>CM053030.1:437402714-437755328 GCA_028564925.1 Lithobates sylvaticus
GAGAGTTATTATTGGATTTTTAGCAGGGATGTTATATGTGAACACAGGGATTCCACGTTTAAAACGTAATGCTGTTATAAATCCAGAATAGGATATGCTATCCTGTCAAGAACGTTGATCCTTGGAAGTGTGTATTATCTCAGACCCCCTTGCATTGAACAATGAAGTTGAATATACTTCTATTAGTCCTTTAGATGTACTTCTGTCATCAGTTATGCCTCATTATAAATCCTTTGGGTGTAATATGTTTGAAAATGCATGGAGTATTGGAGTAACTGCATGGGGTATTGTTCAATGCTCTATACTAGAGTATAAATTGAATAACATTTTTATAAAATACAGACCTAGTAGGGTTGTGCGTGGGTTTCTGCAGTAATTTTCCATAAAATGTGCTCTAATCCTCATCTAAGTCACAACAATAGACAAATAAAATATGCTTAGGCTAATAACACACAAACAATTTTAATTTCTTTATTAAACACAACCATTAAACATTGAATGAATGAATGAATAATTTGTATAGCGCTAACAATGCGAACTGAATCGCCTCAAGGCGCTGTATTCGTGCTTTGTTGTTAAGCTTCTTAGAAGAGGTAGGTCTTGAATTTTTTCCTAAAGGCCTGATGGTTTTCTTCCATGCGGATGTTGGTCGGTAGAGCATTCCATAGCCAAGGTCCTTGGACAGCGAATCTCCGCTCCCCCTTTGATTTGTAGCAGGGATTTGGGAATGATGAGGAGGTTTTGGTTAGATGATCGAAGACTGCGATTGGGTGTGTAGTGTTTTATTTTCTCAATTAGGTATTGATGAGCGACTCCATGTGTACATTTGTGGGTGAGGCAGAGGGTCTTGAATGTGATCCGATTCTTTACGGTTAGCCAATGTAGGGTCCTCAGGGAAGGGGAGATGGATTCCCAGTTTTTTTTTCCTGTTATCAGCCTTGCTGCAGTGTTTTGGATAAGTTCTAAGGGCGCAAGTTGATATTGGGGTAGTCCTATGTAAAGGGAGTTTGCGTAGTCAAGTCGTGAATTAATGATTGTTCCAACTACCACTGCTTTGTCCTCCTTTGGAATGAAGGGGATGAGTCTGCGTAGCAGGCGGAGAAGATGGTGAGAACCAATGACCACGGCTCCTATTTGTGCATCCATTGACATTTATGAGTCAAAAATGACTCAGAGACTCTTGGCCTTGGTGCTTGGGGGGATGGTCTGTCCAAAGATGGTGGGTGGTGACCAAGGGATCTTGGTCCGGGAATTTTGATTTGCGTGCAGGATAAGAAGCTCTGTTTTTGATTCGTTAAGTTTGAGCAGTTTAAAGGAAAAGGTAAGTGAACCCATAGACTAATTGCTTTGATGAAAGCTTTGGAAGTGTGGTTTAGAGCTACTTTGATTGAGAAAAAACACTCAAACATTTTAAAGGCTAAATTCACCTTTCTTTTCCTAAATTCCGTCTTCCCTATGTACCAATATGGCATTAATCAACTTCTTTTGCAAAAAAAATAAAACAGCTTTTCATTTATTCTACAAACGCTTACCTCACTGTCTTTATAGCTGTTTAAACACACTACTCAATTACTTCTGCCTTACTTTCTGTCCAGGAAGTAGGGCAGAAGAAATCGAGCAGTGTTTATAAGCAGCTATGAAGAGAGTGAGGTAAGCGTATGTGTAGAATAAAGGGAAAGCTGTTTTTTTTTTGCAAAAGAAGTACATTAATGCTATATTGGTACATTGGGAGCTTTAATTTAGAAGAAAAACAAAGGTGAACTCATCCCTTAAGATTGCTGTACATGAAGCATCAGCTGATGAACCATGCCTCACAAAAAAAAATAACTCTCTGAAGACATATGATCAAGAGTAGTTGATCTGAATTAGGCTGGAAAGCGATACAAAGCCCCCCTCATTTTTGGATATTGTTTTTTTGGGGGGGTTGTCTTTTTTTTTTTTTACCTTTTTTGTTGTTCACCAGGAGGACCTCCATTCTACCTCGCTGAACCTACTTTCGGCCCCTACCCTCCTCCTTTCCCCCTTCTGCCTTCTTGGACCTGTGTATCCCCCAGAAGACGATGGAACCATTCAGGAAGCGTAGCACGACTTGCTCATGAGCAGTAGGAACCGAAAGGCTTTACTGCCGGGTTTCCCATAGTTGCAATGCCGGTGCCTGCACCCGAGCCGAAACATCTTTGGGTGGCTGACATCGTGGGATCCCTTGACAAGTAAGTTTCCTTATATTAAAAGTCAGCAGCTACATTGCTTGTAGCTGCTGACCTTTAAATTTTTTTTAGAGGCTGGAACTCCTCTTTAGGCAGATTGTGTTTATTGTTGTGACTTAGATGAGGATCAGATCACATTTTATGGAAAATTCCTGCAGAAAACCGTTAATTACAAGGGATTCATGTACTTCTTCTTGCCACTGTATATGAATATCTTAATGCCCCGTACACACGGTCGGAATTTCCGACGGAAAATGTCCTATCGGACCATGTTGTCGGAAAATCCGGCCGTGTGTGTGCGCCATCGGACTTTTTCCGTCGGAAAAAATTTGAAATCCTGCTCTCAAATTTTCCGACAACAAAGTCCGATTGGACTTTTTCCGATCGTGTGTAGCGAATTCCGACGGACAAAGTGCCACGCATGCTCAGATGAAATTACAAGACCAAAGCTATTGACTACTAGCCTCTACGTAGTTCCGTCGTACGCAACGAACGTCACCACGTTCAGAATGATCGGATTTTCTGACAACTTTGTCCGACCGTGTGTATGCAACACCAGTGTCGGACAAAATCCGTCGAAAAAAATCCGATGGATTTTGTGGTCGGAATTTCCGACCGTGTGTATGGGGCATAAGAGTCACATGGTAAGCAAATACTCAGGAGCAGAGTATTTTGTACTGTATAGAGCATGTCATGTTGTAGTGTTCAGGATGATCTTTGATGCATTTCATGGCTCTGTTTCCAACCACAATGGGATTTTGTGAGTTCCTTGTCCTCTGTTGCACTCTGCCTTTAGAATTACTTAAAGAAAAAGGAAATATTTAAAGGGGTTGTAAACCTTCCGTTTTTTTCACCTTAATGCATCCTATGCATTAAGGTGAAAAAACATCTGATAGTTACAGGCCCCCCAGCCCCCCGGTTTACTCACCTGAGCCCTCAAAAGTCCTGCGTAGAGAATACGCTGGCTTATCGGCTCTTCACGGCCCGGTCTTCACGGCTCTTCATTGGATACAGTGGTGTGAAAAAGTGTTTGCCCCCTTCCTCATTTCCTGTTCCTTTGCATGTTTGTCACACTTAAGTGTTTCGGAACATCAAACCAATTTAAACAATAGTCAAGGACAACACAAGTAAACACAAAATGCAATTTGTAAATGAAGGTGTTTATTATTAAAGGTGAAAAAAAATCCAAACCATCATGGCCCTGTGTGAAAAAGTGATTGCCCCCTTGTTAAAACATACTATAACTGTGGTTGTCCACACCTGAGTTCAATTTCTCTAGCCACACCCAGGCCTGATTATTGCCACACCTGTTCACAATCAAGGCATCACTTAAATAGGAGCTGCTTGACACAGTAAGGTCCACCAGAAGATCCTTAAAAGCTACATTTCATGCCGAGACCCAAAGAAATTCAGGAACAATTGAGAAAGAAAGTAATTGAGATCTATCAGTCTGGAAAGGGTTATAAAGCCATTTCCAAAGCGTTGGGAATCCAGCGAACCACAGTGAGAGCCATTATCCACAAATGGCGAAGACATGGAACAGTGGTGAACCTTCCCAGGAGTGGCCGGCCGCCCCAAAATTACCCCAAGAGCGCAGCGACGACTCATCCAAGAGGTCACAAAAGACCCCACAACAACGTCCAAGGAACTGCAGGCCTCACTTGCCTCAGTTAAGGTCAGCGTTCATGCCTCCACCATCAGGAAAAGACTGGGCAAAAATGGCCTGCATGGCAGAGTTCCAAGGAGAAAACCACTGCTGAGCAAAAAGAACATCAAAGCTCGTCTCAATTTCTCCACAACACATCTTGATGATCCCCAAGACTTTTGGGACAACATTCTGTGGACCGATGAGACAAAAGTGGAACTCTTTGGAAGGTGTGTGTCCAAGTATATCTGGCGTAGAAGGAACACTGCATTTCAGAAAAAGAACATTATACCAACAGTAAAATATGGTGGTGGTAGTGTGATGGTCTGGGGCTGTTTTGCTGCTTCAGGACCTGGAAGACTTGCCGTGATAAAAGGAACTATGAATTCTGCTGTCTACCAAGAGATCCTGAAGGAGAATGTCCGACCATCTGTTCGTGTACTCAAGCTGAAACGAACTTGGGTTCTGCAGCAGGACAATGATCCTAAACACACCAGCAAGTCCACCACCGAATGGCTGAAGAAAAACAAAATGAAGACTTTGGAGTGGCCTAGCCAAAGTCCTGACCTGAATCCTATTGAGATGTTGTGGTATGACCTTAAAAAGGCCGTTCATGCTCGAAAACCCTCTAATGTAACTGAATTAGGACAATTCTGCAAAGATGAGTGGGCCAAAATTCCTCCAGGATGCTGTAAAAGCCTCATTGCACGTTATCGCAAACGCTTGGTTGCAGTTGTTGCTGCTAAGGGTGGCCCAACCAGTTATTAGGTTTAGGGGGCAATCACTTTTTCACACAGGGCCATGATGGTTTGGATTTTTTTTCACCTTTAATAATAAACACCTTCATTTACAAATTGCATTTTGTGTTTACTTGTGTTGTCCTTGACTATTGTTTAAATTGGTTTGATGTTCCAAAACACTTAAGTGTGACAAACATGCAAAGGAACAGGAAATGAGGAAGGGGGCAAACACTTTTTCACACCACTGTATATTGATAGCAGCGCAGCCATTGGCTCATGCTGCTGTCAATCAAATCCAAACAACGCGGTCCCCGGGGGGCGGGACCAAGACATACACTCTGTGTCTATGGACGCAGAGTGTATGAGACGGGAGAGCGCCGGCAAGGTAACCCCCTTGGGAGAAAGCTTCCCGAGGGGGTTAGCTATTACAACCCCTTTAAGACCCCCTTAGAATGACTGTGGTAGATGTGAAGACATGGGAACTGAAGCATAGAGACCTCCCAGGTGAGGCACTATACACATATAAGAGAGGTTAAGTGGTTTATGGTGTTTCCATTTACTGAAATAAGAGTGAGGTGCTCTCAATGTTTAACTATTAATATTGTCCACCACAGTCACCAGTAAGGATGACTAATATATACAGGATCTTTTTATTATTTTTATGATTTATTTTTTGTAGGAGAAATACTTAAAGAGAAATACACAAAAATGAATGCACTTTCCCTAGCATTTTACTGTATACTAAAATATAACAATCTGCAACCCAAAAACATTCAGTGATACCAATAATGAGGCCTGTGTACATTATAGTGTAAATATCGACTATTGGTAATAGTATTCCCCTTCTTAATTTGACTAGTCATTATCTCCCAATTCACCCCCAACCCAATAACCACACCAGTTTTAGATGGCAAAAAATGGCCGCGGCACTTTATTGGTTTAAGAACATCTTAAAACACCATATATCTTTGAAAACACTTTTATTATTCCAATCAAAAACCACATCAACTATTTTGCCCAGTTTTTAGAACTCGGGCAATAACCTGAATTTAAACATTGAAAATGTCCCCCCCGGATTCCGAGGTGACCCAACCACATAAGATGCCGCGACGGGAGGGGAGGGAGGGAGCTCTTCTTTCTTCTCCTTGTGCAGCTGCAGAGGAAGTCCAAAACCCTCTGCAGCCCTTATATAGACTTTACACAGGTACCAGAACCTTCCCTCACTCACTATTGGGCCCCCCACACCTGCACCTGCCTGATTACCTGCATGAACCCACCCACTTAAACCTGAAACCTGTTAACCCCTAACTACCTAAAAGGGGGGCTATGTGGCCACATTCCCAAGCAAAGCGGGTCTCAATACTTTCACCCGCTTTTTTCTCCAATGTGACCCCCAAATGGCCCCGAAACCCTTCGAACCAGCTGCATCCGTAAACAATCGCCCATCTTTCAAAGATTTTGTCAAACGAATGTGTGCAAATGGAGATTTTAAACCGGAAGTGGCGAGATATAGCCTTCCGCCTCCTTAAAAAGAAGGCGATAAGGTTCCCTTTTTGTTTCCACTTCAAAAAACACCAGGCACATTCCAACGAACACCCCATTGGGAGGCACTTGTCAAAAAAATAAGCACCCTCAAAACAAAAACCCAAGGAACTGAATGCTGCTGGCGCGATGGGCAAAAGTCGGAAGGCTGACTTAACGTCAGTCCTGCCCAGGCCAATTTTTAGCTTTCAGCGCTGTTGCACTTTAAATGACAATTGCGCGATCATGCTACACTGTACCTAAACACATTTTTTAACATTTTGTTCCCACAAATAGAGATTTCTTTTGGTGGTATTTTACCACTGCTGGGGTTTTTATTGTTTGTGCAACAAATACAAAAATACAGAAGTATTTTGCACTGACAGGCACTGATAAGGTGGCACTGATGGGGTGGCACCAGTGAGGTGGCACTGATGATGGGCACTGGTAGGCGGCACTGATAGGCACTCATAGGCTGCACTGATGGGTACTTATTGGTGACAATGATAGGTGGCGCGGATGGGCACTGATGGACACTGATAGGTGGGCACTGATGGGCACGGATGGGCACTAATAGGTGACACTGATGGACACTGATGGGTGGCACTGCTGGGTATCACTGACGAGGAGACATCTGGCAGGCATTTGTAGTGAGCACTGACTGGCACCATTTCTGGGCACTGATTGGCATCTTTAGGGCACTGTGTGGCATCCCTGGTGGCCATAGGGGGCATACCTGGTCATCCATGTGTGCTGGCCATCCCCGGTGGTCCTGGCGGAATCCCTGGTGGTCCAGTGTGGGCGTCCACGGGGGGTCTGCTCTGATAAGCAATCAGCACAGACCCCCCACCGATCGGCTTTCCTCTACTCGCGTCAGTCAGACGCCAGTGAGGAAAAGGCGATACATGGCTCTTCCTGTTTACACTGTGATCAGCTGTGATTGGACATGGCCTGTCACATGGTAAAGAGCATCCATCAGAGGCTCTTTACCGAGATTGTTGTTGCGGTGTGTCAGACTAGTTAAAGAACACTCAGATGTATCTATTTGTATCTCTTAGTTGCTGTTATCCCTAGCCTCTTTCTTCTTACTTCCTGATCTCTCATGCTCTTTCTAAAGATTCCTCTAATCTTCTTATCCCATATTACTGTACATGGCACTCATCACGTGCAAAATTATAAAGTGCTTCACCTAAATTATAGATACATTAAAGCTGCCAACATGTTTCACCACATTTGTGGCTTTGTCAGGGGTAATAGTGTTTGGCAAAAAGCAGATTGCAGCAAACATTCCCTGACCTGTGAAAATCCCTTCTATTTTTAAGCTTCCCTCAACACGTTCAGATGTACACTCAGTAATGTCATTATGTTTGCACTCATGTACTGTACATCACAATTGTCATCATGCAAATCACATGATGATGTCACTGCAGATAGTGACACATGCATGCATTTCCACTCATTGGAATTATTATTTTAGTGCACAACTGCTCATCTATGGTCAAACTATTTTTTTTTTTTAGCTATTTCTAGTAGGGTGTGCCTTTGTTTCACATATTTGGAGATTATGGGGTTGATTTACTAAAACTGGAGTGTGCAAAAACTCAGCTTCTAGTTTTGTTGTCCAAGAATAACTGAACTTAAAGAGACCCTCTACAGCAACTGATTGCTTAAACTGATTGTGGACCACATCCCTGATATCAAAATAAGAATTCCTCAGATTGGGACTTTAAACCGGGCCACAAACAGTTTGATGGTGAAAAAATATTCAAAATGTATTACACATTGATAATATATAGCAATATGAACATGTGGATATATGGAACAAACACAAATATTGGGAACAGAGATGGAAACCAGCTGCAAGGAAAAGCCCAGAGCTTTGTCAGACAGACAGAACGTCAAACGCATTTTGAAAAACAAAATGCAGATCTTCTTCAGGGACAGAGGGCTTGCAGGTTCCAGATCTGTAGCTTATATCCCAAATGTTGATGCTCCACCCATAAAGACAAAGAACATAACTCAAAAATTAAAAGAAAGCTATGTCAGTCAGAACAGCGCACAAGCAACTGAGAACATTAATGACATCAACCAGGGGTCCGTATATTGTGGGATGGTCTTATTGTATAACTTAGTGGTATAACTCTATATAGACCGTAGCTATAGAAGAGAGGTAGAATAGTACTTTCCCCTTAATGCAGGTCCGGTTGATAGAGAGTGTGTATCAAAAGTTTTTAAACCATCCAGAACATCAAGGGTTAGAGATGGTTGTATCCATTAGCCAGATATCTGGATGTGCCTTATGGATCCTAAAGTTGGAGTCAAAAATGATGCGGCTGGAGATGTGGCTGGTGGTGTCTGGCAAGGTAGAGCAGCGGAGAATAACTGAATTAGCTGAAGTTAGAAGCTGATTGGCTACCATGCACAGCTGCACCAGATTTTGTACTCACTAGTTTTAGTAAATCAACCCCTATATCTTTTTCTGCTATTTGGGATTTAATATTAATAGCTACATCTAATGTACTATTGATATAATTATAAATCAATTCTAAGAATAAGAAGCACCATTTTAACTTAATAATTTCATAAACTTAATTGTCTTATTTTTTACTCATATTTTGCCAGAGGAATTCCTATACTTTTTAGTGCCATCAATTTATTTTATGCAATCTGATTGAATATTTATTAAATCTTATTGAACAATGACTTTGTATATAATTTTTTTATGTCATGTACTGAGCAGTCTATCCTATCTCAGTTACTGATGATGGACAAACATGGAAATACTTCATTCAAACTGTTGGTTGGTTTGGAATTTATTCTAAAGATCCATCACACTTTAGCCTAAAGCAGGGCCTCCTTTACAGGGATCCAATTTTTTATGCTGAGTACCTAAAAATGTATACAATCTGAATTACCTATATGCACTGACCATACATGTGTGCTAGGGTTTTCCCTATTTTGAGCAGGATATTATTCGAATGCTTTAAAACTCATCTTAAAAACGGTATAATAATTAATTCTTAATTTAGAACAGGGGCTTTTTTCTGCATATATACAGTAGCTCTTGTGGAGCTACAAATGTAAAAAGATCTAATTTTTATCCTTTCACTATTTTTGGATAATCAATGTCCTTTAGTAGGAATGTTTTGGCATGCATTGCTGTTCCCACCTTGAAAAGAGCTGTTCAGCCTTTGGAATAACTAGAATCCACTCCTTGCCATTTTATCATGCGTATCCAGATGGCTATGAAAGACCGCATCTATGATGTTCCTCGCGCTTCAATGTATAATATAATACTTATACAATTCTTTTTGGTCTTTGTCTTCTAGGAAAATGTGTCAGTATTTTCAAAATCTTGCCAAATTGCTATGAATATGTGCCAATCACTTATTTTATCTTTCTAATTTTCTTTCCCTTTCCACTCTCATAAGAGATTCTCTGGTTTTATTTTGTACTTTCTCATATGCGATCTCTAAACATTTCTTCAGATACCCTCTCTCCAAAAATATGTCTGACAAATGTTGTATTTTTTTTTAATTCATTGTTAAATAATTTAATCTTGATCGCAAAGTTTGCCCTGTGAGTATCCCTCTTCTTAGGTTTCATTCATAAATTTCATGATTTAATTCATAATTTCAATTAAATTCATAATTCAACAATTCATAATTTGAATGGTGACTATACCAATGATGCAGACTATTCACTGATGTCAGTTTCCTGTAAATGACTGTAATTATTCTTCTTCTTTCGTCTTTCTATATAGTCAAATCCAAGAAATTGATAGATTCTTGATGGATTTCACTTGTAAAAAATATACCTATACCATTTCCATTGATCTAGGCAAACATTTATTAAACTTTTACATGGATTCATTCCATAATATGAATACATCATCTATAAATCTATATTTATCTATAAATCTATAAATCTACTATTATGGGGTGTATATTCTTTAGTACCCTTCCTCCAACCCTAAAATGAATCGGTAAAGGTGGGCGCACAGCCATTCCCCGTTACTGTCCCGTTCCATTGTTTAAAAAAACATATAATTGAATTTTTAAATGTAAATTTGTGAATTAATAATCTGTTAAGATGGATGGGGGAAGTGGCCTGAGATGGAAGGCAATGTGAGTGGGCGTTTCCAGCAGGTCCACGCTGTGCCACTACTCCCGCCATGAGAGGTTGAAGCCAGCGTAGCTCCACGCTTATCTTTACCCCTTCGTGACGTTTTTTGCTCTACCTGATCCTAGCTAATTGTCCGGACAGCAGCTGTACTATACCGGGAGAACCAATCATGCATTGCAGAGAGGAGCGGAGTGTACTCAGAGAGCATCCAGAGCAGAGTGAGAGGAGCAGAGCAGAGCAATACTTTCCTGCATACCTTGGTGATACACTGACAGTGTGCTTTGAACCTGCTGGGTCTGCGGCCTTGGATCCAGGAACTTAAAAAAATGTACATTGCATATTAATGCACATTAATGCAGCCTGATTGAACTATAAACCAGCGCTACTTAGGAATCCAGAAAATTTGAAATATAGTACTATAGCATCACATTGCATAGAATAAATAACAACATTCTGGAAATACCCATAAGGACATATTGAAATTCAAGGGTATTTAGCAACTCAGAAGTATTCCATACCAGTATCAATTTCAGTTTCAGAAGTACTCCATGACAGTATCGATTTCAGAAGTACTCAATGACAGTAGTTCATTGCATGGCAATATTCTCAATGGATCAGCCAGGAGACGTCTTATAAACCAAATATTCGTTTTTACCTGCTCTTATCTTTTGCTTACCTGCGGACTCATTGGACTGTGGGGAGGAACCTGGGGCTTGGGCTGAGAAGTGAGGTTCCATATGCCTGCGTTTGTATACTGGGGCTGAGGTCAATCTTAAACCAGGAGGTCAGAAGGAAACTCTCTGTGAATTAATTTAAGGTTTTCTCAGGTTAAGAGACAACTCCTGGTTAACCCCCAGTGAAGATTTATACAGGTGATATACAGGTAAAAGCCTGCTGGTAATGCAAACTACCTACCTAGCTTGTTCTCCCGAAGGCTCTGCTGTTGCTCTGGTGAATATTGAGCACCGAATTGGTACTGACATTGAATACCATGTCATATCATGTTATGCACTGAATACTGGACACCGAAACTATATTGTCAATGAGTGTGGGGCTGAGTGCTGAATACTGAATGCTGAACACTGAATCTTAGTGAACATACCAAAGGGTTTTTTTTCAGGCCAAGAGACAACTCTTGGTGAATCCACTGTAAAGATCTATACAGGTGTATTGCCAGCAGGCTTTTAAATTGCTTGAATTGCTTGAACTGCTGAATTCTCTGCTGAATTTTGAATGCTTTGCTGAAATCTGAGTTTTGAAATGGTATTAATATTGCTTACTGGGCACTTAAACCCCCCTCCTATCCAGACCAATTTTCAGCTTTCAGCGCTGTCACACTTTGAATGACAATTGCGCAGTCATTGAACATTGTACCCAAATGACATTTTTATAATTTTTTTCCCCCAAATAGAGCTTTCTTTTGGTGGTATTTGATTACCTTTTTTTTTTGTTATAAAATCCCCCCTCTCATTACGTGCCGGGGTGGTATGTTGGGTGTATGTTGTTTGTTATTCTTGTTGTTTTTTGTATGAAAAAGTAATAATAAAGAATGAAGTGATTTAACCACTTGCTTACTGGGCACTTAAACCCCCCTCCTGCCCAGACCAATTTTCAGCTTTCAGCACTCTCACTCTTTGAATGACAATGCGCGGTCATGTAACACTGTACCCAAATGACATTTTTATAATTTTTCCCCACAAATAGAGCTTTCTTTTGGTGGAATTTGATCACCTCTGGGTTTTTTTTATGCAAAAATGAAAAAATATGTTTTTAGATTTTGTTATAAAATTTTGCAAACAGGTAATTTTTCTCCTTCATTGATGTACGCTGATGAGGCTGCACTTATGGGCACTAATATGCGGCACTGATGAGGCGGCACTGGTGGGCACTGATGAGGCGGCACTGAGAGGTGGCACTGGTGGGCACTGAGAGGTGGCACTGATGGGCATTGATGGGTGGCAGTAATGGGCACTGGTAGGTGACACTGATAGGCAGCACTGCTAGATGGCACTGATGGGCGGCACTGAAGGGCATTGTTAGGTGGCACTGATGTGTGGCACTGGTAGCTGGCACTGATGGGTGGCACTGGTGGGCACCAATTGATGGCACTGTGGGCACTCGCAGGTGACACTGGCAGGCGGTACTGGATGGCACAGATGAGGCGGCTATGCTTCTTCCTCTTCGGGACAAATGTCCCTTCAATAGAAGCCGGTGATCAGCTTTTTTTCTCCTCATGCTGTCAGCGTTAGTTAAAAAAAAATGATTACCGAGCTTCTGTTTATATCACGTGATCAGCTGTCATTGGCTGACAGCTGATCACGTGGTAAGGGGCTCTGATCTGTGATCACCTGAGTCTTAGTGACCCGCAGGGGGGCGCACAGGCAGCAGGGAAATAGGAGGACATCTATTGATGGCCTCTCGGAAATGTAGGTCTGCGCTGTAGCCTTCATTCGGCTATAGCGCGGATGGGAAGAAGTTAAAAAAAAAAGAATCTGTTACTTTCGATATTTCATCTTTTTTTTGCAGAGATTCAAAATCCACAGACTGGTAATCGTTTCTTGTGATGTCAGTGGCACGAGTTTTACCTTATTAATGCACTTCTTTTTTAGTGCTAGTTTCGGAAATACATTTACATTGTCCACCCATTCAAAAAAAAAAAAATCAATATCTACATATATTTAGATCAAAAATTTAATAATTTTATGGTCATTTCTAAAGTTCTGGTCTCATATCATAAGATGACAAATTGTATTGCATCAATTTTCCCATATTTTCTCATATTTTCCCATACTTTCCCATATTTGAAGCCGAGTTGTCTTTTTTTTCAGAAGTGAGAGCAAAACAGGACAACATTCAATCAATGGACATCTTGAACTGAGCACAGAGCAGGAGCAGAAAAGTACACGTTTCTAAGCTGCACCAAAAACTAATGATGCAGTGCAATCTGTAAGAACGCTAAAACTGGACTCATTTGCATCTTTGTATTACTGTTTTTTTGTTTGCCTTCCTCTTCCACCCCCTTCAAATACCCATGAACAGATTAAAGAAAGGGCATTCATTTTCATGGCCAATGCCAAAGATAGCACCAATCAAAACAATGACAAACTTCTGTTTGAGAGTATGTGCAATAAATAATATGAAAACCAGGTTGAACTTTGTTGTCGCCTCTAAATACCTCTCTTCACCTGAAACGCCATCCTGCTTAACTTGGAAATTTGCTTTTATGGAAATTTATTGGCAGAAAACTTATGATAGTATCATATATAAATCATTTTGTATCCCTAAATTACATTTGCGTTCTCTGAAACACAGTGAGATTGGATATTAAGTGCCATAATTCTAAAATGTTTGTCTTTTCATACACTTAAAGTGGTTCTAAAGGGTAAAGTTTTTTTTTTTTTTTACATTAAAGTATAACTATAGGCAAAACTTTTAGGATGGAGTACTGTCGCGTACACGGTCGGAATTCTCGTCGGAAAAAGCTCTGATGGTTTTCCCGTCGGAATTCCGAAGAAATTTCGCTCAAACAGTTTTGCCCTATACACGGTCACACCAAATTCCGATGGTCAATAACACCACGGCATAAAACACGTTCGACTGCACTATAAAAGGGAAGTTTAATGATTCTGAGCATGTGTCGAATTGTTTCTGAGCATGTGTCGAATTGTTTCCAAGCATGCGTCGGAATTTTGCGTGTCGAAATTGCATACACACGATCGGAAAATCCAATGAAAAGAATTCGAACCGTGTGTACGCGGCATAAGAGAGGATTATAACCCTTTAGATTTGATTTAGCCATCTGTGTCCCATTGGGAAATTTCACTTCATTTCCTGTTTCATAGCCAAAACAGAAAGTAAGATGAAATAACGCAAATTAAAGGAATTCCTTGGGGACCCCCAGGTCACCAGAACTAGTGTCTACATTGGAAGATTTCCTCTCTATTATGTTTCTGGGGATAACCCAAAATTTGGGATTTTCTTTACTCTCACTTTCAAAGACAATGGTAGACAGGACAAATAGAGAGGACGACTCTCCCTAATGAGGGTGACAGTAATAAAAACCGACAGGTGTTCTAATTCCCCTCCACTCTATACAAAAAAAAAAAAAAGTTTTAATGCAAGTTAATACATCCCCTGATACTTACCTGAGCCCACTCTCAATCCAGTACTCTTATGCCACGTACACAGGATCGGAATTTTCGATGAGAAATGTTGGATGTGAGCTTGTTGTCGGAAAGTCCGACCGTGTGTATGCTCCTTTGAACATTTGCTGTCGGAATTTCCACACACAAATGTTTGAGAGCAGGTTCTCAAATTTTTCCGACAACTTCACTTTGTTGTTGGAAATTCCGATCGCGTACACAAATCCGACGCACAAAAGTTCATGCAGGCTCTTACTCAAGCAGAAGGAGCCGCTCTGGTTATTAAACTTCCTTTTTCTCGGCTTGTCGTACGTGTTGCACGTCACCGCGTTCTTGGCGTTTGGAATTTCCGACAACATTTGTGTGACCGTGTGTATGCAAGACAAGTTTGAGCCAACATCCTTTGGAAAAAAATCCACAGTTTTGTTGTCGGAAAATCCGATTGTGTGTACGCGGCATTAGGCTCATAGATAGGTGCTGCTGTTAATCCCTGCCAATGAGGAGGGAGCGGGGGCTAGCCACACTCTGTGTGTCAACGAACACACAGCGCAGCTTGGGAGAAAGCCCACATGAGTGCCCCATAGAAAGTGGTGGGCACTTAGATGGGGGGGATCGAGGCTGCTCTGTGCAAAACCATTGCACAGAGTAGGTAAGTATGACGTTTGTTATTTTTTTTTAAAAAAGGGTTTACAATCACTTTAATAAGCACTATGTGGATGTCCATGTAACTTTTTAGGTGTCATTACAAGATCGTGTGGCTCAATCACTGCTCCATAAGGTATAGGTAAACCCAAAGCTAAAATCGGACATATGTTTGTTAGAGCATGTCCTGTTATAGGATGACACGGCTCTGCCCCTGTCTTTCAGTTGTTCTTGTCACTTTGTGCTTTGTCACTCTGTCACATGCTATCCCAGTGAACACTACATGCCTCTGTGCTGAAATACATTGAACAGGCATGGTCTGCTATTGCCATTATCATAAACCTCCCCTGACAAATGCCCTGCAGTCATCACTGGACTGCGTGTACACTGAAAGGGGCTGCAAAGAGGTTGTGGGAGATTCGCTGCACTATGATGCAGCAAATGATGAAAAAAGGTCCAAATAAGTATTCTATTACAGCCTAACATTAACAATATTTGTATTACTTTTGGTTGGAGTGGGAAAAAGTTAAAATTTCTGTCAGGATAGTATTTTGTCTGTGAACATATTAGAGAGATTTTTCCTCACTTCCAATCCCTGTGAGACCCATAAAATAAACAAAGTAAGTATAATGCTTCTTCTTTGCAGAGAGATGTTTTTTACTTTTAGATTACGCTACATGATCAGTCCATAGAGGTTCCCCCCCCTTTCCACTTTAATCCCTTTTTCCTGCTTCCCTTCTCCTCTCTCTTCCTCTTTGGCTCTCATGTCCCTATGTTACTATCTATTATACCATCCTTTTTTTTTATTCTTTATTTCTCTCCTCTTATCTCCCCTTTTACCACATCCCCCCTTTTTTCTTTGCCTTTTTCTTCCTTTGCTTTAGCTTGTTAGGTGCCCCCTTCTTTATTTTAAAATCGGAATCACACTTTTGAGGTATTGTACTGCTATAATATACCTGTCTAATACACACTCACCGGACAATATATTAGGTACACCTGTTTAATTGCTTGGTAACACAAACTGCTAATCAGCCAATTACATGGCAGCAACTCAAAGCATTTCGGCATTTAGACGTGGTGAAGACGATTGGCTGAAGTTCAAACCAAGCATTATAATGGGGAAGAAAGATGATTTAAGTGACTTTGAACGTGGCATGGTTGTTGGTGCCAGATGGGCTGGTTCTGAGTATTTCAAAAACTGCTGATCTACTGGGATTTTCATGCACAACCATCTCTAGGGTTTACAGAGAATGGTCTGAATAAGAGAAAATATCCAGTGAGCGGAAGTTGTGTGGATGGAAATGCCTTGTTGATGTTAGAGGTCAGAGGAGAATAGGCAGACTGGTTTGAGAGGATAGAGAGGCAACAGTAACTCAAATAACCACTCGTTACAACCAAGGTATGTAGAATACCATCTCAGAATGCACAACACATCGAACTTTGGTTCAGATGGGCTACGGCAGCAGAAGACTACACTGGGTGCCACTCCCGTCAGCTAAGAACATGAAACTGAGTTTACAATTCGCACAAGCTTGCCAAAATTGGACAATAGAAGATTGGAAAAATGTTGCCTGGTCTGATGAGCCACGATTTCAGCTGCGACCGTTAGATGATAGGGTCAGAATTTGGCGTGAACAACATGTCAACATGGATCCATCTAGCCTTGTATCAATGGTTCAGGCTGGTGGTGGTGGTGTAATGGTGTGGGGGATATTTTCTTGGCACACTTTGGACCCCTTAGTACCAACTGAGCATTGCTTAAATGCCACTGAGACAACTACATGGTTCTGTCCTTGTCAGATAAATTGTTACGCACTACCAACATCTTTATTACATAGATGTATATCCCATATATGCTATATTACTGTATGTTCTCATTGTGCTATACTTGTACTTGGGCCACATGATGTAATCCACTCTGAAGTGTGTATTATTAAAGAATTTGCAAAAAAAAAAACACATGATCAGTATCTTTCAGGTTAGTAGGGATTGCTCTTTTTAATAAACTGTGCTGGAAAAAGATCATCACTATTAGATACTGAGCCTAGTTCAGTGGAAAATACTTGTTTTCTTTCTGATGCCCCATACACACGATCGGAAATTCGCCCAGATAAAGACCGATGAGAGCTTTTGCTCGGAAAATGCGACCGTGTGTATGCTCCATCTGACTTTTTCTGGCAGAATTCCCGCCAGCAAAAGATTGAGAGCAGGTTCTCAATTTTTCGGGCGGGAAAAGTTTTGATCATTTTCATCTGTACCAATTCCGACACGCAAAATTCCTACGCATGCTCGGAAACAATTCTATGCATGCTCGGAAGCATTGAACTTAATTTTCTGGGCTCATCATAGTGTTGTATGTCACCGCGTTCTTGGCGGTCGAAAGTTCAGCGAACTTTTGTGTGACCGTGTGTATGCAAGCCAAGCTTGAGCGGTATTCCGTTGGAAAAAACATCCACGATTTTTCAGACGGAAAATCCACTCGTGTGTACGCGGCATAAGTCTAGACTTTTCTACTTTTTGAATTAATTTTCTCTACTCCAGATGTGTGTCTTCTAAATTCTTATCTACACAGTGGCTGGGCTGACATTATTCCCCGTAATTGTATATTAAAGATTTTCTGGCAGTTTAGTTCATCTCTGCAGATCTTCTTATTCTACCCAATCATTAACTAAAATTCTTTAGCTGATATGACCTGAACCCCCATTTTCCTGAAATTCAGTTTTCAGCCGGATGCATACAGTGATGTATTGGAGACTACATAGTTAATGCAAATATGAATCTTTATTATGCAACAGTAAAAACAAAGAGATTGTCACAGACAGTAGTGCATGAGGAATACAAAACAATTTCTTGAGAAAAGTAACTATACAAATGTATTTTCTATAAATGTAACATTTTAAGGCATAAAACTCTATAAAAACATTGCTTTGGCATGATAAATAATAAATTATTCAGGAATATTTAAATACTCTAAAACATTTGTATATTAAGAAAAGCATAAAAAGTATAATAGAAGGAAAAGATGAAAAATTAGGACTGTATTGTGCTTGAATATTTATTTTCCATTAAATGTGAATCTCACAATATTAGGCATGTGTGAAAGGGGGGGGGGGGGGTGTATACCATGAGATGGTATAAATAAATTGTGATTTCGATTACAGCATTCCATATGTCAGTTCAGTTAAAGTCCCAGGACTCTAAATTAAAGCCTCATACACACGATCAGATTTTCCGCAGACAAACAGCCAAATTTTTGTCCGAAGGGCGTGTGCTGTGAACTTATCTTGCATACAAACGGTACACAATTGTCGACCAACAAACACGAACGTAGTGACGTACTATGTGGAATTTTAGCTCTTGAGCACCACCCTTTGGGCACCTTCTGCTAATGTCGTGTTTGGTTAGCATTGATTCCGAGCATGCGTGTTTGTACTTCGGACTTTTGTGTGACGGACTTGTGTACACACGATAGGAAAATCTGACAACAGACCGTTGGCCAACAATTGTCTGATGGAGCGTACTAACGGTCAGATTTTAGGCAAACAGTCATCACACAATTCCTTGCCGAAAATCTGATCATGTGTACGAGGCTTAAGACTTTATTTTGTATGTTCTGGGTGGTCCTTATGGGTCCACTGTGTGAGGTATAGCTTAGTATTTTTAGTCTGAAGTATTGCTTTAAACTATCCCTTCAATTGTTTGTACTTTTTTTCATTATTAGGGTAAAGAAGTAGCTGGCCCTAACAACCGAACTTCAATTTTTTGGGGTTATTTTTAGCAGACCTGATCTTGAATATTAATATCTGATGGCTTCCTCAAAGTTTTTATCTTAAATATTAACCCATTTGTCTCTAAATGAATGCATATGTTCTTTCTTCTTCTATTTGAAGTATACCTAAAGGCAAAACTCATTTTAAGATTTGGATAGAATGGTGGGGAATTATAAACCACTGTCACTTTTTTGCTGCGTGTGTCCACTTAGGGAGATTTGCTCTCTCTAATAGTCATGATTGCCAATGTCATGGGGAACAAGGGTTGCCACCAGAACAGTAAACTCTGGGAACATTTGTCAGTGGTGGCATTCTTGCCATGACGATAACTGTCTAAGCCCCCGTACACACGGTCGGAAATTCCGACCACAAAATCCGTATGATTTTTTCCGATGGATTTTGTCTGACACTGGTCGGACAAACTTGTCGGAAAATTTGATCATTCTGAACGTGGTGACGTTTGTTGCATACAACGGAACTATGTAGAGGCTAGTAGCCAATAGCTTTGGTCTCGTAATTTGATCTGAGCATGCGTGGCACTTTGTCTGTCTGAATTCTCGACACACGATCGGAAAAAATCGGATTTTGTTGTCGGAAAACTTGAGATCCTGCTCTCAAAATTTTTCCGTCGGAATTGTCCGATGGAGTCCACACACGGGCGGATTTTCCGACGACATCCGATTTTCCGGGGCATCAAAGGGAATTTCCCTCATTGAAAAAATTACTAGAAAGATATCCTCTGACTTCCTTTTGAGTCGACAGAATGTGAAATGAAGGGAAATCTCCCTAATGAGACAGAGATGAAATTTAAAAAAAAAAAATGTCCTCACAGCTGCTAAACAAACAATTGGCAAAGCGTGGAAAACCCCTACTCTTTCCATGGCCAAAGCCAAATCTTGTATCACACAAACAATGCTACATCAGAAAGTGGAGACGAGGATAACCGATACAATGCAAAAATATTCTGCCATGTGGTACCACGTGGTTCACACAATGAATTGTAGTCTGTCTGGCTTGTAGGTGGGGCTAAACCGTCACCTCACTGCCTTTCTGCTTTTTCCTTCTTTCCTGGCCTTTTTTTTTCTTTCTAAATGATCTGTTTATTTCTGCCTTATTCTGTAATTCCCACTGCCTGACTGCTACCTATATTGAGATCTTGTTTTTTTGTGCCACCGCATATTTGCAATGTCTCTGTGTTTCAATTTGGCATGTTGTAGTTTACACTGATGCCTGATAATAACTTTACTTGTATAACGTACTCATCTCATTAACTTTGGTTCTTGCATGATTGTGTCAGTAACTACATCATGATTTATTTGCATTCCACGTTTTGTTATTGCAAAAATCAATAAAAACCTATTGAACCAATAAAAAAAAGAAAAAACATGGTTTGGACTTTAGATATACTTTCATTTTTAAAGCTATTTTCAATATTTAATGTTTTATTCAATGTGTGTTTTTCTTATCCATATAGTGATGTAGCTATACAGCATCTCCTTATTGAAAAAAACACCAGTAATACCAGTGATAGTACATTTTGCTACAGCAATACTGAATCTGGAGAAAGCAGGAAAAAAAATCCTGACCTAAATTATGCAGAATAGTTGTCCTAACCTACAATAATTGGACCTTTGTCTCCTAAGAAATTCTACACTTAGTATTAAATACTGCTGTTTGAATGGCAAAATATTTTCCTTTTGAAACATTTGGCATAGAACATTTGCTCTGTAGCCCAGAGTGTAGGCTTCATGTGGTAAAAGTACTAACACTGTTTAAAGAAACTGACAATAAAATAACTTAAAGTTTTAAAACTTTGGAGTCAGAATTTGGACATTTCCACTCTTTTTTACTAATAAAGGCTTTGGCTGCAAAACATGAGCATAATCTTATTAGCAGGAATCTTCAGTTAACATTTTTGTTTTTTTTTTCAATCTATTGCAGTCTTGTATAACATGACTAGAGCATTTTAGTATACAATTAGAATGTGTTATTGGGCTTTCCAGTAAAATATTATTTTTTGGCTGGTTTTGAGTTGGCAAAAGTAACAAACACAACACCCGTCTCATTTCCTTTACTGTTGGAATTTTCTGCTAATGACATTGCATGTCTTCTAAGAAGAGGGGAGGCAGTCACCTCAAACCGGGGAGCAGCCGATACGACTTCATACGTTGAAGAACTCTGAGTGTCAGATTGTTTAGTTACTGTTGTAGATGTTTTGGACTTTATAATTGTGTTGCCAAAATGATCAGATTGTTCATATTTTTCTGTCACTATTGTCGTTCCAATTACTTTAGGTACTTCAGGTCCAGTCTTCAACTCTAGAACACTTTTTTGTCGTTGAGAGCCAGGACTCGATGGTGTGTTATTGTTCACTTTGTTATTAGGTTCATAAACTGCTGGAATACCAAGAAGTCCAGCTGAGGAAGATTGACTATTGTCACTTGAAATACTCCACTGGACGAAGGGATCTGTGCAATCTTGACCATTTTTGTTTAAATTAATTGTTGAGGATGAACCGTTTCCATTTTGTTGTGTTGACTTTCTGGCTGTAGATTCTATGCTAATAAAGGAAGGGGATGTAGGAGACAGGCGACATGGAATAGCATTCACCTCCAGCTCTGTATTCTTATTTTCCGTTACTTCTAGGCTGTTCTTAGTATATGCATATTTTTGTCCTAATGATTGTGTTGTTCTCTCTGGTTTTGACTTACTGGAAACAATGCTAATTTTTCTAATATTGTGAGATGTATTTGATGAAGTTTCAAGAGATTCCCGGAAAAGACTTGAAAGACTTGCAATATCAGACTCTGATTTTAAATTTGAAACAGAATATAGGGCCTTCTTAACTGTTTCCTCAATATCTAGAAGTCTTGCTAATGTCTGTTCTTTTAAACACTTTATTTCAGCACTTGCCTTTTCAAGATCCTCAAAGGCAAGTTCCACTGACGAGACACTTTCTGTATCATCTTTTAGCATCTCAAAGCTTTCATTTTTGTGCCCTTCCTGATGCTTTAGATGTGGAGTTTCTTTTTCTTTACTGGTTGCGATCCATTCTGGAACAGTCTCAAATAAACCCTTCACAGACTTTATATCTACATTACTGGCCTCTTCTTCCAGTTCTTCTACTTTTTTCAAAATTGTCTCAAGTTCATCTTGCTTTTTCAAGTTTTCAAAAATGTCCGTTGCTGCTTTGACATTATCCTTCATAATTTCGTCCATATGAATAGATAATCGTTTCCATTTTTCATCTTCTGTTTCTTTTCTTTTCTTTACCCTCATTACAACGCCTTTGTTATCACTGTGATTACAACTATCACTTGTTTCAGTTAATGTAATATTTGTCTTGTCTATTACATTATCTTTATTTTCTAAAGGTTGGTAGATTATGGATTTATTTTCTAAAATAGGTTCTAACTGTTCTGGTTGTGCCGTACAAGCTTTTACTTCACTGACTGGTGTAGTATTTTGAGTTTTTGTCATTAATGTAAATTCATCCTCGAAGGTTTGGTTTTTGGTTGTACTGGTGTTTTTTTCATTGCATGTCATGTTTATACTATCGGTAAGCATGTCTTTTTTGGATTTAGAAAACTTGGATGGACCATCAGAAAAAGCATGGACCTGTTTGGACTCATTGCCTGGTAAAATTGTGGAACAACAGTTATCAGTTGGAGTAGTAGGTGGTGGAGATGAAGCTGGTGTTGAAGTCATGGGGGTCTTAGCTCGGTGACGAGGTGGGGGACATTTCCCAGGGAGAAGATGTTTTGGCTTTGGTGGTGGCACTGGTTTTTTTCTTTGTGTTGGCTGACATGTACTTTTTGTGTTCACATTCTTGTCAGATGTGTTTTCACTTGCCTTTTGGTTAATGGGTTCTGCAAACTTCAGTACAGAATCATTCATCTTTTCAGAGTCATCTTTTGTTGCATCAGCATCACTTGTGTTGGGTGGTTGGTACTTCTCTTGTCCAGTTACAGTAGCTGAAGAAGGAGGAGAGTCATTGTCAGATGGGTGTACCGACTTAATTAGAGCTTCATTTTTTATCTGCTGGTCATTATCCTTTCTTTTGCTAGCAGCATAAGACTGACCTGCATTTCTGTATATCATTGCAGCTTTAAAGTCACCCTTTGATACATTAACATTAGACTTTTGGAGCGACTGAAGGGCAGATGTTAAATTACCTCTTACAACTTCTTCCTTTTCTATTACTCTTTGTTCTGTTGAAGCATTCTGTAATGCTCTCATTGCTGCCTTTATATCTCCTCTGACAATATCTTGGTCGCTTTCCTCTTGCTCTAATTGTGTTTTATATTCATCATCAATAAAGGGATTTAAATAATTTTTTGCTTGTTTGGGTGACTCAGCATTATCTGTAATACTGTTAGTTCCTGCTACAGAAACCTCCCTACTCCCCTGAGCAGCCTCTTTCTCCTCCTTTTCAGAATCACTGACCTTTTTTGTGGAGGTGGTAGATTTCTGAAGACTTGCATAAGATGTCCTTGTTTCTTGAGCTTTAGTTGTGACACTTAAGGTATGCTTTGCAGATGCACATTCTTGATGTATTGCTGCTTGAATGGGTTGCACAGTGTTCTTCAGTACAACCTGTTTTGTACATTCAACTTCTTGGTTGGTGTTCTGGATTTTGCATTGCACCTGTTTTTGAATGCTTTTAGCTTCAGCTGTGATTTGACGCAGATCCGACAATGCAGCTTGAAGATCACTGTTATCTCTACAAGTGTCTTTTACTGTATTGGAGGTGAGACCCCCAACACAACATTCTTTAAGTGATGTAGACTGTTTTTTTTCTTCAGTTGTGTTTTTGCTGACTGCAGATTTCTGCAGTGTGGAGCTGATTTGTCTTTCATCATTCAGAGTGATGTCTTGTTTCGCTACTTTGCACCCTGTGGTAGCTTTTTGGTTGTTAGCTTCTGCTGTATTCACTGTTATGCATTTTTTCAACTGTTGCTGAGGTTGTACAGGGTGAAATACAGGGGGGGATGTAATATATACACATTCTGAACTTCTTGTGCTTTGGTTGTCTTTTTGTATAGCTGTGTTATTTTGCTCAGTGGCAGTTTCTTGATGAACAGGGTTCATTTCATATAGTGTAAGAGCATCTATTTCTGACTCTGTTTGAAGACTTTTTAGGTACCCCAGATCACCTTTCTCAATGCAGCTTGTGTATAATTGAACATTTCCTTTCTCATTTTGTTCACGTGTCACTGAGAGTTTTGGTTGGCTGTCCTGGCTACAAGCAATGAGAGAGCCAATAGTGGATTTAACATCCCCTTTGGCAACGACCTCACCAGCCTCATTAAATTTCCAATGTGATGAAACAGAGTAAATTATAATTTTTACAGAGTCTCTTTCTGACTCTTCCATTATAATGCCAGTTTTGCGAGAGTCATCTTCATTCAGCAATATCTTGACGGCTTTCGCTACATCACCCCTGACAGACTCTTTGTCTTCTTCATTCGATTGAACTGTATTTAACAGATTTAACTTCATCATTTGTAGATGTCTGCTATCAATTTCTTCAACCAGGATCCCATGGGGTTCAACATCAGTTCTGTGGAGTAACTGTAAAAGTATTCTTTGAAGGTTTCCACCAACAGTTTCTTCCTTTTGGATATCCACATTAGTTTGTGTAGATAGCTGATATTTTATCATTTTCACATTCCCACTGTGGCTGTTTTCTATGACAATTCCTTTATTCTGAATAATTTTGCGGGAGAAGAATGCATCAAGGGTATCTTTTATGTTTATTTCTCTTTGTTCAATACTAGTTGAATGTTTCAAGTCAATTTTGTCAAGAGGTGTACTTTCAAATAGCCATGTGGTGCTTTTTACATTAGCTTTTGGAATCTCTTCTGTGGTGTGAAGAGTATCTGGACTTTCTGTATCTTTTAGGCTATCCAGTGGTTGAGACTCAAATAACCAAGTGCATCTCTTGACATCGCCCTTTTGGCTATCTTCTCTTTGCACTTTTATTATCCCCTGGTGTTCTTGATCCTCCCCTTTCAGGCTATCAATGGGTTGGTTTTCAAAGAGCCATGTAGAAGTTCTAACGTCTCCTTTCTGAACATCACTAACACTAACCAGTCGTACATACTTCTTCTGGCTAACTTGTTCTGTTTCAAAAAGCTGTTTATTTAATTGGACATCACCCTTTTGAATGTCATCAACTGTTCTTACAGCATCTTTTGCAATATCAGTAATGCTATCAAGTGGTTCTGTTTCAAATCTCCACCGTGCAGTCTTAACACAGCCCTTCTCAATATCTTCTTGTGTGACGGCTCTGATGACAAATACTTCCTCATCTTTATTGATTCTATCAAGAGGTTTGGTTTCAAACAGCCATTTTGCACCTCTCACATCTCCTTTCTCGATCTCCTCTTTTTTTACTGATGTCACTTCGTGGTATTCACCACTTTTGTCTTGTATAGCATACAGTGGCTTGGTTTCAAAAAGCATGGTACAGGATTTTACATCTCCTTGAGTGGTGAGAGTTTCTTGCACTTTGCTAATCTCCTTCTCATCAAACTCTTGATGGATCTGATCTAATGAATAGGTTTCAAAGATGAATTTTTTACCTCCAACATCACCATATTGTATATCTTTTTCTGGGGGTAGCTCTTGAAAACCATTTTTGTTGTTTTTTATAGAATCCATTGGGCAGTTTTCAAAAAGCCAGGTGAATTTGTTTACAGCACCAACTTGTATGTTTTCTTCTGTAGGAACATCTGTTTTCAGTAAAGCAACTTGTTTATTTGGCATTGATTCAAAAATCTCCTTCACTCTTGAGACTTCACCTGATTGGATTTCAACACGACTTGCATACCGGATCACTTTTCGGAACTCGCTTGAAGAGGAAATAGTGTCTAAAGGTTCAGTCTCAAACAAATGTTTGGTTGTTTTCACGTGGACACCTTCTAAATCACTCTGAGAAGCACTGCTCACATTTATGTAACATTCTCCAGAGTCTTTGATGGAATCTAATGGTTGAGTTTCAAACATCCAAGTGTAGGACTTAACATCACCCTGGATTAAAGCTTCCTTTTCTGGTTTCTCTGATTTTTCATATAATATATCAATGGGCTGGGTTTCAAACAGCCATCTGCATTTCTTCACATCACCTTTCTGTAACATTTCTGTCTGGGGTGCACTGTCTGTATCTTTTGAAAAGACATCAACAGGCTGAGTTTCAAAGAGCCATCGGGCTGTTCCCACATCTCCAGACTCAATCTCTTGCTTAGTGATACCTTTAATTAGGTCAACCTTTTGGGTGCCATCATTAAATTGATCTAGTGGTTTTGTTTCAAACATCCATTTGTAATTTTTAACATCACCGCTAACTATTTGCTCCCGACTGACAGATGTGACTTCATGATAATTGCCCAAACTGTCCTCAATGGCATACAGTGGTGTGTTTTCAAACAGTGCCTGAGTTTCCTTCACATTTCCTACTTTGATGTCTTCCTGGCTAGAAACATGAACACTCTTAATGGATTGAAAGCTATCCAGGGGAAGTGTTTCAAAGAGATTTTTAAATGATTTCACTTCCCCTTTAACAATATCTTTTACGTCTGTTTCAGTCTGCCCACTAGATTCTTCTTCTTTGTGGGAAATTTTGTCCAGTGAACAAGTTTCAAACACATGTTTCCTTTGTTTGACATCTCCCTTTTCTTCACTTGATAGTTCAACTTTTTTCAGCTCACCAAATTCCATGCTTCCTTTGAGTGTCTCCATTGGTTGTGTTTCAAAAAGCCATAGCGTGGACTTCACATCACCAGCAACTATATCTTCTGTGGTTGAAATTTTACTATCAGTGTTGGCATTTATAGAGTCCAGATATTGCTTCCCAAATACGTTGCTTTGATTTGAGACATCCTCTCCTTGGATTGTGTCGACAGATGCCTGGAAAAATCCTTCTATGTGCTCTTTTATTGTGTCCAAGAGTTGAGTTTCAAATACCCACTTAGTTGCATTCACTCCCCCCTTAGCGATCTCCTCCAAGGAAATCCCTCTTATAATCTGAACTTTGGAGGTATCCTTGTGAATAGCGTCTAAAGGCTGGGTTTCAAACAACCATCTTGCTGTGTTTACATTGTTGCTCTGTGTTTCTTCCCTGCAAATGGATTTAATTTCATGAATATTTCCTGTTTTATCTCTGATTGCACAGAGAGGCTCAGTCTGGAACAGTTTAATAGTTTTGTTCACATCTCCCTTCATCTCTTGTATTTCAGATTTGAGCTGAAGGATATTGTGTTCTTCTACAGAGTTGCAGCGGCCTACCTCATCTAGAGATTGTGTCTCGAAAAGTATTTTGGTGCCCTTCACATCACCCTTTTCCACTGGGTCTTTTAAAACCGCCTCTTGAACTTCTGTATCTTCGGGATAGATTTTGTTTAATGAATCAAGTGGCTGGGTTTCAAACAGCCACAAGGCTGTCTTCACATCACCTTTTCTTTGATCCTTCCCAAGCATGTCAGGAGAGGACCTGTTACCATCTACACATGTCTGACCTTGAAACAACTGAGATGTATTTCTAACATTTCCTCCAAGTACAGTCTCTTCTTCAGTCAATTTCTGACTACCTTGATGTTCTCCAATAGTATCCAGATTCCAGTTTTCAAAGATCCAACGCATGGATTGCACCTCCCCTGGCAACACTGCATCCAGATTGACTGAAGTTGGTTGGTTAGGCTCATCTGCTGTGCTTAATAGTTCATTAATGTCTTGAGTCACAGCATGTTCTAAATTTTTCCTCAACTCTGGATGCATATGGCGATAAAGTCTTTTTACCTCATTGACTTGTCGCTGCTCATAGAACTTAGAAAATGACTCTTTTGGTGGTTGTGGAGGAAGGTGGCTTGGATCCTGTGCACCAGTTACTGTAACAGAATGTTGTACTGATTCGGGGGGAGGTGGTAAAGGTAGATCAGCATCAAGCTTTTTTTCTTGAGATAACTTCATGATGTTGTCTGCCATCTTTATAAGGAAGAAAACACATTTTTAACACTTTTACCCTACTTTCTTACTGTTATTCCTAAAATATTGTTAAATAAAGCAGTTAAGAATAGCCCATGCACATATACAAATGGTGTATTACATACCTATACAAAAATGTACCATATATTCACATGCTTTTCAGAAGCATGATTTAATTTTTAATTGGTGTGATAGGGAAACTATAGAAGGCAATGTGTCATTATTAGTAAGCTTAAAAAATACTTTATATAATGTCAGCCAAGTCTAGAAATCGTAAAACAAATGATGGGTTCATATAGTTTGATAAATAAGTGGTTAAAGGGTACTGATAATGTCAGATTTTATCAGCAGAGGCAAAACAATTATTGTGGCACAAGTATTTAATTACAGTGTCTTCTTATAGGAAAGGACAAACTCAGTACACAAGGGCAATGCTGTTGCTTTCAAATACATTTTGAGAGGATGTAGGACCAACTCTGATAAATTATAAGAATTAAAGAAGCATATGTACAGTTTCCACAGTGTAATCCGACATGTGTTGTCTAACGGTTCTAACCACTTCATAAGAATCTGCATTTATGCCTATGTAGGGAGGAGATTGGAAAAACACTGAGGCATTGCCAGCAACTGTTACTGTTTTTTGTTAACCTACCCGATCAATTGCTCCCTTGCGAGATGGTGGCTAGTCAATGCACATGAGATTCATTTTGGCCAGATTGGCATCTCTAGTTTATGAGTAACTTAAAGAGGAAGTAAACCCTGATGGGTTTACTTCCTCTTTGTTTCCATGCAAAGGTAAAGCATAATGGACTACTATGCATTGCATTGTAGGCCGTTATGTGTCACTTACCTGACACAGGAGCCAGCAATGTCACCATTGTCCCCTGTAGCACGAAGCATCCATCTTCCTTCTGGGTATAGCTGCTCCGGGGCTGTAAGTGGCCGGAGCAGCGATGATGTCACTCCGGCGCATGCGCGCGGGAGCCGTAAGTGACGGCATGTTTGCCTTCACTTGCGGCGCGCCCAGTGCACCTGCGGTGCCCTATTTTAGTAAAATATCTCCTTAACCGTGTAGGTTAAGGAGATATTTATTGGACCTACAGGTAAGCCTTAATCTAGGCTTACCTGTAGGTCAAAGTGGTCTGTAAGGGTTTACAACCACTTTAAAGGGACTCTGTCATTTTAACAAAACTCTAGCCCCATCAATATGACTAATATAAATATGTGGAAGGTGGCAGGGGGCAGCAGTACATTAACTTTACCCGATAAGAACAGTATGGCTTTTCGGCAGAGCAGATGAAGTGAAAGCTGCTGCTTACAGGAGCTTACAGTTTAAGCTTGTCATTAGGTTTATTTTTTGTTAAAAGTCACTTAGAAGCATTAGCACACTTTTAGATATAAAGTTATCTTGATCCAAACATGTTTCAATACATACCTTTTTAGGGCTGCTGTTTAAAAAGTAACTAAACGTGCCAACCTAAAAAATTTCTTGTTGCAGAACAAGAAATGTTGCTTAATTTTCAAACTTGGATTGCAAAAATGACAGTTTGATGTTCTTGATTGATATGTGTCACAATAATTTTTTCTAAAGCATACCTCAGTGTTAATTTTGACATCAAATTTCAATTTAGTTTTAGTTATAGTCTTTGGACTAAAATTCCATTTTGGTTTTAGTCGTATTTTAGTCTTTTGACTAAAATGCCATTTTAGTTTTTAGTCCTATTTTAGTCATCTGAATTGTTTTAGTTTTAGTCCTATTTTAGTCGACTAAAACCTCCCGTAAATTTTAGTCGTCTAAAATCGAATGGGTCTAGTTCAATTTTAATCCATTATTTAAGCATTTTTTTAGAATTACCAAACTCATTATATGCTCCTGGTGGTTTTTTTTTTGGGGGGGCAGCAAACAACCACCCCCAGTCGGTCGGCCGGTGGCACAGGGTCACCGGGTCACCGGGGGTCTCGTGGTCTGTCATCCAGCCCCAAACTTACCCCATCTAGGTTCCGGGGCGGGAAGCACTCCTACAGCGACAGGCGTGTGTCTCCTCCTTCTCTGCATCACGGGGGCTTCTGCTGTGCATCTCCTCCCTCCTCCTCCTAGGCGTACAATAGAATCACCTGTCCTTTCAGCCAATTGGGTGACGGGTCTCTGGACCTGCTTCCTGATTGACCGGCAAGAGGATCAGTGTGACAATAGCGAATGTTCATTTGCTATTGTAACACAACTGGCTGGGCTCAGAGAGCAATGCTCTGCGCCCCGAGCCCACCCTTTTTTGAAGCCTATTAGAGCATCTGGCTCTAATCACATGCTTAAAAAAAAAAAAACCTCCATTGGAATCCATGCGCCGGCGCCCTGCATGTAGATCAGGGGGCCGGACACATGGATGGGGGGGCGGCACCCATGCGCCACCACTGCTCCTGGAGTAAAAATCTATTAATATGTTATTATTATGGTATTAAGGTTTGAACATGTACTACAGACAAGTACAACTTGAAAATATATAAAACAAAAAACAAAAAAAAAAAACATAAACCCTCATTTGCTGTAATGCCATTGCACATATTACCTGAATATATTACCGACATTAAATATTAAGAAAAATAATAGGAAAAGTCTTTTTCTTATTTTTTTTTTTCTTTTAGTAGCTTAGTAGATGCCCCCTATATATTTTTATGTGATAGTGCAGTGGTAATTTTGACGTCAAATTTCAAATTAGTTTTAGTCTTTTTTTTTTTTTTTACCAAAATGCCGTTTTAGTTTTAGTCGTATTTTAGTCTTTTGACTAGCATGCCATTTTAGTTTTAGTTGTAATTTAGTCATTTCAATTGTTTTAGTTTTAGTCGTATTTAGACGACTAAAATAGTATTAATTTAGTAGAGGAAAATATTTTAGTTGACAAAATTAACACTGTTTTTCATAAAGTATAGTCATTTATTAGTTTAGCTAGAAATAGGTTTATCATACCTTTAAAACTCAAAAAGCGTCTATTCTGAATGTCTGGTTGTTGTCTTCTGGATCTGGAACAAAAAATATAATAATGACTAAATCATACCATGAAAAATACTGAATATGGTTAGTCAAACAGCTACTAGAAGGCATGTCTTTCTATATATGTGAATGGCAACCAGCATCCATGAGCAACTATGGCGAGCCCATAATTACAGTATCTCACAAAAGTGAGTACACCCCTCACATTTTTGTAAATATTTTATTATATCTGTTCATGCGACAAAATAACACTCTGCTACAATGTAAAATAGTAAGTGTACAGCTTGTATATTAGTGGAAATTTGCTGTCCCCTCAAAATAACTCAACACACAGTCATTAATGTCTAAACCCTGGCAACAAAAGAGAGTACACCCCTAAGTGAAAATGTCTAAATTGGCCCAATTAGCCATTTCCCCTCCTCGTTGTCATGTGACTCGTTAGTATTACAAGGTTTCAGGTGTGAATGGGAGCAGGTGTGTTAAATTTGGTGTTAACGCTCTCACTCTCTCATACTGGTCACTGGAAGTTCAACATGGCAAAAGAACTATCTGAGAATCTGAAAAAAAAAAGAATTGTTTCTCTATATAAAGATGGCATAGGCTATAAGAATATTGCCAAGACCCTGAAACTGAGCTGCAGCACGGTGGCCAAGACCATACAGCAGTTTAACAGGACAGGTCTCACGTGGTACAGGCATTGCCATTTTTGACCATAGACGTTAAGTGCACGTGCATCAGCGTCATATCCAGAGGTTGTCTTTGGGAAATATACGTATGAGTGCTGTCAGCATTGCTGCAGAGATTGAAGGGGTAGGGGGTCAGCCTGTCAGTGCTCAGACCATACGCTGCACAGTGCATCAAATTGGTCTGCATGGCTGTCGTTCCAGAAGGAAGCTGCTTCTAAAGATGATGCATAAGTAAGCCCACAAACAGTTTGCTGAAGACAAGCAGACTAAGGACATGGATTACTGGAACCATGTCCTGTGGTCTGATGAGACCAAGATAAACTTATTTGGTTCAGATGGTGTAATGCGTGTGTGGCGGCGGCAGTGTGTCTTGCCTACAGTCAAGCATGTTGGTGGGAGTGTCATGGTCTGGGGCTGCATGAGTGCTGCCAGCACTGGGAGCTACAGTTCATTGAGGGAACCATGAATGCCAGCATGTACTGTGACATACTGAAGTAGAGCATGATCCCCATCCTTCAGAGACTGGGCTGCCGGGCAGTATTCCAACATGATAACAACCCATGAGGGGCATCCTCAAATGGAAGGTGGAGGAGGACAAGGTCTCTAACATCCACCAGCTCTGTGATGTCATCATGGAGGAGTGGAAGAGGACTCCAGTGGCAACCTGTGAAGCTCTGATGAGCTCCATGCCCAAGAGGGTTAAGGGAGTGCTGGAAAAAAAATGGTGGCCACACAAAATATTGACACTTTGGGCCCAATTTGGACATTTTCACTTAGGGGTGTACTCACTAATGTTGCCAGCGGTTTAGACATTAATGGCTGTGTGTTGAGTTATTTTGAGGGGACAGCAAATTTACACTGTTATACAAGCTGTACACTCACTACTTTACATTGTAGCAAAGTGTCATTTCGTGTTGTCACATGAAAAGATATAATAAAATATTTACAAAACGTGAGGTAAAGTATAATTTGTTTTCTTCCAATCCAAACATCTAATCATGTGCATGGGGATTTAAGAAAATGTATCTGTATTTTTTAAGTGAACACAGATTTACTTCACCACATTGCACACTTTAGTAAATCTGTTTGGTACATTTAAATGGATCAGTGACATGACCAAAATTTTAAATGTAAACTCTAAAAAAGGAATGTTCTTCATTTTACATTGATATTAACCACTTCTGCTTCCTGACCAGGCCATTTTTGTGATTTGCACTGCATTGCTGACTGACAATTGTGCGGTCGTGCGACATTGTACACAAATAAAATTGATGTAATTTTTCATACAAATCAAGCTTTCTTTTGGTGGTATTTGATCACCTCTGCGGTTTTTATTTTTTGCACTATAAACAAAAAAAACAGTTTTGGAAAAATATATATATTTTTTACTTTCTGCTATAAAACACATCCAATAAAAACCAAAAAAAATAAAAAAAAATGTCTTTATCAATTTAGGCCAATATGTATTCTGCTACATGTTTTTGGTAAAAAAAAAATCCCAATAAGTGTATATTGATTGGTTTGCGCTAAAGTTATAGTGTCTACAAACTATGGGATAGATTTATGGACTTTTTATTTTAGTAGTAATGGCGGTGATCAGCGTTTTTTAGCGAGACTGTGACATTGCGGCGGACAAATCTGTGACACTTTTTGGGAACCAGTGACACTAATACAGTGATCAGTGCTAAAAAAAATCACTGTCACTGTATAAATGACACTGGCAGGGAAGGGGTTAACATTAGGGGCGATCATCCTCCCTCCCAGAACGGAAGTCTGCCTTGTTTACATAGGCAGACTGCCGTTCTGCCTCTCCTGTAAATGATCGCTGGTGGCCGGCGGCCATCAATGCTTCCGGACCCACTGATTGGCTCCCGCTGTGTCCAATCACAGCAAAAACGGGGATCTGGCGGCGCACACGCGCGCCCCAGAGCCGTTCCAGGGAATCACATACAGATACGTGATTTTGCACTGCCGCAGTATATGTATGTGGGGCAGTCCTTAAGCGATTAAAGCAGATAAGCTTATCTATTCACCTGAATGTACCTTTAGAATGCCAATACAATGAGCAGGTATGCATGAAGTATACAATAAAAATGCCCAAGAGAAACACATTTATTTAAATCAATGAGATAACCTTAATGTCACAAACACATCAGATAGTTACTGGATAACAGCAAAACTTATAAAATGATACAAAAAAGAAAGGATTTATTAAAAAAAATTAATGCAAAGAGTAACAAGACTGGTTATTAAAAGAGTACAGTTATACTTTATTTTATTATCATAGGAAAAAAATATTTCTTAATTGGACTAAAGGCAGAAGTCTGGAATTTATGGTTTTCTGCTCTTTGGGCATCCTTACTGCTCTTTTCACTGCCTTTCAAAATAAGTCAAAATTTGTAAAATACTCACTGGTTTTTGATTGCCCACAAAATCCAGCAGATGTCTTTAAAGTATGATGACAGTCCTCCTAATAAATTTGTTAATGAAAATAAAAACTTGTGATAGCTCCCTCACAGAGGGGATAGATCTGCTTTTCTTTGCTGAAAGCTTCTGTGGTGCTGCTTTTCTGGAATGTCACGTATTTTCTCATCTGCAAGAGTGACATTAAGATTCCCTGTAAGAACAGTTTAGAAACTGTGGCTCTTTACAAGACAATCTTCAGTAAGCATTGAACTGCTACATAGCTAAGCTGTTCATACGCGATAGGTGCTTATGTGTTCTGTCAGTTGCATCGCACTTGGAAGTCCATAAGCGGATCAGAGCAAAGTGGGATGAATAGAGAGCAGTATTTAATATGTCAGCTCTGATACAGACAGGGAGGCTGTGATTATTGATAGATACGGAGAGAGGAAACTAGGACAAGCAATGTTCAGCTATCTTGACTGTCCTTTCATCTCTCCCATGTATAGTTTGTCCTATTTGATGGGCTTTATTCCACCTGCTGTGCTCTGGTCCACTCAAGGACTGACAAATGCAGCACACCTAGAAAGTGACAATTTCTTTTAGGTGTACAAATTGGGGCCTACTTATTGAAGTGTACACTTCCTAATTTTTATTAAAACTAAAACCGCGTACACACGATCGGAAATTTGGCCAGCAAAAGACCGATGATAGCTTTTGGTCGGAAAATGCGACCGTGTGTATGCTCCATCGGACATTTGCTGGCCGAATTCCTGCCACCAAAAGATTGAAAGCAGGTTCTCAATTTTTCGGTCGGAAAAAGTTTCGATCGGAAATTCCGATCGTCTGCAGCAATTCCGACGCGCAAAATTCCTACGCATGCTCGGAAACAATTTGACGCATGCTCGGAAGCATTGAACTTCATTTTCTCGGCTCGTCGTAGTGTTGTAAGTCACCGCGTTCTTGGCGGTCAAAAGTTCCTAGAACTTTTGTGTGACTGTGTGTATGCAAGACAAGCTTGAGCAGAATTCCGTCAGAAAAAACATCCAAGATTTTTCTGACGGAAATTCTGCTCGTGTGTACGCGGCATACCAGGTCAGAAAGAACAAACAGCAAAATAACTGAATGTATACTCTTGCCCTGCAGCTTCTGTATTTATTCTTTAAGAGTTTGGATGACCCAAAGAATCTTTGCATTCTACACTTTAAGGAGCTTCATCTACATCACTACTGTGTCCTGTAGTGACAGAGTTCAGTGGAGGACTCAGCTTCCAATGCACCCCAGAGTGTGTTTGATGTCAAGAGCCTGTAGCTCTACACCTGAGAGAAGATTGGATTAACGGGGGGGCGGGACAGGTGATTATAAACAATTTTTTTTGCAGGTTCCTGAAGATTATATTTATTTTATATTATATCTCTGGATGCATACACATACATATTTATACAGAAATGTAAATAGAATAGCATTGTAATAATTTAAACTCCTAGCGGACCTTTCATTATAACTTACACAAATTTCTCTCCAGTCTCTCACTCGCCCGTAATGGAAGCAGACTTTCGCTTCTTTTCTCTCAGAGCAGGAAATGCAACCTTAAAGCAGAACCTTATCCTAAATGGGAAGTTTTTAACACCTCCTTACTCGCTCTCCTCCCACTTTTGAAGCTTTTTTTGGGGGAGCTAGTGTCTAGTTTTGATAGGTATATTCAGGTAAAATGAGAACCTTGAATGGACTCATCATGGGGTTTTCCTGTGAGAATCTATGTACCGAAGCGAATTGCTGGATCAGGAGAGCTACTGACCACAAACTGGTGGCCTTGACTAATGCACTAACTTGAGTCCAATTAAGGTTTTTAATTATTTTTTTACGCATTATTAATCGTATAGAACAGTTATGCCGCGTACACACAACCGTTTTTTCCGTCGGAATAAACTCTGATGGTTTTTCAGACAGAGTTCAGACGGAGTTCCGCTGAAACTGTCTTGGCTAGACGCAATCACACCAAAATTTTCTAGTCCCGTACGACGGGACTAGAAAAAGGAAGTTCAATAGCCAGTAGCCAATAGCTGCCATCTCGTACTTGCTTCATAGCATGCATAGTTTTTGGTCAGTTGGAACAGCATACAGACGAGCAGTTTTCCCGATAGGAATTGATTCCGTCGGAAATACTTAAAACATGTTCTATTTCTAGGTTCGTCAGAATTTTCAAAAAAAAAGTCAGATGAGGCCCACACACGATCGGAATATCCAATGAAAAGATTCGTCTGACTTTTTCTGCTGGAAAGTCCGACCGTGTGTACGCAGCAATATACATGGGTGAACAATAGGTATTGATAATTCAAGACATGTGTACACAACAATATCATTATGGACACAGTAAGAAGGAACAGAAATGGATAGAACTTAACATTCATAGAAAATAAATAACATACCATCCCATCTGAGGTAAGTAGAACTGATGGAGTTATACAGAGTACTGATGTTCTTATTTTAACGGAAGCCCCAATAAAGAGAACGTTTTTTTTTGATCTCTGAAATGTGTTGGCTGTTTTTTAGTGTAAACCAATAAATTAATTTGAACTCTTTTATCCTTTGGTCTGGCATTCATTCTATTGGTGCATGTTTCTAGCTGCAGCCACTAATTAGTGTATTCTGACAGTAGCGGATACCGCTGTCAGAATACAATATACTGGCAGGGAGGATTCATCCATCTATCTTGTTTGTGTCGATGGAGGAATCTGCTATTTGTTTGTTCAGCCCACTGGCTGAAGGAAAAAATAAAAACTAAGCGTGTATGGCCAGCTTTAGCTTCTTATAAGGTTGGTCCACCCATAACAGATATTTTAGATTTTAGAAGAAAATTTAAGGTGTGTGAAAAACAAAGACTTTTTTTGTTTTGTATAGAGGAGGTTAGAACATCCGCCAAATCCAAAATCCAAAACTTTGAGTTGTTGTTAGAGCAGGAATAGAGGGGAGGGATCTCCTCTCACTTCCCTTTGTGTCTATGGAACCAAAGATTCAGCACTTTCAGAAAATGCACCAAAAATGTGAAACCTAATACAAAGTCTACGGGAATTTAAAGGTTAACTGCATTAAAACCGAGGGTACACCCACGCTGTGGCCACACTGCAGTGCAGCAGTGTAAAACCAGCCTAAGCTGTAGACATTTTTTTTTTTTTATACAGACATGTACAATGCAATGGCAATGCTGCAGAGGCTAACTGAGCCTGTATACCATTGCCAGAGAAAAACAGGAAGTGTGAGTTACTGCCAGGATCAGCAGGTATTTTCAACTAAACGCAAACAACATAAAAAAGGCACAGTGCTAAAAGAAAATATTTTTGGGAGGTTGTAATGTGTTTTTTATATTGTAAACTAATCAATTTATCATTTTAACATTGTGGGCTTAAGGGGTTGAAAAGCTGGATTATTAAGGCTGACTTCTGAACGCACACAATTGTTCTTAATACGATTGTAAAGTCTATTTTTTTTCTTCTTTAAAACAACAAACATGTTATACTTACCTGCTCTGTTGCAGTGGTTTTGCACAGAGCAGCCCAGATCCTCCTCTTCTCAGGTCCCTCTTCACTGCTCCTGGCCCCTCCCTCCTGTGGAGTGCCCTCACAGCAAGCAGCTTGCTATGGGGGCACCCCAGCCAAGCTGCAGCTCCGTGTATCCATTCAGACACAGAGCTGCCATTCGGCCCGCCCCCTCTCTTCCCTGATTGACTAACTGAATTTGATTGACAGCAGCGGGAGCCAATGGTGCTGCTGCTGTGTCTCAGCCAATCAGGAGGGAGAGTCCCAGACTGCCGAGGAACTTGTGGACATTGCTGTAGAGAGATAGGGCTCAGGTAAGTATTAGGGAGGCTGAGGGGTGCTGCTACACACACAAGGCATAGAATGCATTAAGATAAAAAACCTTATGCCTTTACAACTCTTTTAAAGCATATCTATAGCCAAAACATGTTTTTCTAGTTTTGGATGGAGTGGTGAGGGGTTTGAACCCCTGTCACATTGCAATGGCTGTTTCTGTCCCTGCTAGGGACAATAATCCTCGTTGCTTGTCCTGGTGGCTACAATCAAGCAGGAATAGAAGGTAAGTCTTCCAAAAAGGACACTTGCTTTGCTAACAACGAAATTGTTTTTGCAGAACAGGAAGTAAAGGAAAATCTCTCCAGAGGAACAGAGATGGCAAAAAAACTGACCCGGATTTAAACTATTTCCTATTCTATTCAAAATGAAAAATAAAATGTTTTGGCATTAGATACACTTTAAAATCTGCATTATCCAAACTCTACAATTATTTATGCCTGTGAATTGCTGCCTTTGCTCTGATAGAATGATGTAGCCTATGCAAGTTCACATTTTAGTCATTAAAGTGACACTAAACAATAATCTTGGTGGTCAACATTCCAGAAGCGGTGAGAGGACACACGCTGTGTGTACAAGTCAATGATTCAATGCTGATTTTACTCTTGCATCTTGTAAGCATGTTTTTATTGTGGGAGATCTTTTACTAATAAAGAAACAGTATTAAGCTATGTAGAGTGTTACTTTGTTTTCCATGGTGTACCACTGCGCTATCTTATGAGGAGCCTCCACTGTGCATGAACGGTTGCCAATCAAGGATTTTTGGAATTACCAGGCTTGTTTTACTCATACCTGTGGTGAGTGTATTACCATAGGGGAAAAAAGTGCATGTGGCATATCGGTGGCGGTATACAGGGATTATATCGGGCTCACTAATGCTCTTGGTTGGATGAAAGTCACCCCACATACGTTATGGACTATATGATTTATGCTAGTCTATTATATCTTCAGTGGTGACTGTGTTAGACCACACATTTTATATTCAATGTCTATTAAATTATTTATGCACCAAGTGTGTTTAGCAATTTTAGAGCGCTGTTAATGGTTGGATGACCACCATATCTTTCTTGCACATGCTTTTTTAAACAATAACCTTATTTTTAAAAAACGATCCATACGCATCTACTACTTAATGGCCCTGTAATGTATTTTTTAATAAAAATGGTTTCTTATATTGTTTTTCCCCTCATTTTATGTTCTCTGTAAGCTTCTGAACCTCTCTTTTTTTCCCCCACTTCTGTTGGTTTGGAATGAGCAGTACACGTTAGTTGAGGTCAAGTGCTCTACTCTATGCAGACTACAAATCCCACAGTCCATCTGGGGAGCGAGCAAGAGAGGGTGACTACATTCCTACATGGAGAACGGATGTAACCACCCTCTAAAAAAGGAAGTCAGATCACAGCAGCAATTAGGTAATTGAAGATTTGGAGGAGGCTGAGAACAATAGAAAGTATGTTTTTGAGTTAAGAGCACACGCTTGAGTAGATTTTTTTTAAAACAGAGTTTTAATGTACTAATTGATGTGTTAAGCCAGCAACAATTTCCATCTGTGTTTCCTCATTGTCCAGTCTATTTATTTTAAATCATTCAGCGTGTCGTACATAAATCTCTCAAGTAGTGAATCAAATTTAGAACGGTTTCTTATCGCTATTCATAAGATAAGACTGCCAAAATAATCATCATGTGTCCTTAAAGCATTCCAACTATGTGTTTTGTTGGCCTGGTTCCCACAGGAAGCTCCTGACTGGAGAAACAACAGATTTACCTCAAAACTATGCTCAGCCGGTTGGCACTGGAGGTAACACCTGTTCTTTCATGGCTTCTGCGAAATATAGAACTCCAAAAATAGACTGCTGCATTGTGAGACCGTATCATTCTGCCAGACATGACTATATAGATAGAGAGGCCTGATACATCTATAATACTAAGAGAGAGCATGCAACTTCTACATTTTATGCAATGCTTTCCTTCCCAGGGCCAGAGTTGTTCTCATTTATTGCACTGTATGGCACCTCTTGTTGTTGTACACTGTTTGCAATGCTTTTTTTTGTGTTAATTTGTCCACACACCCGTGTGACTCTGTGGCAATGTAAATGCCTGTCAGTACAGAAGGATAGAGAACTACAAGTTCCAACCAACATGTTCCAACCAGCATGCTAAGTGAGATGATATGTTTTGGAGTTCTACAATAGCTATATAATGTCCAGGATTGTTACTATCCCTTTATTGTGTAAGTAAATACGTACTCCAAATCTTAGCTGAAACTCTCTAAAACGTCCACCTTTCAACGTATTGAACCAGTCCATCCGTTAAACAACCAGGTAAACAGCCTGTTCTGTATTTTATTGAAATCAGATTTTGGAACTAAGTAAATATACAGTAAATTAATTTAATTAGTGCTGTCATTATAAAAAAAAAATAATATTAATTAAATAATTTACAGAAAAATCGAATACCAATTAAGTTTGTAACTGGACAATATTTGTTTGCTAAAACTAATAAAATGGTAGTATTCATGTTTAAGTTAGTTTTTTCTTTTAATCTACAAAGTATTTCATAGACATCTAAATTGTAAAATGGTCCTGCAAACTGTCGCATACAATAGATGCAAGCTAAATTTCAAATATTAACAAAAACTCATAACATCAAAATGTATTGAAAAGTAAAAGCAATACTTAAATTAGTAAGACACTTTCTATTATTAAAATAAATCTGATTATAAAAGCTTTTTATCATTCAGAAACAGACAACTTGCAGCATTGTAATTACACCAAGCCTAGCAGGAAGAGCTGAGCATACTGGGAGTAGTAGTACTGCAGCAGGCGAGATGACATAATGTATACTATAAACAAAAATATCTCAAATTGACACCTATATCTATGCATTAAGGGATTCAAGACACAGCGAGAGGTTAATAATAATAAAGAATAGCTGTGTTGTTCTGTACAGCACACAAAGGTTAAGTAGTGGTGTGGAACATAAAAACCCACCTGTTTGCATCCATCATGGTCCTGTGTTTTTGTAGAGTGAGCAGGAACACCAACAGTGGTGCCCTGCCTGTGTCTATAATACAAAGTGCAAACTCAGCATAGCCCATCCAGACTGGGCACCCAGAACTAGTCGTCTGCAGTCACCTCCTGTAATCCCCATCCCAGAGCCTGGACACAATGCAGCGCTGCCAGCTTCATGTTGTTATTACCCTGTCTGCCCAGACATCATATTGCTCTTGTCAGTCCAATGTATTCTGTTAGAGAGCACAGTAGACCCAACCACAGTTCTGGCTATTCATTTTGATTAGATTTTTTATTTTTTTTTATTTGGTAGGTATAAATATAAGACAAATTATCAACAAAAAAAAAAAAGCTGATACAGGGGTTGATTTACTAAAACTGGAGAGTTCAAAATCTAGTACAGCTGTGCATGGTAGCCAATCAGCTTCTTGATTTTTTTTTTTCTGTGTCAACGCTGGATTGAACAAGCTGAAGTTAGAAGCTGATTGGCTACAAGCACAGCTGAATCAGCTTTTGCACTCTCCAGTTTTAGTAAATCAACTCCACAATATCTATTTATCTATCTATTTGTTCATGTTTTCATTGATCATGTTCTGTCAGTTGATGTCTTGCAAACTATGGCTTTTGTATAAATGAAATGTGTAATCTAATTAAATAGTAAATTTCTGTTTTTTTAAGGAAGATACCAAAGAATTGAACTACCTACCCAGTTTTATCCATTGTGGACCCCAGCTGTAAAATCTCTGCGCTTGGTTCATGACTATTTAAAGTAGTATTAAACCCAAAAGCTAACATTATATTGCAGCTCAAAAACTCTAATGCCCCGTACACGCGATCGGGCTTTCCGACAACAAAACCGTGAAATTTTGTTTGAAGGTTGTTGGATCCAACTTGTCTTGCATACACATGGTCACACAAATGATTGCCAACAATTACGAATGTGGGAACGTGGTGACCTACAAGACGTACGACGACTCGAGAAAAAGGAAGTTCAATAGCCAGTGTGGCTCCTTCTGCTTGATTCTGAGCATGCGTGGATTTTTGTGCGTCGGACTTCTGTACAAACGATCAGAAATTCCGACAACAAAGTTTTGTTGGCGGAAAATTTGAGAACCTGCTAGCCAACATTTGTTGGTGGAAAGTTCGACAACAAATGTTCGATGAAGCATACACACGGTCGGACTTTCAGCCAACAAGCTCACATCCAACATTTGTTTTCGGAAAATCTGATCGTGTTTACGGGGCATTAGATGTAATGGCTGCATTCATTTTTTTTCTTGTTATGTCACCTGGTTATCCAGCCACTAAGTTTGTTATTTTTCAAAAGAACAAGCTGTCTTGCAGATGTATAAGTTACAGGGATGAGTCAAACCATTTTCAACTAACAGTGGTGCTTACAATGATCACCTTTCATTTATTCATGCAACAGTTTTATCCCAAAGGGATACAAACTGTTTGCTGTAACTGGTTATAAAGTGTTAGCTGGAGTTTGGCTTCAATTTGTTAGTTTATTTAAATTTGCTGGTACATCTAACACTCCCTCCCAGACTGACATTGCTGCTGTCCAAAAGAGCCTCTGTGCTCATTCATCCAGAGTGGGGGCGCTCTAATACAGGAGGTGCGTTACTGGCTAGATCACCCGGTGAAAACAGAGGGAAAAAGCCTAAAAAATTGTGATTGGTAAGCTGTAATATATTACTAGTTTAGTTTGGGGTTTAATATTGCTTTAATCTGTTTCAGCCATTGTGTGAGAGTCCTGCTACCCTTTTTATAATTTTATGGGGAATGCAACAACAAAAGTGAGACACCTTTTGTGTCTTTTGCTGAGGCAGGAAAGGTCAAGTCAAGAATTTTGTCAGGGAGATCTTGCCAGCAGGTAAATGATGCTGGTGAGTGATACCACTCTCCAGTATCTTCCAAAATTTTAGTTGCCATTTGGCATTTGTAATACTATGTATTACACTATAAAATAGTGTATGGGAGGTAATGCCCTTGTCAAGTATTCAATTTGTGCATGCTGGCACTCCAAATCATATATACTTAATATCGTTAAAATGTATAGTTAAAAATGGGACTCTAAATAAAAATACAGTTTCTTTAATACAACTTTTAGACCCATTCATGCTGCCAAATTATCACTGGCATATATATATATATATATATATATATATATATATATATATATATATATACTGTGCAGACCAGTCAGCGGATAATCCCCTCGTGTGTGGGCGCCGGCGTACTTTTTTTGGCCAAAGTACGGCGGACTAAAGTTTCAGGTTTTGTTCTCAAATTATCCGCTGGACTTGGCAGTCCAGCGGATAATCCGGTCGTGTGTAGTATGGTCCGGCGTACCAAAAAGGACGCATGCTCAGTAGCTATTATGTCACGGACTCGCTCGGTCTGGTAAAACTAGCCTTCGTTTTGAAGCTCGCACAATCGTCACGCTGTTGTTTTTTTTTTTTTTTTTTTTTTCTGACAGCGGGATTTGTATGTTATCGTACTTGAAGAATGATTTTGCCTTGCTGCTTGTATATTCACGCAGAGTACTCCCGAACGTTTTTTCTTCAGCATTCTTTAGTGAAGTTATATATTTGTCTATATATATATATATATATATATATATATATATATATATATATATATATATATATATATATATATATATATATATATATATATATATATATATATATATATATATAGATATAGATATCCAAATCACCAAATGAAAAATATATCTATATTTCTCAATAAGGCCAAAAAAATATATATCGATATCTACATAGATATATATATAGATAAATATATATAGATATATAGATCTATACGTGTCTAAAAATAAAAAAAAATATATATATATATATATATATATATATATATATATCTATTATATATGTACATATATCTCTATATAGATATTTTTTAGGATTTGTTGGTTATCAAAAGGATTAGTTATTACACATGATACAATTGTGGAGTCAGCAGAGCTTGCCCTTAATTCAGATCTTAAACCTCACCTTTCCAGCGACAGCACTTGCAGTTCCCTTGAAGTTGCACTTTACACTTGTATTGTCAAATGAATGTTTAGACATGTACCTGCCTACTCCTAAAGAAACTATGTTTTTGAATATCAAGCACGTATATCATTATTTGATGAAAATAAAATGACCATTTATTCTGGTTAAAACAAACAAGGCAAAACAAAATAGGAAGGCAACACTGGAGCCACTTGTAGATTTTGTGAAGACTTTTTGCCCCAACGGCAGACACCAAGTTTGTGAAGCCAAAAATGAAGCTTGGGCACATTTCATACAATATAGGGAGCACAAGAAGATTGACCAGGAATCAGACAGACCAGGAACAGCAGCAGATGACATCTATGTCCCCAAGCTGTGGCACTACAACAGCCTGTGTCTTATGGGAGACCAGATTGAAGCCAGGCAATCACTTCCGACTCTTCGCACCACGCTTCCCTGCACTCTTCCCTGCAGTCTTCCCTGCACGCTTCCTTGGAGGCTGACTTGTGGTAGGAGGAGGAGTAGGAGGAGGAGGAGGAGGAGGAGGAGAAGGAAGACGAGGAGGAGGAGGAGGAGAAGTTGGTGTCGGGCCTTCATGGGTCAGGCGGGTGGATTCTCGTAATTCACCCCTCAAACCCCCCCTAATTGCCTCAGAAATTAGGCCCTCACACAGGTGCCGTTGGCCCCTCTCCATTTCCAGCAACCTGCTGGACACGTAGCTGGCATAGCCCTCTTCTGGAAGGGGGGGTTTGTCGAGAATCGCACTCGCCTTCCGAATCAGTTCCAGTGATTCCTCCTCCACAATGGTCATCCTCCTGGGCCTTCTTGGGGGTAAGGGCAGGGGTCGAGGTAGACTTCTTAATTGGGTCTGGCTGTCACTCTGGCTCGTGCTGGGCCCAGCCACCTCCTGGCTCTCGCTGGGCATGTCCTCCTCCTCCTCCATACCACTTGTCCCGGCATCATCCTGGGTCAGCTCATCCTGTGTGCAAATAAAAACAAAAATCAAACACCTGTTTTGTGGTTTCTGGCCTACTCAATCATCCAATTGTAAACTTAGGAACGAGCATCTAAATTTTCCAAAAGATCCAAAAGGCTATCATTTGGACCCCTGCATTTTCCAAGCAGATCACCAATGTTGTCTAACGCTTTTTTTGCCACTACTGGATGTATGTATACACTATATATGTATCGATATGTTGCACCAACACTTTTTAGAAGTGTGCATAATTTTTGTCAGTTGTTTTCACAATTCTGAGTTCAGGGTGTTAATTGTTTCACATTTTAACGTTGACAGCATTAATATTCACACAATCACAATTTAGGCTACTAAATATATACCTGGCTCCAGCTGGGCGCATCAGCCTGCTCCAAGGTGGAGGGGTCTTCTCCTTCCGTGGAAGCCTCAGCTGGGGTGGAGGGAAGAGTGGAGGGAAGAGTGGAGGGAAGGGTGGAGGGAAGAGTCGACAGTGATTCCCTGGGTTCCATCTGGTCACCTATAAAAGTCAGTTGGTTGTAGTACCACAGCTTGGGTACATAAACATTCTCTGCTGCTGCTCCTGATCTGACTGATTCCTCAATCTTCTTGCGCTCCCGCTTGTACATGTGCCTTAAACTTGCAATTCTGGCTTCCACAAACTTGGTGTTTGCGTTGGGGACTTTAGTCTTCACAAAAGCCACAAGTGGCCCCAGTGTTGCCTTCCGGACATCCCTATTGCCATACAAAGGGTTCTTGAGCTGCCACAGGTTGGTATTTTTTCTGTACAGGGCAATGAATTCGGACATGAACTCCTGGTCCTTGAATGGATTCAACTGGGGTGCAGCCATGTTTGTTTCTGTTTTGTTAGTAATGGCAATACAAAAGACCAAAAACACAAATGTTACTTAAAAGGCACAACCAGTTTTTCTTAACAAACATTACACAACACACCCACACACAGGCAGCAACACATCCACACAGGCAGCAACCCCTACACACAGGCAGCAACCCCTACACACAGGCAGCAACACATCCACACAGGCAGCAACCCCTACACACAGGCAGCAACCCCTACACACACAGCAACCCCTACACACAGGCAGCAACCCTACACACAGGCAGCAAACCCCTACACACAGGCAGCAACCCCTACACACAGGCAGCAACCCCTACACACAGGCAGCAACCCCTACACACAGGCAGCAACCCCTACACACAGGCAGCAACACATCACACAGGCAGCAACCCCTACACACAGGCAGCAACCCCTACACACAGGCAGCAACACACACATATCCTTAAAAAATGCTGGCCCAAAACCCAAAAAAAAACACAGTAATGCATCCTAGAAAACACTTACCTTCGTACAGAGCGCTCGCTACTTCCGTTCGGGAACACGTGGGCCCCTCAAACAGCCTTATATACACTGCGCACGCGTCGAAGTCCGCCTGCGTCCTCCGCGTCGCCCGCCCATGACGTTCCTCATGACGAGTATTCCCCGCCCCGCTTCCCCTCGTTGCATTGTTGGTGAATTAATTGATGAATATGGCGGACACATTCTCAGCCAGTAGCGCGGAGGAAAGCCAAGAAGCCAACACATCTGCATCCAGCAGCAGATATAAGGCCACCAATATGGCCTTTGAAGAGATGGTGGAGATGGTGGACATCCTCCAAAGGGAAGATTACGACGGGGAAAATGGCCCGTACCCTCGTCCCAACTTGCGCAAGGACAAGATTCTCACTACAATCGTCAGCACCCTGGAGCAGAAATTCGGCGTACGAAGGGGCAAGGATCAACTGCGCAAACGATGGTCCGACATCAAATCCAGGGAGCACGATCAATACAGGAGAATTCGAAAAGCCATCAAAAAAAGTAAGTCAAGCACGTGCGCTACTATGGTTATACTTGATATGTCTAATCTTGCGCAGATGTTATTACCATTCGTCCGTGAAACTTGCGCAGATGTAATTACCATTCGTCCGTGAAACTTGCGCAGATGTAATTACCATTCGTACCGTGAAACTTGCGCAGATGTAATTACCATTCGTACGTGAAACTTGCGCAGATGTAATTACCATTCGTCCGTGAAACTTGCGCAGATGTTATTACCATTCGTACGTGAAACTTGCGCAGATGTAATTACCATTCGTACGTGAAACTTGCGCAGATGTTATTACCATTCGTACCTGAAACTTGCGCAGATGTAATTACCATTCGTACGTGAAACTTGCGCAGATGTTATTACCATTCGTCCGTGAAACTTGCGCAGATGTTATTACCATTCGTCCGTGAAACTTGCGCAGATGTTATTACCATTCGTCCGTGAAACTTGCGCAGATGTAATTACCATTCGTACGTGAAACTTGCGCAGATGTAATTACCATTCGTCCGTGAAACTTGCGCAGATGTAATTACCATTCGTCCGTGAAACTTGCGCAGATGTAATTACCATTCGTCCGTGAAACTTGCGCAGATGTTATTACCATTCGTACCTGAAACTTGCGCAGATGTAATTACCATTCGTACGTGAAACTTGCGCAGATGTTATTACCATTCGTCCGTGAAACTTGCGCAGATGTAATTACCATTCGTCCGTGAAACTTGCGCAGATGTAATTACCATTCGTACGTGAAACTTGCGCAGATGTTATTACCATTCGTCCGTGAAACTTGCGCAGATGTAATTACCATTCGTCCGTGAAACTTGCGCAGATGTTATTACCATTCGTACCTGAAACTTGCGCAGATGTAATTACCATTCGTACGTGAAACTTGCGCAGATGTTATTACCATTCGTACCTGAAACTTGCGCAGATGTAATTACCATTCGTACGTGAAACTTGCGCAGATGTTATTACCATTCGTCCGTGAAACTTGCGCAGATGTTATTACCATTCGTCCGTGAAACTTGCGCAGATGTAATTACCATTCGTCCGTGAAACTTGCGCAGATGTTATTACCATTCGTACCTGAAACTTGCGCATATTTGATGAAAGTTCCGTTTGTCTTCATAACGTTTATTGAGTTTACCGGGCTTTGGGTTGTTGGAGTTGTAAGGTTGTTTATTATTGTCACTATCTATACAATTACTGCTGTAGTAAGGGTTTTAGGGGTAACTTACACAGGGACTCCAGAGGCTGTTTTGGGGGGGGGGGGGGATAAATATGTTAAGCAGGGTCTCATGCTCACAATTCCCAAAAAATGCTCATCATCTCTAAATACTGTAGGTGGTGACTTTTCAAAGAAGTACACTCACCTGTCCCTTGGATGGTGCAGCTACAATCTCTGATCTTGCAATCATGAAATTAATGTTTGCGGCTTCACTTCCCGGGTCACTATTGGGCATGCGCCAGTTGCGCAATGCAATAGGACTGGTCCGCGCAAGCTCGGGGACCCCTGTGTGTCCCAGCAGACAGCACGGTGGGACGGGATGTGGCGTATACTTCTGTGGGAGTCTAGGGCCGGATGTGTGTGCAAATACCTGCCTTACACAGGTATCTGCAACCCATCCCCCCTAAAACGTTAAAAATAAGACACCACAGGGGTGCAGGGATCCAATGAGCGGAAGTTCAAATTTAGGGTTGAAGGGCGCTTTAAGTATTGGAGTTTCATTAGATAGACATTTCAATTCTGTCTTCAAGTAGGATCTTCTAACAAACTGCTAATAATTGGCAAGACTTTTAAACAATGTTTACTAATCCTATTTTGGCACTCAAATATCAGTGTGATTCAAAAGTGTACCTTTTTGTGTTCCATTACCATAGGGGGCAAAAGACTCAGACGTCAGTCCGAACCTACGAGGACCTCCCGGCATCACCAGACTAATTGGGCAGTTAGCCCAAGCCCACGCGTGGATGTGGCGGAACAGGTCGTTGAAGTCGATCAAATCTGCACCCCACCAAGTGAGTGTCTCAGAACACAGATTGAGCTAATAAATTAAGGTCTGCATGTTTTTTACACTTTTTTTCTTGTGTTTTATCTACCCAACTTTTAGGTGATGCTGATCTGTTTGTGGAACGACAAGCTGCGGAGCCATTTACCACTGACAGTGCCCACAGGCTTATTGGCCAGATCATGGCCTGGAATCTGCAGCTGGAAAACATGCAGAAGGAGATGGCCACCATGCAGCAGGGAATGAAGGACATGATTGATGTTTTGGGGAGAATCTAAAGACCCCTTTTACATTTCTTAACATCAATCATGTCCTTCATTCCCCTTTTGAAGCGCTGTTTAACTAATTTTAGAGGCCAAATTTTAAATATGCACACGGTATGTCAACATGTGCTATGTGCCATCAGGGGATCTCAATGGACGCATTTTGTGTTTGCAACCCCTAATGCTAGTAGGTGAGAGGGAAGGGGTTTCACACACAAAACACGTCCATTGATTCCCCATGATGGAACATAGCACATGTTGACATTACCCATTTTCCTGTTAAATTTGTGTGCATATTCAAAATTTGGCTTCTTCTGTTCATGGGTTACCTGTTGAACTTTGTAAGTTCTGGACTTTTACATTGTGTAAATAATTTTAAATGCTAAGCCAAAATGTAAAAAAAATTTTAAACATGTTTTTATGTTTGTTTTAAAAAAGCAATCCCAAAAAAAACAACAATATGTTGTGAGAAAAACACCAAAAAAATGTCAAAAAGATAACATAAAAAAAAAAAAAAAAAAATCATGTTCAAAAAAAAAAAAAAAAAAAAAAAAAAACTAAAAAAAATATACCAAAACAACCAAAAAAAAAAAAAAAAAAAAAAAAAAAAAAAAAAAAAAAAAAAAAGTTTTGGATGTGCACTATAATAAAAAAAAAAAAATGTTTGCACAAATTCAAAAATGTGTGGCTTCTTCTTTTTAAATACTACCAGTTTGACAAAAACATGTTGTGGTTCATTGACAAAGGGGCTTATTTACTAAACGCTAAACAAGTTTCCCACTATTAAGATGTGCACTAGGACAACATATAAAACAGGCCAAATTAAAAGCAAAACAATACGAAACGACCAATATTTCAAACATAAATAACTGTATTTATTCATTGTAAATGAAAAAGATGGTTTAAGGGTCTGCTGCCATTTCAATGGCCCCCCTACCATTAAAATACTGTAAATAAAGGTCCCGCACTTGCTGGGCTGATTGTGGTGCGGAACCAAGAGGGCGGTTATCCAGCCCTGTCATGTTGCCTTCCACTCCGGCCTCAGGGCCAATTGGTAAGGAGTATGTTCCTGAATGTTTCCGCAAATAATTGTGCATGACACAGCATGCTAGAATAATAGTATTGAGTTTGTACTCTGCCAGATGTAGCGATGTAAGGAGCAATCTGAAACGGTTGGCCATAATACCAAAGGCATTTTCCACCACCCTTCTTGCTCTGGCCAACCGATAGTTAAAAATCCTCCTCTCAGGGGTGAGGGATCGTTGGGGAAATGGCCTCATCAGATGGTCACCCAGACCGAACGCCTCGTCGGCAATGAAGACGAACGGGAGTCCCTCCACATTATCTTCATCTGGTGGCAGCTCCAGCCCACCAGTTTGGAGACGATGACCGAACTCCGTGTGGTTGAAGACTCCTCCGTCCGACATCCGGCCGTTTTTCCCCACATCCACATACAGAAATTCATAGTGTGCCGACACCACCGCCATCAACACGATACTATGGAACCCCTTATAATTCCAATAGTATGACCCCGAATGGGGTGGGGGCACAATTCGCACGTGTTTGCCGTCAATCGCCCCTCCGCAGTTGGGAAAGTCCCAACGGGCAGCAAACTGGGAAGCCACAGTCTGCCATTCCTGTGGCGTGGAGGGACACTGTGAAGTCAAACAGAAAGATACAATTTAAATTATAAACCAGGCAAAACACCAAACTAAATGCAACAAATTAAAAAACAATTTGGAAGAACATATGTATTTATTTTGTAAATCCTTGAAATAAAGCCAAAAGATTAAGGATAAAAGGGACAAATCTCTGATTGATGACCCCTCTGATGGACCAGAGAAGATAATAATGGGGATGTGGGTGGGGAGTATATAATGGTAAGGTCACACAATACACATGCAATTAATTAAAGGTGTGTGTGGGGGGGGGGGGGGCTAATTACAAGCTGACCAAAAACACATGATATTAATTATCAGGGGGTGTGGGGGGGGAGGGGCTAATTACAAGCTGACCAAAAACACATGATATTAATTATCAGGGGGTGTGGGGGGGGAGGGGCTAATTACAAGCTGACCAAAAACACATGATATTAATTATCAGGGGGTGTGGGGGGGGAGGGGCTAATTACAAGCTGACCAAAAACACATGATATTAATTATCAGGGGGTGTGGGGGGGGAGGGGATAATTACAAGCTGACCAAAAACACATGAAATAAATTAACAGGGGGTGTGGGGGGGGAGGGGCTAATTACAAGCTGACCAAAAACACATGAAATAAATTATCAGGGGGTGGGTGGGGGGGGGGGGCTAATTACAAGCTGACCAAAAACACATGATATTAATTATCAGGGGGTGTGGGGGGGGAGGGGCTAATTACAAGCTGACCAAAAACACATGATATTAATTATCAGGGGGTGTGGGGGGGGAGGGGCTAATTACAAGCTGACCAAAAACACATGATATTAATTATCAGGGGGTGTGGGGGGGGGGGGAGGGGATAATTACAAGCTGACCAAAAACACATGATATTAATTATCAGGGGGTGTGGGGGGGGAGGGGATAATTACAAGCTGACCAAAAACACATGATATTAATTATCAGGGGGTGTGGGGGGGGAGGGGCTAATTACAAGCTGACCAAAAACACATGATATTAATTATCAGGGGGTGGGGGGGGGAGGGGCTAATTACAAGCTGACCAAAAACACATGATATTAATTATCAGGGGGTGTGGGGGGGGGGGGCTAATTACAAGCTGACCAAAAACACATGATATTAATTATCAGGGGGTGTGGTGGGGGAGGGGCTAATTACAAGCTGACCAAAAACACATGATATTAATTATCAGGGGGTGTGGGGGGGGAGGGGCTAATTACAAGCTGACCAAAAACACATGATATTAATTATCAGGGGGTGTGGGGGGGGAGGGGGATAATTACAAGCTGACCAAAAACACATGATATTAATTATCAGGGGGTGTGGGGGGGGAGGGGATAATTACAAGCTGACCAAAAACACATGCAATCAATTTAAAAATGAGGGTCAAGGGGGGTGAAAGGGGGGGTGAGTAAAGCTGTACAATGGAGCTGGTAATATACATTTTTAACCAAAGAAAGTGACTAGGCTAGGGGTGTTTAGGGGGCCAAGCTTCCATGCTGGGGAGGTTGGTGCAAGCAAATATGCATGTGACCCACTAAATAATACATTCTTAAAAATATTTCGATAACTCAAACATAAAATACTAGACAAAAAAAAAAAAAACCAAAAAAAAAAGGAATAGGCGACAATCATAGAATAGTCCTATCATGGTAATTAGCTAATGATGACATTGATGCACTACATTAACAAACATACAAGACATAGGTAATTTTAAAAGAGAAGACTTACCTTAATGTATTCCTCCTGCAGGACGTGGATAATGGCAGAACAGGTCTCTGGAATAATGAGCCCCAGAGCCTGGGGGGAGATGCCTGTCGTGAACTTGAGGTCCTGCAAGCTTCTCCCCGTCGCCAAGTAACGCAACGTGGCGACTAGCCTCTGCTCCGCACTGATGGCTTGCCGCATGCAGGTATTCTGCCTGGTAATATAAGGGGACAGCGAAGCCAACAGACGGTGAAAAATGGGGTCCGTCATCCGGAGATAATTCCTGAAATCATCAGGATTATTCTCACGGATCTCACGGAGCAAAGGCATATGCGAGAATTGGTCACGCTGGCGCAACCAATTCTTGGTCCATGAACTCCTCCTCACCCTGTTCATGGACCGGGCTCGTGCCAAGGTGTTAACCGCAACACCGAGCCCCTGCACAGCACGAACTCGTTCCCGAGTACGTCCACACTCCATGGCTTCAAAACGGTCGGCTGATCAAACAAACAACTTAACAGAACGCACTGAAGAACAGCAAGGCCTATGAAGAACGACCTGAAAAACAGGAACGAGCGGACCAGAACGGCCTGAGAACAGGTAGGAACTGATCCACACGCACTGAAAGCCAGATACAAACCTCACAAGCACAAACTGAACGGCAGAAGCGAACGAATTAAGCAGAAGTCTGAGAAGCGCGAATCGTCTCTAACCAAACGTCAACTAACACGCGATACACACGAGATTAGCTGACGGGGCCCAAAGGGTGTCGTTTGGGATCTCGAGCTTCCTTTTTCTAGTCCCGTCGTACGTGCGTACGTCATCGCGTGAACCGCCGGACTTTTTGCGTGATCGTGTGTGGTCAAGTCCGTTCGCTTTTTAGTCCGGCGTACCTAGCGGGAAAGTCCAGCGGATTGTTCGCTGGACTTAGGTCCGCCGGCAAAAGTCCGTACGTGTGTACGCGGCATATTGCAGAGGTCTTGAAAAAGAAGGGTCAACACTGCAAATATTGACTCTTTGCATAAACTTAATGTCATTGTCAATAAAAGCCTTTGACACTTATAAAATGCTTGTAATTATAATTCAGTATACCAAAGCGACATCGGACAAAAAGATCTGAAAACACTGAAGCTGTAGACTTTGTGAAAATTAATATTTGTGTAATTTTAAAAACTTTTGGCCACAGCTGTAGAGTGGTAAATCTCTCAAACAGAGGACACAGGCATCAATAAAAACTTGACAGAGGGTCTAACCCTTCCCCCACCCTATCCAAAACTTTAAACAAAACTTTACTTGTAGGCTAATAGTGCAGAAAGGCTTTTCCTTGGTTTAACAAAGATCTGACTATCTAATGATCCTTTCATTAAATATGCTTTTTGACTGACAATATAGATCATATTCAAAACAACACCTAAGAACTGTGCTCTTATCTCTGCACTCGTATTTCAGAACAATGGAAAACAGCACAGAGATTTCCAACGGTATCCCCACGTTTTTGTGTTGAGGTTATTTTGGAGGAACTTCTCCTTCATTAAATTCAGATTTTTCATATCACTTTCCAATTGAAAAAATTGAAATTATTAACTTCAAATCTTGTGTATAATCAGTTAGACATAAACTTGACAGATAAATAACATCAGATGACTCTCCCTAGGCCTATTACAAACATATTAGCAATTTTACCATCAAACTGACTTTTTTTAAAACATTTTATATCATGTCATTTTTTTTAGTTATAAATAAGAAATAGGGTTATTATTTTCTGCATTCGCTCACAGTGCTTTTCCCCCCATATATTAGACTTCAAGGTATTTGTGTGAATAAATGTTTTATACGATAATTTTAATATACTGTTAGTGCTTAATATTTAAGTGGAGGGTTCTGTTGTATTAACAGTGTGCAAAAAAACTTCTGGACTCTGGAGTTTTTTCAGGTTTTAATTATTGACTAGCTGCCACACCCAAAAAAATGCGTATTTATTACCAACAGCATTCATGGCAATACATTAAAAGTAAGCTTTAATTAGCTTTATGAAAGGTCACATTTAAATGTGATAGGGGTCAAGTTTCTCTCCACCATGTTGTCAATTTATGGAATTTAGTCGATTTTTCAAAATTGGTCTGTGGGTTGGTTATCAGTCTACCTACAACAATGGAAAGGCATCAAAAGCTGCCTGTCAATAATGTTGGCAGTATTCTACACTGACATTTAACCAAAGCATTTATTGATTACCTAACAACAAGCATGTCAACTGAGAAATCAATATTTACAGACCTCTGTGACCAGCGTTGACTTTTGCTGTGACATATCATACACCCATCCATCCTGACAGACCTCTGTGCTGTTCAGTCCATATCTTTCAATAGATTCTATATCCCAGTCCACAGGAGTGTACATGAGGCATTGCTCATAGCTGCCTTCTGTATAATGAGGGATGGTTAAATTCAGCTGATATTCTTCAGTTAGGTTTGGATTCTTTTCTAAGATCCAGCTGGTATTGCAATGGTGAGGCACTGATATTCCCATAAATACTTGTCCAAACATGTAGAAGGAGTTCAAGAAACTGAGTAAACACATCTGAAATACCAAAAATTTCTGGAATCGGCCAAATTCCCCAACATTTTGTAGAATTTCCCCAAACTCTGTCATTGTATCCTGAATTAGAGTTGTGAAAAGCAGGAGAGCAAAGAAGAGAGGAATTAATGTTTAACCCCAGTCCATGAGACAAATGTAATAAGTCAAAGTCTCAGAACACATGCATATTCTATATTACTCCTCTTAGAAGGTGTTTCATATGCTAATATACATAGTTCTGTATGTATATAATGAGTTGTGGTGTGTAAAAACCCTTAACTTTGTAATTAGTGTCCCAGGACAAATTTTCCTATAAAACAGTAAGAAAAGCATTAATTTACACAACAAAATAAAAGGTTATCAAATTGTAATGCTCAACCCTTTATTGTAACAAATGTTCACTAATTTCTAGTAGAAAGCAAACGTATACTGTGTAATCCTGATGTGTATCATCTTCATGTATATAGTTACATAGTTTGGTTGAAAAAAGCCACAAGACCATCCAGTACAACCAATGAAAGGGGGGGGGGGGAATATCATACAATCCTATATACACAAGTCTATACCCACAGTTGATCCAGAGGACGGCAAAGAAACCCCAGCAAAAGGATGGTACAATTTGCTCCAGCAGGGGAAAAAAAATCCTTCCTGATCCCCGAGAGGCAATTGAATATTCCCTGGATCAACTTTACTTATAAATGTTAGTATCCAGTTATATTAGGTACATTTAGGAAAGAATCCAGGCCTTTTTTAAAGCAATCTACTGAGCTGGCCAGAACCACCTCTGGAGGGAGTCTATTCCACATTTTCACAGTTCTTACTGTCAAGAAACCTTTCTGTATTTGAAGATTAAATCTCTTTTCCTCTAGGCATAAAGAGTGCCCCCTTGTCCTCTGTAATGACCTTAAAGTGAATAACTCAACACCAAGTTCACTATATGGACCACTTATGTATTTATACATGTTGATTATATCCCCCCCCCCCCTTAATCTCCTCTTCTCAAGAGAAAATAAACTCAGTTTCTGTAATCTTTCCTCATAGCTGAGCTCCTCCATGCCTCTTATCAGTTTGGTTGTCCTTCTATGCATTTTCTCCAGGTCCCTGATATCCTTTTTGTGAACTGATGCCCAAAACTGAACTGCATGTTCAAGATGAGGTCTTACTAATGATTTGTACAGGGGCAAAATTATATCTCTCTCATGAGTCCATACCTCTCTTAATACAAGAAGGGACTTTGCTTACTTTGGAAACCACAGCTTGGCATTGAATGCTATTATTAAGCTTATGATCTACCAGAACACCTAGATCCTTCTCCACCATTGCACTCCCCCTAGTATGTATGATGCATACATATTCTTCGCCCCCAAGTGCATAACTTTTTTTCAACATTAAACCTCATCTGCCACATAGTTGCCCACTAAACAGTGCATTGAGGTCAGCTTGTAAGTTGGAGACATTATATCACTGCGTAGCTTGGTGTTATCTGTAAAGACTGAAATGGTACTTTTAATCCCAGACCCTATACCATTTATAAATATTTTAAAAAGTAAGGGTCCCAACACCACTAATACCCCTAGACCATTCAGAGTATAAATCATTAACCACTACTCTCTGAATGTGTCTAATTGTTTCACTAATTTGCTTGATAATTACCCCCAATAAATTTTTAGCAGTGTTATACACTACTGTGCAAACGTTTTAGGCAGGTGTGAAAAATGCTGTATATTAACCGCTTCCCGACCGGGGCACCACGATATACGTCGGCAGAATGGCACGGACAGGCATAAGGGCGTATATATATACGTCCCCTTTGAGATGCGGAAATAACCAGCATCTCCCCGTTCTGCCTAGCAACTAGTGACGCCGATCTCTGCTCCCTGTGATTGGAGCAGAGATCAGCATTCACTAGCTGACAGCCACGCCCCCCCCCCCCCACAGTAAGAAACAAACCCCTAGGCATACTTAACCCCTACACTGCCACCTAGTGGTTAACCCCTTCACTGCCAGTGTCATTTATACAGGAATAAATGCATTTAAATAGCATTGATTGCTGTATAAATGACAATGGTCCCAAAAATGTGTCAAAAATGTCCGATGTGTCCGCCATAATGTCGCAGTCACAATAAAAATCGCTGATCGCCGCCATTACTAATAAAAAAAAAATTATTAATAAAAATGCTATAAAACTATCCCCTATCTTGTAAACGCAATAACTTCTGCGAAAACCAATCAATATTCGCTTATTGCGATTTTTTTACCAAAATATGTAGAAGAATACGTATCGGCCTAAACTGAGGAAAAAAAAATGTTTTTTTTTATATATTTTTGGGGGATATTTATTATAGCAAAAAATAAAAAGAATGCGTTTTTTTTTTCAAAATTGTCGCTCTTTTTTGTTTATAGCACAAAAAATAAAAACCGCAGAGGCGATCAAATACCACCAAAAGAAAGCACTATTTGTGGGAAAAAAAAAGGACGTCAATTTTGTTTGGGAGCCACGTCGCACGACCACGCAATTGTCAGTTAAAGCGACGCAGTGCCGAATCGCAAAAAGGGGCCTGGTCCTTTGGCTGCAAATTGGTCCGGTCTGAAAGTGGTTAAGAAAGATTTCAGAAATAGAAGTGCTAATAGTTTATGTTTATCAAGTAACAAAATGGAAAGTAAATGAACAATAGAGAAATCTAATTCAAACTAATATTTGGTGTGACCCCTTTGCCTTTAAAACAGTATCAGTTCTTCTTGGTACACTTGCACACAGTTTTTGAAGGAACTCAGAAGGTAGGTTGTTCCAAACATCTTGGAGAACTAACCACAGACCTTTTGTGGATGTAGGCTGTCTCAAATTCTTCTGTCTCTCATGTAATTCCAGACAGACTTAATAATGTTGAGATCTGGGCTCTGTGGGGGCCAAACCATCACTTCCAGGACTCCTTCTTCTTCTTTATGATGAAGATAGTTCCTAATAAAACTGACTGTGTGTTTGGGATCATTCTCATTTGGGGCCAATCACACGTCTCCCTGATGGTATGTGATGGTATGGCATGATGGATAAGTATCTGCCTGTATTCCTCAGCATTGAGGACACCATTGATCCTGAACAAATCTCCAACTCCATGTCAGAAACCATGAAATCAGGCCGAGACAGAAGGCAAGCAGGCCTACCTGTACTCAGTTGCCCCCAGGACTTATACACAATGCTATAGTGCCTGGCCACCATGCTGGGGCAGGCGCAAACTTGGAAAAGCAAACAGGTACTTGCGGTTGGCAGACAGGCAGAGTGGTTCAATGACAGTCCAGGTACAAGGCAGGCCTAGTTCATAACAGTCAGGGTTAATCCGTAGTCAAAGAGTTCAGAGAGCAGTCGATATCCGATCCAAGGTCATCAACGAAGGAATGCCATCTAGCAGAGCAGGGCAGACATACAGGGAGCTTGGAGCATGTGTAACAAACACAATAATGCAAGCATGAGACTGCAGGTTTGGCTGGTTTAAATTAGGTTTAGTCTTTAGTAATCACCTTGCAGGTGGACAGACAGCCAGGGATGTATTATAGTAAAAACTAGGATGCTGGAATGAAACTAGCAGCTATCAAAGAACAGGAGTGTGTACACACTCCTGACATCCCCCCCCCCCCTCTAAGGAGGGGCCCAGAGACAACTTGGAGCAGGCTGGGGATCCGGTACAGGACCAACAGGCTTGGCAATGGTCAGGCGATTAGCAAGGTCAGGTTGGTTATCAGGCAGAGAGTAATTATGGAGTCAAACTGGACAGTAGACAGGGAACCAGTTACTTTAGGCTGAATAGCAGGTGACATGTCACTGGAGCTGGATAAAGCTGGAACACAGGCTGGATGCAGAGTGGCTTGCAGAAAAGGTCAAAGGCCCCACCTGGCTGAACGAGGCAGTCTATCCAAAGGATGGATGAAACTTCTTATGCCGCGTATACATGGTCGGAATTTCCGATGGAAACAGTCCGATGGGAGCTTTTCATCGGATTTTCCGACCGTGTGTATGCCCATCGGTCTTTTTCTGTCGGAATTTCCGACAGACTTTGGATTGAATACCTGTTCTTAATTTTTCCGACGGAAAACCTTTCTATAGGATTTTCCAATCGTGTGTATGCAATTCCGACACGCAAACTTCCGACGCATGCTCGGAAACAATTTGACGCATGCTCAGAAGCATTAAACGTCCCTTTTATAGTGCAGTCGAACGCGTTGTATGCCGTGGTGTTATTGACCGTCGGAATTTGGTGTGACCGTGTGTAGGCAAGACAGTTTGAGCGAAATTCCGACGGGAAAACCATCAGAGCTTTTTCCGATGAGAATTCCGATCATGTGTACGCGGCATTAGACAGGTTTGAGCAGATGTAGTTGCAGGAGGGTGAGGCCAGGTTACTGAAAGTCCTGAATAGGAAAAATCAGGGGGCTCAATTGGCATGGGCTGGACCAGAATAACTACTACAGAGGCAGACTGGACTGTATCAGCAGGTGTAGAGGCAGCAGAACCTGAGGACAAGTTAGCCTGGATGTGCATCCAAGGGCGTTTAGGGACAGGCAAAAGAAAGGGGGAATCCAGAGGGTTTGACTTTTGAGGAATTGGAGTGACATATGTTTTACAAGCTTTTACATAGGAACAGGAGTCCCTATGAAGACAGGGCCACCAAAGCCCACGAGAAACCCAAGAAAATGTTTTAGTAATCCCTGGGTTCCCAGCCGTCTTAGCGTCATTTGCTTTTGAAAGCACTTTAAGCCTAAGGTGGAGCACTAGACTGAGCACTAGACTGAACCTTTAAAATAGAGTCCAAAAGATCAGGGGAAAGGCCCCCATTACTTGTGCTGAAGGTAAGATATTGTGAAACCTAGAGGAAGTTTCCAAACAGGGCTCAAGGCTGCGAGACAGCAGGTTCAGCCTCTAGGAGGAAAAGAGTTAGATGTTTTATGTGAAATGTTTTAATCTGATTGTCTATTAACAAACCAAATCTCAGCAGGAGGATGAGAGCAAAGAACGCAATTTGGTACTAGTTAAGGGGAGGGTATATAATGACCCTAAACAGCCACGCTCCTCAGCCTTCTGATGACGCTATTATGGGGAATTGCGTAAAGGCTGGGTTACGTGGTGTATGACATCACTCCAGAGTGATGGCGGAACAAGCTGTTGGAAGAGTCTCCATATCTGAGTAAGCGGCTGGAGCTTTACAGAAACTACTGATATCGCTGGGTGCCGGCTGAGGCACTAGGAACTTGGTTACGCTATGAGGAGCATGTCTGCCTTTTGTCCCTGAGCTTATGCTGGGTGAGGAGTGGAAGTTTTGAAAGGAACAGGAGTAGTCTATGAGCCTTATATCCAGGGATGGACAGGAGGTCTGAAGGAAGTGATTGTACTTTCTATACGAAAGCTGACCCACAAACAACTGGGTCCCAATATATGGTGAGTGGCAGCATATTTCTGTGTGGGGAAGATCACAGGAGATACCAGTTTGTGGCATGATTGTTTGCATATAAGACGAGCACTACTTAGAGGTTGAGATTTACTATTGGTCACACAGTGGATGTGTCATAAAAGGATTGAAATGATGGACTCTCTTTTTTTAAATTTAGATATATGGACTGATGTAAGATGTTATATATACATATATATATATATATATATATATATATATATGCACTTTCATTTGTCACAATTATTAAGGAGATGCCTAGCGCCCATACACGTTCAGATTTATTGTTGCACATATGTGTCCATCCTATTTGTAGGTTTCATTTGTTTAAGAATAGTTCCTTATGTAGTATTCCGTCAGGACACGAGCTGCTACATCACACCTTGGGGCATAAGCAACAGCATATTCAAACCTTTGGTTAAGCCTAAATAGTTGCCTGTGTACAAAGATGAATAATAACCCCCTTTTTGAAACATCTATGGAACTATAATAAAAATACAGAACATAATCAACTGTTCACCAGTTTTCATCCACCCTCTGTGTTCAACTCTATCCCCAAAGTCAGCTACAAAGAGTGTCATGCATTGTTAATGATGAATCTGTTTGAGAGATTAGACTTTATAAAATGGCTGATAAATTAATTAAACTTGGTTATACAAAACAAGAAATTGAAAAAGAGGTTAGATTAGTTAGGAATTACTCTAGAAATAGAGCAAGACAGAATAGTGTTTGTATCCTAATTTCATTCCCTTTTAATAAAATGTTGGAATGTATTAAATGTCACTGACATATTTTAGAAAAAAAAAAATTACCATTTTGCAACTGAATTCTACGATCATTCCTTGTAATTGTTTAGACCAGATCGCACAATTTATAATCAAGTTGGCTGTTCAGACTATGTGAGATCTATGCACATCATCACTTTTTTGGGTTCAGACTATGTGAGATCTAAGCACCACATTTTTTTTGGTATAGAATAATCGGATGCTATCCTCGACTTCCTTGTATGCTATGCTCCAGTATTAACAAGGGTGAAACATTCACTCGACCCCATGAGGGTTACTATAGAATGTGTATGTATATAGAAATGTAAAATTGTTACACGTCTTGGTTTCTATGTCATTTATATGATCAAATGTCCCTGTGGGCTGCATTATATTGAGGAGACTACCCAGCGAGTGAAGGAGAGAAATGCCCAACACAAATATGCCATTAAGAACCTTTAGCAAGACATTTTCTGGCTGTTTCAGTGCTGAAATAAAAACAAGGAGGCTATAGAGAGTTACTGTCTAGGATTCCTAAACTTAGCACTTTATATCCATTAAGTTTAAGTTGTTGAATTATATTTAGTTTTGTAAAAATTTGTTCTATGTTTGACATATGGTTATATAATTTTATTTTTGTTTCAGGTTTTATGTGTTCAAAGTTCCTACTTTTGACTGCAGAAAAATATGTTTCTTTACTGACCTGAGCGAAAACCGATTCTTACCTGAACTAGTTTATATTCATCTGTTATAACTTTGTGATCATAAAGGTCTTTCACGTGTGTTACAATTATTGGTCTTGATACTATTTATATCCTTTGTGTCTAAGATGTTTTCAGATCTGCTTTTTGTTCTGACAAAGTAAATAAATAATCATTGAGTGCTAGAACCCCTGTTTGTCAGGCATAACCTTTTGACCGCCCCCTAATATAGAGTAGGTTCTTCTTTTGATGCCAAAACAGTTCTGACCTGTCGAGGCATGGATGCCATTACACAGCCCCAATCTCAACAAACTGCAATGTCCATTTTTTATGCTTTCAGCAGACCAACTTTAGGGGAAACATGTTCACTTGCTGCCTAATATATCCTACCATCTTTCGCATGACATTGTAATGAGAAAAATGAATGTGAGTGGTCATAAAGTTATGGCCGATTGATGTGTGTATTATTTATGTGTGTGTGTGTATATATATATATATAAAAGTGTCTGGTAGGCAGGTGGGAAGAAATCATGTAAGTAGTAAGTAGTAAGTAATCAAGTAAGAATGTCTTCCAAAAATATATACTTTGTTTATTTTTATCAATTTATAAAATGCAAATTGAGTGACCAGAAGAAAAATCTAAATCAAATCAATATTTGGTGTGACTACCTTTTGTCAATTCATACACCAGCACATTTTATACACTTGCACAAAATAAGAGACTTTGTAGTATTCGCGTCAGGTGTATAATTAAAGGATATGTTAAAAAAATAAAAGCCCATTTTTTGCAGTACTGCTGTCACGGGGGGGGGGGGGGGGGGGGGGGTCGGGCAGCGGCAGCAACATTGGGAACATGTAACGGGTGGAACATGTAATAATCAATCAATTATACCAAGCAGGTGCTAATGATCATCAATTTAATATGTATATTGAAACACAGTCATTAACTAAAACAGAAGCAGCTGTGCAGGAGGCTTAAAGGGACCACCAAACCCTGCTACTGAGGTGAGATTTTGGAAGACAGTTTCATGTCACAGGTCATACATCATGTTAAGACTGAATACACAAGGCAGTTATACTGCAACTGCAAGGTCTCTCCCAGGCAAAGATTTTAAGGCAGACTGGGGTTTCAAGATGTGTTAATCAAGCTCTTCTGAAGAATCACAAAGAAATGAACAATGCTGAGGACGATAGATGCAGTGGTCGGCCAAGGAAACATAATGTAGCAGATGAAATCACAAGATGCACATCATGCCCTTTTCCCTTCGACAATGGAAGATGTCAAGCAGTGCCATCAACACTGAACTGGTGGAAACCAGGGGGACCAAGGTACCCCATCTACTGTCTGGAGAAGTCCATACTGAAGTGGTCTTCATGGAAGAATTGTGGCCAAAATTCCATATCTCGTACATGGAAACAAGGGTGGATGACTCAATGAGGCATGAAAACATAGGAACTGGGGTGCAGAAAAATTGCAGTAGGTGCTCTGGACTGATGAGTCAAAATTTGTTAGTTCTCCAAGATGTTTAGAACACTTTACCAAACATCTTGCTGAGAGCATGCCTTTCTGAGACCCATGCCTATACTGGGTTTTCCACATTGGTGTTATCAGAAGCCATCCCTCACACCTCTGTGTTGATCCTATTCTTAAAGCGGTTGTACCCCTAGGGGGAAATAAAGCTTCTGTTCAGTGCTTGTGCCGCGGAATTTGTTGTTTTCGGTGCTGTAAAATACCTGGTTGCCTGGCTGTATACATGATACCGTGGTAAGTTTTTATGCCTCTGTCATCCCGCTCTCTGCTCTGAGTCTCTCCCTCTCCCTCCCTGCCTATCAGTTTTTAAGCCTGTGTGTGAGAGCTGATATCCTCCCCTACCCTCTTGCTGCTCTTCCCTGTGTCTTAAAAATAACATTTATACATAACTGCCATCCCCTCTGTTTTATCGAGATTTAAAGAACTGTGTGCCTATTAGACATGTGCATTTCGTTATGTTCCGAATCGAAATTCGGACAAATTTTTCATTATTCGGACATTCGGATGCATCCGAATTACCGAATTACAATACTAACGAATTTAACCGAATCCGAATTTTTTTCGAATCGAAAAATCGCGGATGAAATTCGAAATATCTCAGGGTCACTTAGTGATAGAAACCCCAAATTTGGATATGTTGTAGTGCTAGTTCTACTGTGTTTGCTACAGCTACAAGTGGCCCCGAGATATGTGGCCCCAAAGTCGGGTCGAAAAATGTCATTCTCTGCTGCAGAAAAGTGCTTGACATTTTGTGACCCGACTTTGGGGCCACATATCTCGGGGCCACTTATAGCTAGAAACCCCAAATTTGGTATGCAAACACAGTAGAACTAGCACTACAACCTCTCCAAATTTGTATTTCTACCACCAAGTAACCCCGAGATACGTGGACCCAAAGTCGGGTCGCAAAATATTTTCGAATCCGGTTGAGAAAAGATTAGAACAGAATAAAAAAAATATATTAATTTAATAGCAGATCTCCTGTAGACTATTAACAGCCATTTCACTTCTTTTTATTTTTTTGCAGATCTTCTGCAGACTGTTAGAATCAATTTCATTTTTTTTTTAAAAGTCGGGTCGCAAAATATTTTCGAATCCGCTTGACATAGTATCAACATGATTTGAAATTATTTCAACCGCATTTGAAACTATTTCAACCGGATTCGAAAATTTTTGTGACCCGACTTTGGGTCCACGTATCTCTGGGTTACTTGGTGATAGAAACCCCAAATTTGGAGAGGATGTAGTGCTAGTTCTACTGTGTTTGCATACCAAAATGGGGTTTCTAGCTATAAGTGGCCCCGAGATACGTGGCCCCAAAGTCGGGTCGCAAAATGTCAAGCACTTTTCTGCAGCAGAGAATGACATTTTTCGACCCGACTTTGGGGCCACATATCTCGGGGTCACTTGTAGCTGTAGCAAACACAGTAGAACTAGCACTACAACATATCCAAATTTGGGGTTTCTATCACCAAGTAACCCAGAGATACGTGGACCCAAAGTCGGGTCACAAAATATTTTCGAATTCGAAAATCGGTCGAAAACGAAACGAAATCCGAAAACGAATTTAACAAATTTAACGAATCTAACTAAACGAAATTAATTAATTAACGAATTAAAACGAAACGAAACAAATTTTTTCCTTTTGCACATGTCTAGTGCCTATTTTTGTATTTTTTTATTCTAATCCTAAATACCTTCTTGGACAGCTCTGTCCGGGTCAAGTGACCTCCCTCCACTGGCCTGGCTGAAGTCAGAGGAAAATCTCAGCCCCTCTCGTCACTCTCCTTAGATCGGGAAAGGAGAGCGGAGGAGGACACATGACAGCACAGAGGTGCTGTGAGAGATGGTATTTAGGATTAGAATTTAAAAACAGTACAGTGCTCTATATCTTGATAAAACAGAGTGGATGGCAGTTGATTATTCTGACTTTACAACCACTTTAAGTGTCAGTGTATATTACACTCTGTGCCCTTTATGTCTTTTGTATGCTTTATGTGGGGAGTTGTCCTATTATTTATTATTTGCACCTTTGGAGTAAGAGACTGTACGAGATTATATATATATATATATATATATATATATATATATATATACACACACACACACATATATATATATATATATATATATATATATATATATATATATATATATATATATATATATATATATATATATATATATATATATATATATATATATATATATATATATATATATATTAGTTGTGCTCATAAGTTTACATACCCTGGCAGAATTGTGTTTCACAGTAGGAATGATGTACCTTTCATCATAGGCCTTGTTGACTCCTCTCTAAATGTAGCGTTTATGGTTGTGGCCAAAAAGCTAATTTTGGTCTCATCACTCCAATTGACTTTGTGCCAGAAGTGTTGAGGCTTGTCTCTGTGCTGTTTGGCGTATTGTAAGTGGAATAATTTGTGGCATTTGCGTAGTAATGGCTAAATGTATGCATTGTACGTGTCTGACATCACTGGGGATTTAAAAGAGTCTATTGTTTTCAATCAAAAAAATTGGAAAAAAAATTATTATTGAAAGAAGATCGTCAGAAAATCTGTGCAATGAAAAAGGCTGCCCCCATATAAATATTTATAAATTATACATAAAAGCAACTTTTTTAAAGACAATAACAGACGTTAATAATATTATTTACATTAAGCTAGTCTTTGTCACGTGTATTTCTAACAAAAAATATTTTAAAATGCTTTAAAGTATAAGAGTGCCTTTGCTAAACAATATGAGGTTATTCTGGCACTAAACTGCTCCTGTATTTATATCCATCTTTACTGCAAAATGTAACCTTGCCACCACTAGAAACTGTATTTTGGAGATGGGAGGGGCATGAATTCTGATGATTCAGCAATCTGTCAACCAACAGCAGCTTTTTCACAGGACAAAAGGAGCCAGCAGGTCGCTGACAATACAATTATAATAGCATACCTCCCAACTTTTTGAGATGGGAAGGAGGAACATCTATTAGTAAAATTATGTAGGCATAGGACACACACCCTGTCACGCCCCATTAAAGGAGAATTATAAAAAAAATATATTAGTTAAACCCACAAGTGCTTTTTTTTACCACTACTATTACTTCATATTGGTTTTTGAAATTTGCAAATGCAACAATTTAGAAGTTGTTTGAAAAGTGTAGCATTGTGAAACACGTTTTGAAAGATAAAAGGTGCATTTTACATACAATTATATAGATTAAACCAAAATGAGGGAGGAAAGAGGGACAGCCCCTAGAAATCAGGGACAGTTGGGAGGTATGATAATAGTATATTCATATGAAGAACAAGGCTTCTCTTCAAAAAAAAAAAAAAGGTAACCAATTTATCATATGGGAACTTTTTCAGAGGCCACAGGGATTAATATAAATGTATAATTTGAATGATGTTTAGGTGAAGTTAGACTTTAAATTAAAAATGACTTCCAAATGTTGGTAAAGAAAACTGCTATAAACGGGTTCTCTTGTATTCTTGTTTTGCACTTGACTCTTGTTCCTGGTGGTTTTTGTATATTATTTGTTCTTCTAGTAGATCTTGAGACCTGTGAGGAAGGGAGCACAAAATTGTATTAACAAAAACACAGTGGATGATATTTTGATAAAATATTTATGACACTTTCTGGTGTTATGGTCCCTGCACCAAATTCAGCAAAGCCTTTTGCAAAAGTTTCGTTAATGGTGCTGCCATATGCAACAGATCCATGTGGTTCTTGTTTGTATTAATTTTACAATGAATTGTTATGACTGCAACAGATTCACAAATAATTTACTTTAATTCATAAAGATACAAAAGACTCTTGGTTTACGTTACTGTTCTGAACAGGAACACATAATATATACCATTTATATATATACCATATGGTCATGTGGAGCGTAGTGAAGACAAGGGATGGATCACTGTTCTGTACAATTCTATTGAGCATGATTTACAATGAACTTCAAATTTATTTAAAAAATCTTTTATCATGTTTTTGTAAACAAAAACCTGATACTCTAAAGCAGGGGTCTCAAAACTTTCTAAGAAAAGGGCCAGTTTACTGTCCTTCAGGTCCTTCAGGTTTTAGAAGGGGCTGGACTGTGGCCAGTGGGAGAAGAAAACACACTTGAATCAGAGGGCATAAACAATGCCCCATCATTGGTTATAATAGGAGGCCCCATTGTGGTATAAATGGGAAGAACCGTGCCATTGATGGTGTCAATGGGAGGAAGGGTGCCCCATCATTGGTGTCAATTAATGGAATAGTACCCCGAGGGCCAGATAAGGGCAAGCAAAGAGCCACATCTGGCCCCAGGCCCAGTTTGGAGATAACTTCTCTAAAGCTTGTCATATTACATCCATACCTTGGTACACCATTGGCCTCATGCGTATGGTCCTGCAGGTCTCTATTTCGTGTTTCAGGAAGGAAGAAGCAGAGGAGGCCTCCAACGATGGGACCGCTTCCATAAATGGCCATTGGAATAGCAGAGTGATATTTGTCCAAAAGACTAATAAGTGGAGAAATGATCCCAGCTATCCGAGCTGTCATGGAGCAGATACCCACTCCATTCTGCCTGCAACAAAACACAGTTGCACCATTAACATAATTAAAGGGACTAATTTCGAAAGCATGAACTTTCTTGTCTCTCGAGACTTGTCTTATCTCTGTTGTGGCTATTCTTGCTACAATTTTTAAACACTGTCCAATAATTCTCCAGTGCCTACTGACAGCAAGTATCTTGCAATATCCACTACAATAACAGTACATACTTTTAACTTGCCTATCAGACTCACAGTGAAGTCCATATGCGGTGACAAATGCCACTGCTGGTTTGAGGTTTGTTTCAAAAGTTTCTACAGAGAAAGATGTTATTGGTCCTCAAATGGCTTACTGAACATGTGATATTTGAGCTGATTGTGTACATATACAGTGATAGAAGAAGCCAGATCATCTGAACAATAAGCTGCTTCATTTTGCAGTGTTCCGCAGATAAAACTATTGGTGTTGCTAGACCTGAGAATGCCCAGAAGTTCAGGCCTGCAATTGCTACAGCAACAAACATTAATACACTGTCTCCTCTCATTCTAGGCAAAGACCAGAAGCTTACCACACATTCCTTCAGTGGCTGTAAAAGTCCTAGATAATCCACCCCCTAATAAGCAAATCACTCCTTTAGTTAGCAAAAACCAAACAACTCACCACAAGAGGACTGCGTGATAGTCCTTGCCTAAGAGGAGAAAAGGCAAAAAAAAAAAAAACAAGCTACTGCTGGTGAATGGATGACTGGGTGAGGTTCTGAAGCTCTAATAGGGATGGAGGTGAGCTATTGCTATAAAAGAGAGGTTGAATTGCTGTAATGGTGGTTGAAATGCACATGTATGACATAATATGCCAGTGAATGACATTCTACTAAAGGATATACTGTTGGGTGAATTATATACTGTGCTACTAAGGGATATAATATGCTGCTGAGTGATATAATAGTGTTAGTCATGATGCCCAATACATTATCATTTAAGGGATTCAAAACATTTTTGTAAGTAGAAACAGCCACATCTATGACTATTATTCCTAAAGGCTAAAGCTATTGACCTATCATGTATGGTTTACACTGTATTTTCCCATGATTCCTTTCTGTGACTCTAAATTTGTGATCCAACCAGCCCTCCATTCCGACTTTAAAACGGTGTTCCGGCCGAAATTATACTTTTTAAATAAAAATACCCCTATAATACACAAGCTTAATGTATTCTAGTAAAGTTAGTCTGTAAACTAAGGTCTGTTTTGTTAGTTTTTAGCAGTAGTTTGTTATTTTATAAACTTGCAGCAGGCCGTGGCCATCTTAAGTGTGGGCATCTGAAGCCAGACTGTATTTCTTCCTGGATCTCATCCTTGCAGATCTCGTACATGCTCAGTGCAGCATAAGCAGTGTAATAGGTTTCAGGTCAGGTTTTCCATAGCAACGGCAGTTTGAGAGGAAGTTGCTGCCCCTTCTCAGGAGGCATTGCAAACAGGAAATGATGCGATGGGCCGCGGCCAGGAAGGAGGAAGTGAAAAATGAATACAGCAGATATACAGTCTGTGCTGAAAAAAAAATAAAAAAAATATCCAATTTGTTTACAGTGCACAGTTTAGTGAGGGATGCTGAAGAGTTGTAAAAGTCGGTGGAACTCCACTTTAAATACTTACCGGCTCTAATGTGTGATACGTGCCCTGATATTCTTAAACTCAAGGAATTCAGATACTTTTTGAAATGTGTTGGTTTTACAACTGAGAGCAGAGAGAACAGCTATTTATTACTATACTCCCGGAGCTCTGACATGAGACAGCAGAATCTCTGCCTGCCCATCCCCTCTTCTGTTCATTCACAGAAGGTTTGTATTTTGTGAATGGATTCACGTAACACAAAGCACTCTGTCATTGGGCAGGAGGTGGAGAGGGGAAGGCACAGCAGTTGCATGTGACATTGCAGCTGCTAGACCTGGGACCATAAGGTTCAGGGTCCACATACCTGAAGTATAGCAATAGCTATGCTCCTGACGCTCAGTAAAAATGTATTCTGTAAATTAAAGAGATGATATGCACTTTGCTGAACTTAATCTATAGTAATTCAGCAAAGTGACTGACTTCCCCGAGTTCAGCTTTACTCTGGCTAGGGAAAGTAGGCAGCTAGCAACTGAGGAGTATGGTATGTTGTACTTACTCCCAAATATTAATGTATTACTGTACTGGATTGCTGTAAAGGCTCACCTGATAACTGTAGGAAATAGTTCTGCAGCATATATGTAACAGATAGAAAATGAAGCTGCAATTGCAAATTTTCCAATCACGGCAAGCACTGTGATTACAACAGGCAATGCTAGGAAAGAAGTAAAAAAAAAAGTAATTATACAAATCTTTCATAAAAAAGGGAATTCAATTAAAATTGAAATAAGTACAAAATCTTATTTAAAACATAGTATATATTTTATTTGGAAAAATAACAGTATAGTGTTTTGTAATGACAGGACAGTTCCAGGAATCAGTTTGACTAAGTTTATTCCTATAGTAGAAGCCAATGTGTCTGCCCCCTTAGAGACCTCCATCATTCCATGTCTATAGACATAAAGAGGCCATTTATACTGCTGGTAAAACAACTTTTTTATACTGTATGATTGTTGCATTACGATCATTAGAAAAAGAAAAAAAACAATCATTAGAAAAAAAAAAGAAAAAAATCCTTACTCTTTGGTATTGCTGTTATAATAAGACAAACTGTTCCACCAAGTAATAAACACATTGATTGGCTACGTTTCCGTCCTAAGATCTGCACTATGAACATGGATCCAAGACGAGCTGGAACTTCTACTGCTCCAAATATGAGCTGGGTGAGATATATATCCAGCCCAAAACTGCCGACATTCAGACTCAAACCGTAATAAACCAGGCTGTTCACAAACCTAAAACATGAAAAATAAAAAGTAGAAGGGGTAGATGGGGAAGAAAAGAACAATCTCTCCTAAAGGAACACATGAAAATGAAAACATTATTGTCGTATAAAGAGAGTCCTAAAGCCCTGTTTTTTTTTGGGGGGGGGGGGGGGTTGCTTGTTTTTGGATTTTTTTTGTCTGTGTCCGCTTTGGAATATTTCGCTTAATTCTCTGACCCTGTGATATCCTGTATATCAGGCGGGAGTCTGGAGATGTGCACAATGCATCATTGTTCTAAACCCCAACACAGATTGCTTAAGTATTTATAGTTAGCATTTTCTTTACAATACATTTGCTCAGGTCCAAGCATTAGAAAAGAACTTACCACACGAAGCTCATAACAAGTGTAACTCTTCTTAGGGTTGGAATCCTGAAAAGGTCTAACATGCTTCTCGACTTTGTTTCTTTTTCGTCTTGCAGCTTAGAGACACAATATTATATAAAATCATAAGTTTGATAAATTACTACAATGGTCAGTGTCATTATGTTAAAACTCTTTAGTTCACCTACCCTGTTTCCCCGAAAATAAGACCTAGCGTGATTGTCGGTGATGGCTGCAATATAAGCCCTACCCTCCAAATAAGCCCTACCCTGTTTCCCCGAAAATAAGCCCTACCCTGAAAATAAGACCTACAAGGACTTTAACTAGGGCTTATTTTGGAGGTAGGGCTTATATTGCAGCCATCACAGTCAATCACGCTAGGTCTTATTTTCGGGGAAACAGGGTACCCTGAGATTCTCTATAGTATAATGCTGGAAAAGGGAAAGTGTCATAAGAACTGAGGAAAAATAGGATTTTTTGTACTCACCGTAAAATCCTTTTCCCTGTAATTCACCGACCGACACAGCTCCTCTCTTAGCCATTGGGTTGTTATGCCACCTTTAGGAGAATACTAGGCATTACTTGTTATGTAACACACAGAACTTTCCAGTTCCGCCCAGGGGGCGGTCCCTTGGGTAACAACCCCCCAGCCTGCCCTGCAGCCATCAGTACGTCAACAAGCAGTATAACGTAAAGAAAAAATAGGAGGGGCGGGTGCGGTGTCGGTCGGTGAATTACAGAGAAAAGGATTTTACGGTGAGTACAAAAAAATCCTATTTTCTCTTATATTCACCGTCCGACACAGCTCCTCTCTTAGCCATTGGGACGTCCCCAAGCAGTGCCAAACAAGGGGTGGGAAAGACAGCATAAAAAAAACTTCATCCACCAGGCCAGTGGGAACTAGTGAAACTTCACCCACCAAAAAAAAAAACCACAGTGCGTGGATAACCACCACAAAAACAGGGTACCCTCAACAGGAGTGACTACCCACAACCGCACCAAACTGCGGAATGTAATGCAACAGTGCATTAACTTAACGGTACTGTGTTTTTCATCGGAAAACCAGGAAAATAAAAGTATTGCATACTCATTGCAACTATACGGCCGCCTGCAAAACTTTGCGTCCAAAACAGGCATCAGCGGATGCACTGACGTCTACCTTGTAGAACTTAGTAAACATGTGGACAGACGACCAGGTCGCCGCTTTACACACTTGAGCGACAGACGCTTGGTGTCGGAAAGCCCAAGACGTTCCGATTGCCCTCGTGGAGTGGGCCGTGACCGGAAAGGGGGGGCACCTGCCCCTTCAAGGCGTAGGCTTGTACTACGATCTGTCTGATCCACCTAGAAATGGTGGCCGACGAGACCGCCATGCCTTTCTTTGGACCAGCCACCGAAACAAACAGTGAGTCTGACTTCCGGAAGGGAGCTGTGGCAGACAAATACACCTTCAGACCCCCGAACCACATCCAACGCATGAAGGGCCACCTCCTTAGGATGTGTCGGCTTAGGACACAGGGATGGTAACACAATGTCCTCATTGATGTCAAACGCCGAGACCACCTTCGGCAGAAAAGATGGTTCCGGACGCAACACCACCTTATCCTTGTGAATAACCATATGGGGAGACTTGCAGGACAAGGCCGCCAGTTCCAAAACCCTCCTGGCTGATGTGATAGCCACCAGAAAAAACACTTTCTGGGAAAGGGTCAACAGAGGAATCTCCCTGATATTTTCAAACGGCGGTTTTTGAAGCGCCGATAACACCAGGTTCAGATCCCATGGAGGCAACGGTGGACGCACCGGAGGGACCACATGTCGCACCCCCTGAACAAAGGTACTCACTAACGAGTGAGACGCCAGGGGTCGCTGGAAAAAAACAGCCAGGGCTGATATTTGTCCTTTAATGGTGCTTAATGCCAACCTCTGGTCTACTCCTTGCTGAAGAAAAAGCAGGATTCTGGATATAGAAAAAGAGCGTGGATGCCACCCTTTCTCTTCACACATGGAGATGTAAGCCTTCCGGGTGCGATGATATATCTTCCGAGAAGAAGATTTCCGTGCTCCCAACATAGTGGGGATCACCGAGTCCGACAGTCCCCGGTCCCTCAGTACCTGGCTCTCAACAGCCATGCCGTTAAAGCCAGCAATGGTAAAGCAGGATGGAGAATCGGGCCTTGAGACAGAAGGTCCTCCCTTAATGGCAGTCGCCACGGGGCGTCTGCCACCAGGCGCACTAGGTCTGCGTACCAAGGTCGCTGAGGCCAATCTGGAGCGACCAGAATCACTGGAATCCCCTCGACTCCCACTCTGCGGAGCAGACGTGGTAGCAGCTTCAACGGAGGAAAAGCATAGATCAGCTGATACTGACCCCACGGAGCTACCAGCGCGTCTGACGCGTCTGCCCAAGGATCTCTTGTCCTGGACATGAATCTTGGCACCTTCCGATTGAGACGGGAGGCCAGAAGATCCACGTCTGGTGTGCCCCACCGCAGGCACAGTAGCCTGAACACCTCCGGATGTAACGCCCATTCTCCTGGGTCCAGCATTTGGCGACTCAGAAAGTCCGCCTGCCAGTTCTCCACTCCTGGGATGTAAATGGCCGACAGGGCCGGTACATGTCGCTCTGCCCACCGAAGTATGTGAGCGACCTCCTGTGCGGCGGCTGAGCTTCTTGTTCCTCCTTGGTGATTCACATACGCCACCGCAGTGGCGTTGTCTGACTGGATCCTGATCGGACGCCCCTGCAGTCTTACTGACCATGTGGAGAGGCATAAGCTGATCGCCCTCAGCTCGAGCAGATTGATCAGCAATTTGGATTCCGCCGTCGACCAGAGGCCCTGAGCCGACTGAACCCCCATCACTCCACCCCAGCCGGATAGACTGGCATCCGTAGTGATCACCGTCCATTTCAGAGGAAGGAACGACTTCCCGGATTGAAGCACCGGGGACCTCAGCCACCAGACCAGCGAATTTCTGACTGGCTGGCTCACCTGGAACAGTCGATCCAGGGTCAATTGAGATTTGTCCCATTGTGATAAAATCTCCTTCTGTAGGACTCTGGTGTGGAACTGGGCATACGGCACTGCCTCGAAGGCGGCCACCATGAGACCCAGAACTCGCATACAGAAGCGAAGCGATGACCGCTTGCGGTCCATCAGCCATTTTACTGAAACTCTGAGAGTCTGCAGCTTGTCTGAAGGGAGAAAAACTCTTGCCTCCCTGGAGTCCGAGCGAACTGATTCCATTCTGAACCTCTGCACCTTCACAAAGTGGTTGAGAGCTTTCAAGTCCAGTATTGGACGTACCCCTCCCTTCTTGGGAACTACAAACAGATTTGAGTAGAACCCTTGGAAATGTTCCAATTTCGGAACAGGCACAATCACCCCGCGATTCAGCAGGTCTCTTACTGCCCCCACGAGGGCCTCCAGGCGAACCGGGGAAACGGGTATGCTGGAGGGGAAGAACCTGTTCTGCGGCCAGGAGAGGAACTCTATTTTGTAGCCGCAGGAAATCAGGTCGCAGACCCATTGATCGGATAGTCGGGCGGACCACCGGGCTGCAAATTCCCGAAGGCGTCCCCCCACCCGAGACATGGGTGGGGGAAAACCTTCATGCGGTAGCACCTTTGTTCGCAGGCTTGTTAGGCTTGCGGTTCCAGGGACGTTTCTGTCCTTCCGTGGTCGTCCTGTCGGACTGGGGACGTTTTGCCGAAGCTCCGGGCGGACGAAAAAGACGTTTATGAGCGGAAAAAGAGGGTCCCTGCCTACGGCGTGGCTCCTTAGCCTTCCTGGCCTGTGGGAGTAGCGTACTCTTACCACCTGTGGCATTCTTAATAATGTCATCTAAAGAGGCTCCAAAGAGCCGATCGCCAAGGAAGGGAAGATCCGTCAGGGCTTTCTTGGATGCCTGGTCAGCCGACCAGCATTTTAACCAAATAAAGCGCCTCAGCACCACTGCTGACACTGAAGCCCTGGATAACAGGGGAAGAGTATCCAGGGCCGCGTCATAAACGTATTTAAGGCCTTGCACTAGTTGGTCTGCTAGTTCCACGCAGACCGGAGAAGCCTGTTGTTCACCCAATTCACGGTGCAACAGTTTCGCCCACTCAGTTAGTGTCTGCGACACCAGTGCGGATGCCAGTACTGGTCGCACGGCTGACCCCACCACCCTAAACAAAGAACGAGCTACTGCCTCGGCCTTCCTGTCCGTGGGATCCTTAAAGGCAGGAGTCCCTTCTACAGGGATCGTGGTTACTTTGTTTAACCTGGATACTGGGGGGTCCACGACCGGAGGAGCCGACCATTTTTTGAGAAGGCTCGCCTCGAAAGGGTAACGCACCGCCATGTATTTGGGGACCGAAAAGGTCCGTTGCGGTCGACCCCTTTCCTTGTAAATGAACTTGTCAAAATAAGTCAGATACGGGAACACCCTAGGTGAACGGGCTGGCTTACGGGACCCAAAAGGGACCGCTACCTCAGCAGAGGAATCTGCTGGCTCCTGAATCTTCAGGGTATCACGCACAGCCGTTATAAGAGCTCCAACCAGTGCTTTGTCGCGCACGGACCCGGACGGGGACTCATCCTCACTGTCCGAAAGGTCCTGGTCAGCGTCCTCTGACATGACAGAGCAGGGGCCACCTGCCTCAGCGGGTCCCGAGTCTGCGTCAGAACTCTCCCCAGAGGACGGGGGGGGGCATGGGCCGCTTTTTAGCACCTTTGTGCCCACGCACCGCCTCCATCTTGGCAACGAACGAATTGAGGACTGCCGACAAGGTGTCCAAGGGTACTGCACCATCTGCAGGCGACCCGGTTGCAATTGCCTGGATTTCGGGGGGGGAAGAAACACCAGTTTCTGAAGCCATGCTGACCCTACCCTGTCTGCCACCCAAAGGGGACTTAGGACAGTGACAGTCCCACCCTCCTTACTGCTGCCGGCTGAGGGGCCCTTTCCCGCAAGACTCACCACCCTGAAGAGTTCTGCGCTGTTCAGCAGGTAGTGCCTGTAGTCCCTGTTAGCTCCCAGGTGCAGAGAAAAAACGGCCCTGTGTCGGTGAAGCTGCTGCTAATGGCACTGAAACCGTCCTGTAGTGTGCTCAGGCTCAAAGAAAATCCCAGGGAAAATGGCCGCCAGAACACAGGAGCACATGCTGCTGCTAGAGCACCAGTGAAAAACGTGTTTCAGGCTCCTGGAAAATGGCCGCTGACAAAAACACAGGGAAAATGGCAGCTGAGAAAAACACAGGGAAAATGGCCGCCGAAGCCATGCCCACACTCAAGATGGCCACCGAATGTGAAACCATGAGGAGACAAGCACTTCACAGGCACCTCCAGGGACATAGAAAAACAGGACCCAGGACACAACCAGCGCTAAAAACCCCCAGGTGAGAGCCCTGCACAGACACACACACCCCATAGCAGCATACAGGGAGGGAGAGGGGACAGGGAGAGAAGAGAGGGAGGTGAGGGACCCCGAATCGACCTCCCAGGGAATGCCCAGCTGCTCAGCCCCACCGAGGCAGGGAGAGCTGTACTTACCAATCCTGAAGAGCTGGGAGACATTCCATTGCAGAACTACTCACTAAATAGTATAGGGTAGCTGCTGGTCCGGCATACTGTGACGCAGACATCAGTAGCCCGGTCATATGTATGCCCCGGAGCATAAAAGCTCACCGACCACCTCTGGAGCTGAGGTTTCGTCGTGGCCTGCCGAGCCGTAGCTGCGACCTGCACACGCTCGATGGCCGGACTGGGGAGACTACAAGGATAAGGGTATCCAGCCTGTCACCCAGCCGGCTGTTGATAGCAGATCACAGGATCTATCATCTTGCGCAAAAACCAAACTTCTGCAAAAAAAGACAGACCTATGGGCCCATCAGGGTTCCTAGGTCTTTCTCCTTCACTAGGCAAAAAAAAACTGATGGCTGCAGGGCAGGCTGGGGGGTTGTTACCCAAGGGACCGCCCCCTGGGCGGAACTGGAAAGTTCTGTGTGTTACATAACAAGTAATGCCTAGTATTCTCCTAAAGGTGGCATAACAACCCAATGGCTAAGAGGGGAGCTGTGTCGGTCGGTGAATTACAGAGAAATGCATTTTAGTACAGTTATACCTCGGATTGCGAGTAACACGGTTTACAAGTTTTTTCACAATACAAGCTATTATTTTTTTTAAATCCTGACACATTTTGCATTGTCTTGCAAGACGAGCAGGATTCAAGTCTCTGGGGTGTGCACTACCACATTTGGCCAGAGGTGTGGGGGGCGACGTGACACTCGGAGCAGCTCGTAGACACTCGGAAACACCTCTGAGTGGCTCTGAGCGGTCTGAGTGTTTCGGAGTGTCTCTGGTGCCCCCCACCTCGGGCCACATGCGGTACTGCATACACTAGCAATGCCACTGTAATGAATTATCTGAGTTTCCATTGACTTATGGGGAAACTCACTTTAATATATGAGTGCTTTGGATTACAAGCATTCTTCTGGAACGACGTATGCTTGTAATCCAAGGTACCACTGTGTTTTTTTTTCCCTTTTTGTTGGCTTCAGGTACGTCTGGATAAAATGCTTCTGTAAAAGGCATCCTAAACAGTTTTTTTTTTTTTTTAAAAGATTTGGATAGAGTGGCGAGGGATTAAACCCTCTGTCTCTGAGCAGATCCAACCCTCTATTTGTACCGGTAACCACTGACACCAAGACAATCTAACATTTTAGAGTTTTCATGGGAGCAAGACTCACTTGCTGACCGCCCTATAGCAGTTTTACTGCTACAAGGCAGCAGCTGTGCACCGGATCATATATACAGTGGATATAAAAAATTCTACACACCCCTGTTAAAATGCTTGGTTTCTGTGATATAAGAAAATGAGACAAAGATAAATCATTTAGAACTTTTCCCACCTTTAATGTGACCTATAAACTGTACAATTCAATTGAAATACAAACTGAAATCTTTTAGGAAGGGGGGAGGGGTTAAAAATAAATGTAGCTGTGTTCAGAATTAAGCAACCACATTCAAACTCATGTTAAATAGGAGTCAGTTCACACCTGCCATCATTTAAAATGCCTCTGATTAACCCCAAATAAAGTTCAACTGTTCAAGTAGGTCTTTCCGCCTGTAATGCCAGGGACGCGTTACGCGGCGACTTATATAGGCATAAGGGGCGGGGTCACCGGGTGATGTCACATGTCGACCCCACCCCTTATGATGTCATTATGATCCTGCGGGATGCTGGGAATGGGACATCATAAGGGGCGGGTCACCATGTGACATCACCCGGTGACCCTGCCCCTTATGCCTATATAAGTCGCTGCGCAACGAGTCCCTGGCGCAACCAGTCCCTGGCATTACAGGCGGATAGAGCATTGTCTCAACATCGGAAGAAGAGAAGAAGAAGGAAGAAGAAGGAAGAAGAAGAAGAAGAAGGCGGCGGCGACAGCAGTGAACGAGAAGACCGGGCCAACGCTAGTAAAAGAGATGGAAGAAGTTAGCGGAGGAGCCCGGCAGAAAAACCGAAGAGCGGGAGAAGTCAGAAGAAGACCCCTGAAGTCGGAAGAAGACCCCCGGACGACGAAGGAGAAAGCCGGGCTCCTCCGCTAGTAAAAGAGCGGTAAAAGAGCAGAAGATAGCGGAGGAGCCCGGCGAGAAGACCCCGAAGTTTGAAGAAGACCCCCGGAGCTGGGGAGCTTTAAACTACTTTAAAAACCTGTGTTGTGTTTTTTTTATTGACACTTTTTCCCCCAGGTGAATGGGTAGGGGTACGATGTACCCCATACTCATTCACATAGGGTGGGGGCCCAGGATCTGGGGCCCCCTTATTAAACGGGGCTCCCGGATTCCGATAAGCCCCCCGCCCACAGACCCCGACAACCAACGGCCAGGGTTGTCGGGAAGAGGCCTTTGTCCTCATCAACATGGGGACAAGGTGCTTTGGGGTGGGGGGGCCGCAGGCCCCCCCTTTCCCAAAGCACCCCCCATGTTGAGGGCACACGGTCTGGTACGGTTCAGGAGGGGGGGGTGCTCGCTCGTCCCCGCCCCCTTTCCTGACCGGCCGGACAGCGTGCTCGGATAAGGGTCTGGTATGGACATCGTTTTTTCAGCGTAGGGGTTCCCCTTTAAATCCATACCATGCGACGGGGCTAGCAAGGTGTCCATCTCGCCGATGGAGGTGGCGACATTGACTTCCTTTGCTAGTCCCGTCTCCCTGGAGTCACGTTCAAAATGAACGTACTCCGTGTGTGGGCAAGTCCGTTCATTTGAAAAGTCCAGTCGTGTATGTGGGCAAGTCCGCTCGTTCGGAAAGTCCGGCGGACCTCCACTGGAAAGTCCGGCGGATTGTCTGCCGGATAGTCTGATCGAGGCATAAGTGTAGCAATATGGTTACATTTAATGAAGGTACAACATTTACAAAACTCACATGGTTGATGATTAAAAAAAGGCACATCCTAGGTATTCAGGCATCTGGGGTAAACTGTCCACATAGACCATCCTCCTCACTGCCATCAACGTCATCCCTTCCATTCTGCGCTCCACAAGCGTTTTAAGCCACGCTTTCAGATGGCTCAATTGCAGTCTTTCCAGTCACAATTGCAGACTGACATCGGTGAGAGACGGTGGTATGGAGGATGGTCTATGTGGACAGATTTACCCAGATGCCTGCATCTTTAGATGTGCCATGTGAGTTGCTAAATGTTGTACCTTCATTAAATGTAACCATATTGCTACACTTAGAGGCGCCTCTCTTCTCTTTTATACTCTGTAGCTCCTGCTGGATTTTGCTTCTAACCCTCTTGTGAAGGCCTCCATTGGTTACACAACCTGGTCACATTGTTATAATCTTTTTCTATGGGCTATAAACTGAAGGACCTATGAATAAATGGTTGTGGAAAGAATCATTTGAATTTCCAGTATTTCTTATAGGGAAATTTGCTTTGATATAAAGTGCTTTGGATTACAAGCATGTTTCTGGAACAAATTATGCTCGCAATCCAAGGCTTTACTGTAATCCCCTTTTCTTTTCCCGATCAGCCACATAAAAGTTTATGTAGAGAGATAAGTGGTGGGATGGAGAAGATGGGCCAGTAAGAACTGTACATAGAAACTGTTAGAGGAGGAGAGGGCTATGATGTGTAAGGAAGGAGGGAGTTTTGCTACGGATTGGACTCTTCCTGAAGTAGTAAAATATTCTAGCAAGTTAAAGTGCCCTGCAAGTGGATACAAAATCAATTATGGAAAGGAAAAACACTGCAAGTAAGCATTTATACTTTTTTTGTGGTTGTACCTGCATTTTTTTCCAGTTGGTGGCAGGGTCTCTTTAAAATGTTGAGTCTCAGGGTCAAACCATGCCTGTTCAATACACCCAGACTAACGTATTTGTATTTGCTTTTTTATGTCATGTCATTTTCTGCATACTGTTGTGCAAAACCATTAATTCCCGATACCTGTGTAAGCAATTCCTCTGAAAACTTCTTTTTATTGACTGAGGCTGCTTTTCGGAGGATTTCTTTTGCTCTTTCATGTTTTCCTTTAGTTAAAAGCCATCTGGGAGATTCTGGGAGAATCCTGCAACAGTGTAATTTTTTTTTAACAGTCAAAATCAAGAGTGTAATTTTAGAAGTTGAGAAAGGTTTAACTGCATGATCCATATTTGTTTTTACAATTGGGGCAGGTGGGAAATGTCTAACAGACAGGCCTCGGCCTAAGGAAACTCCAGATAGGCCTACAAGTTTTAGGAGGTGGCAGGCTTCCCAGAATTATATGATCTAATCACATGTCTTTCTCAAGTAAGCAGCCAACCCTTAATCTACTTAAAACGCTGTTTTATTTCTGTCTTGCTGTTGGAGATTTTACCTCACTTCTTCTCTCAGCAACCAACCTTCATCAGCAGGACAGGAACTGAAGAGAAATCTCTCTATTGTAGCCCCAGATAGCATTGACAACTTGACAGAGGTTCCAACCCTTCCCACCTCTATTCAAAACTACAGTAAAAATTGGCTTAACATAAGTTGTAATGTGGTTTATGCAGTATACTATGTTGATTGGTAAGATTAATATATTAATTACAGGCATACCCCACTTTTAAGTACACAATGGGGTTTATTTACTAAAGTTGGAAAGTGCAAAATCAGGCTCACTTCTGCATAGAAACCAATGAGCTTCTAACCTCAGTTTGTTCAATTAAGCTTTGTAATAAAACATAGATGCTCATTGGTTTCTATACAGAAGTGAGCCTGATTTTGCACTTTCCAGCTTTACTAAATAAAGGCCATTGTGTACTTAAAAGTGGGGTATGCCTGTATTCCTTCCATTGATTATGACGTTAATGCCGTTTTCATTATTTTATGTACCTTACTCACCAGATGTAGAAAAATAAAAGGGCAGTTGGGGCTGAGCAAACTATCTGCAACAACCTCCAGTTCCTGATGCCATAGCAGACTCCTGCCAAAACCATTTGTCCAACTGCAAAACAAACATGGCCACTGATGGTGGCATAGGCCCGCTGAGACGATCCCACCCACTCAGCAACTGAAATGAAAAATATTTAATGATCAAGTTGATACACATTTTCTATTTGCCTTAACGATATTGTACTCAATTGTAAGAATAGCCACAGCAAAAAATAAATATATTTGGCGTTCACAATGTATATTTCTGTTTTCTTTTGGATGAACATCATTAAAAATAAGTGTATCACTCGCCATACTGCAGTCTCCTAAGTAATGTAAAAAACATTAACAGGGGAGTTTTTATTTTATTATAGGACTGCGTAGGGTGGTAACCACTCCATACCACTACACAGAAGGGCCCATCAAACAGTGCAATTCCTTTTTTGTTGCTTTAAAGAGGAAGTAAACCCTGATGGGTATACTTCCTCTTTGTTTCCCTGCAAAGGTAAATCATAATGGGCTACTATGCATCGCATAGTAGTCCATTATGTGTCACTTACCTGACACAGGAGCCAGCGAAGTCAACGCTGTCACCTTGTATACGGAGCCTCCATCGTCTTGGTGGGTCTCGCTGCTCCGGCGCTGTCATTCGACGGAGCCACGATGACGTCACTCCCGCGCATGGGAGCCCGCTACTCGCGGCATATTGCCGTTAACAGCGACGCGCTCTGTGCGCCTGCGTGCCGCTGTCTACAGCGCATGTGCCGTAGACAGCGGTGCCTGTCTTTTACCAAATATCTCCTAAACCGTGTAGGTTTAGGAGATATTTCTTGGACCTACAGGTAAGCCTTAATCTAGGCTTACCTGTAGGTCAAAGTGGTTTGTAAGGGTTTACAACCACTTTAAGGCCTCATGTACACTGCTGCTGGTAAATGGATGTTTAGGAGCAGTTGGGCATTTTTTTCAACTACTCCTGAACTCTCCTCTATGTTATCTTATCAGTACATGTACACAAGGTCCTTTATAGTAGTTTCTAGGCAGTTGATTTTAGAGGCTATTTCTGTAACGCCAAAAAAATGGGGCAATGAGGCATTTCAAGCACCAAATGCTTATAAACGTGGTAACTTGCGTTTAGCCGCATTTCATTTACAGGCGTTTTTTCATTTTTGGCTATTTTGAAAAATAAATTTTTTTTTTTTTTTTTTTTTAAACGATTCTAAACGCAAACACGGCAAAACACGGCTAAACTCAGCATGTAAACGCAGCAAAACTGACATTTTAAATGTGGGTTACTATCTGTCAAGTTAAATCGTTCAGGAGAGGTTGTAAAAACGTCCCGTGTACATGAAGCCTAAAATAAACATATATTAGAAGGCAAATAAATTGACTATGAAGTAACAAGTCTCACGCCTATTACCTAACACAAGATTGTTGATCAGGACCCCCGACATTGCCATTCCCACAACGCACCGCAGGGCTGTATAGATGTAAAAATCTGACACAAATGCTGCTCCAACACCAAACGCCATCATCAATAACATTGAGATTAATATGACCGGACGTCTCCCAATCCTTAAAAACAAAGCATTACTTATTCCAAAAATATTGACTTTTTAAAAGCGTTTTTTTTTTTTTTTCATATAGAATTTATTCGAGGCATTCTGGAAATAAGGCCAGTTTTGGAGCTGAAACTCCAAAAGCAATATGAATTCCCAAAACAGAGAATTGGAAATCATAGTAATATATTTCATATGCAGGGCCAGATTTACCTTTAGGCACAGCAAGCCTTTGGCTATGGGGCAAAGAGGCAGCTTCTTCCTTTAAACCTTGTTCACACAGGCGTATTTAAGCAGACATTTGTGCAAAGGGCCGTGTTTGCTTGCACAGGAGTTATCAGGGCCGGTGCTTGACTATTTCGCACGATGGGCAAGAGGGGGGTGCAAGGTGTTGTCTTGCCTAGGGCCGCGTGAGTGACTACAACAGAATCAGAGAGCGGACTCGTAGGGACAATAGCTACGTCCAGAGACATGGTTCCTGCCTCCTCCGCCTTCCCAGCTGTCCTCATGCCCCCTTCTTCCGAGAGCCCTGGGTGGGTAGAGCAAAAAAGTGCTCTACCCACTGACATTCGCATGGAAGAAAACCATCGTGCCTTCAGGAAAAAACTCAAGACTCACCTCTTCTAACAAGCAGGAAGCACAGGACGGATCAATCGCCTTGAGGCGATTCAGTTCGCAGTTGCATCGCTATTCAAGTCTTTCATTCATTCATTCATTCCGCTGTCCTCATGCCCGCCTCACAGGCTGAGCTGCTGCTGACCGCCTCTGCAGCAGCCGTGACGGATGTCCTCCATGGCTGCTGCTTTCTCTGGAGAGTCAGTCAGAGCCCAAGCCCTGTGTAGGGCTCCTCGTGTTCCCCGGCCAGGCTAATGGGGAAGTCTGCGGCCATGGCTGCACCCCCTAGGCAGCAGTGCGCCCTAGGCGGCTGCCTAGTTTGCTAAGCTGGAGCGCCGGCCCTGGGAGTTATGTGGACAGACACAGCTGCTGCTCCCAATTTGAATGTAAGTGTATGTCCCCGAATGCAAACAGTGTGAGTTTGGGGACACACACCCGCATTGTTATTTGGGAGCAGCGACTGTGGCAGTGCATGGGACACCTGTGCAAGCGAACACAGCCCTTCGCACAGATGTACACTTAAGTACGTCCATGTGAACAAGGCCTTACAGTTATCAACCAAACATTTTTTGATCATTATCAGTAGAAAAAAAGTAATCTTATATAAGCAGATGGGTGCTGCTCTGGGTTCCCAAGATTGTGTACCTCCAGGCTCCAATGACGGAACTCCAGCTTTTATCATATGACGATCTGTTGTGTGTTGCCCCTACAGTATTCTGTACTTCCGGAAGTTAGGGAGGGACTGTACTCCTGATGGATGTATTTCATCTGTTTTTAACTCATTGTATACACTATGACTAAAAATGGCTCAGGGGTGGCTCTAAACCCAAATCAGAAATCAGTGGCTATGGAATAAAGCTGTTAATATGGTAGGATAATGTCATGTCATACCTCTTTAGTTCTGTTATCTTTTGCCTCACAGAACCTCCTAAAAAATTGCATTGCACCAACACAACACCGCAGATAAGGGATCACACGTGATGGACAGAGCAAGGCCAAGTTGTTCTGTTCACATTAATAACTGTGCTTGTTTTAAGTCTGTTTACTTTTGTAATTTGGAAAAAAATCTACTAAAAAGTATCTTGAAAAATAGACCATAATAAAAGAGAAGAGAAACAACCTCACTTTCCTCCAAGCAGAGACAGGAACACCTTGCTTTAGTTTAGGGAAGCAATCATCAAGAATGTAGGTATTGCTGGGCTTTCTTAATATAAGCCTTAGCATGCTTTGTAAACTGAGTGTCATAGATTCAGTCTGTACTAAATGTTGGTCTGTAAAATAAAGATTCAATAAAAAAAAGTTAAAAATAAAAAATATCTGTTCATGTGTGGTGTGTCACTCCACATGCAGGTGAGGCATTGATGGAGTTGGGATCCTTTTCTACCGTGAGCTATCATCAGGTTACAAAATGTTCAGCAAACCGTGAAAACTTGGGGTTATACAACATCTGTTCAGGTCTATGCCCCATGTCACAGCAGAATAGTGGAGCCTTCCTAGTTTTCCTGCAGTTGGCTTCTATTGCAAGACAGAGATGTGTTGCGGACTAAATTTGACATAGCACACCACTGATTTGCCAATGATATTAGCAGGAAACTTGTGAAAGTCCAAAACGTATTCAATTATGTTTAGTATAGTCTCCCTTTAAAGTTGACCATTTTCCACTTCCATATGGAAACTCTAGTTTATTTGCTGTCTTTTTCTGAAATAGAACAAGTATGCAGCAAGTAAAGCCAGAACTCTTGATGTGCAATCTAATTACAGGTACCCTGTTTCCCCGAAAATAAGACCTACGTGATTGTCGGTGATGGCTGCAATAAAAGCCCTACCCCCCAAATAAGCCCTAGTTAAAGTCCTTGTAGTTCTTATTTTCAGGGTAGGGCTTATTTTTGGGGAAACAGGGTAGTGCTTATTTGGGGGATAGGGCTTATATTGCAGCCATCACCAACAATCACGCTAGATCTTATTTTCGGGGAAACAGGGTAAGTAGTTCAGGGAGTAATAAGGTTCCATATCAGTATAGAGGCCAGACAACTAGCATTCCAAAAGAAGAGGTCAATAATGGCAGCCTCCCTATTTCTCTCAGTCTCAGTACAAGGTTTATTTTATTTTTTTAACTGAAAGGTTTTTATTGGTTATCTTAATTCAGTTATACATACATACAAGCCAGATGTACAATAATCATACAAGGTTTATTTAAGGTGCTAACCATGGTAAGTTATTGTATACACACAAAGGAAAAAGTATTGGAAACCCAACTGAACCCTTCATTTTGAAGCAGAACTCCAGCCAAAAAAAGATGAATGAAAAAAATAAAGACAGCTTTTGCTGCAATATTCATGTTCAAATCACAGATTTATTCTCCAGTATTTATTTTCTGTAGATAGAGGTCCTTAGTCTGATGGCCAGCATCATTCAAGCCTCTTCGTCTGAGCCCAGGTTATCCTGGACCCACCCTAGTGTATGACTGGACAGTCTGATTCTACTGAGGAACAGCACAGGCATGAGATTACATCTCTGTCACTCTGGTTTCTCCTCCGATCAGCAAGTTCTCATCAATACATAAACTGGTTGGCTCCTTGTCTTGTTACTTCCTCTCAAACTTCAGCCATGCTGTATAGGTACTGCATGAGGCTGATACCAGTGTCAAATTCAGGTATGTACACTACTTGAAATTAACAAATACATTTAGGCCCCTTTCACACTGGGGCGGTTTGCAGGCGCTATTGCGCTAAAAATAGCGCCTGCAAACCGACCCGAAACAGCTGTTGCTGTGTCTTCAGTGTGAAAGCCCTCGGGCTTTCACACTGAAGCGGTGCACTTGCAGGACGCTGAAAAATGTCCTGCAAGCCACATCTTTGGTGCTCTGTAGGAGCGGTATATTTATCGCTTCTATAGCGCCCCCTCCCATTGAAAACAATGGGGACGCGCACCGAACCCGCCGGCAAAACGCTGCCGCAGCGGCGGTTTTCGGGCGGTATTAACACTTTTTCGGCCGCTTGCGGGGGTAAAACCACCCTGCTAGCGGCCGAAATGCGCCGCTAAAACGACGGTAAATCGGCGCTAAATATAGCGCCGATTTACCGCCAGCGCCCCCAACGCCCCAGTGTGAAACTAGCCTTATAGATGCATTAATGATTAGAGAGATGCATTCATTTGTGTCTTTTATATCTACCTGGAGTTCAGCTTAAAGCATAATAATGTAAATCAGGCAGCCAAACTTCATCAGCAGTGTTGTTGATTGGAACGCAAGGGGCATGCCCATTTCCAGGACGTTCGTTTGGGCCATTTGCAGGAAGCAAGGACACTGCACACAGACAGAGTTGTTTTACTTTGCCCATCCGGCTGAACACTGTATACATACATCGCTGCTCTTAGTCACCTTGCTGACACCTGTAGTCCCATAGGACACAAGGCCATTCAGATACAGAGACATTGTATACACTCACCATTGTCCTTTCACCTTGTTTAGGAAGATCCTGCATTATTTACCTGATAATCCAGGGCAGTTGTGTAGTTTGGCCCTGCTATTCAGGAGTTTAAGTGCACCAACGAGAGTGGCTAGCTGAAGATACAAAGCCTCATCCTTCTTCAAAGGGACTGAAGTTACTAGTGCCATATGGGCATGCACACACATACTCAGGGCTCTGCATATGCAGTGGGTGTGCAGGACAGTTTATCTTGGAAGCTAAGCCATTAAACATTGATTTGAATACAGGGTTTTTAGCGTTGGGCCTGTGGTGTCAGGAGTCAGAAGGGAGAGGTCTGACATAAGAAAGGGTCATTCTTCTGCTCTCCTCCTGTCTGGACTCAGAGACAAATTTAAGTAGTGGCAGCCAATCTGATATGAAGTGTTATATTGTGATCTATTTGCCATTTAAGTGTGCCTCTGCTCTTGGGGTTATTCTCAGGTTGGAAATCCCCTGAGAGCAGCCTGAATACAATATTGAGCTTTATTGCTCTTGATCTTAGGTACTATTGTTCAACTGATTCACTTGACATATGTGCATTGTTATTGTTCAATACAGAATTCCCACAGAAATATTGCAGTAGAGACAATTTCTGTGTTTTATCATAACATGTGTGTTCTTCATTAGTCCTTGCACTAACACTATTGCCAGGTGTGCCAGAGGGCTGAAGCTATTCTTGGGGTTGAGAAGCAGAGAATGGGACTAAACAGACTTAAGTGAGTCCTTCGGGGAGTAGCGCTACACTTAGTAAGGCCCCTTTCATACTTGTACGACTTGTCCTGCGACTTGTAACTGCAAAGTCGCACGACAAGTCATTCCTCATGATTTCCAATGACAACCATTCATATTAGTACGACTTCAAGTCGTGCCGACTTCAAAGTACTGCACTACTTTGATCGTACTTCAGCCCACTGACTATCACTATAGTCAGGTCAAAGTAGGATCGCCGTCTTAACTGATCCGACATTGACATGCGACTTGTGCTCTGATGATCTTGAAGGGGAACTCCATGTCAAATGGAAAAAAAAAAAAATGACATGGGTTCCCCCTCCAAGAGCATACCAGGCCCTGCTGTCTGGTATAGATTTTAAGGGGTCCCCCAAAAATCCATACCAGGCGCTTATCCCAGCACACAGCCCGGCAGATCAGGAAAGGGGGTGGGGATGAGCGAGCGCCCCCCTCCCCCCTCCTGAACCGTACTGTGTTTTATTTTTGTCACTTTTTTTTAGGTGAATGGGTAGGGGTACAATGTACCCGATACTCATTCACATAGGTGGGGGGCCGGGATCTGGGGGCCACCTTGTTAAAGGGGGCTTCCAGATTCTGATAAGCTCCCGGCCCACAAACCCCGACAACCAGCGGCCAGGGTTGTCTGGAAGAGGCCCTAGTCCTCATCAACATGGGGACAAGGTGCTTTGGGGTGGGGGGCACAGGGCCCCCTTGCCCCAAAGCATTCACCCCCCATGTTAAGGGCATGCGGCCTGGTACGGTTCAGGAGGGGGGGGCACTCGCTCATCCCTTACCCCTTTCCTGACCTGCCGGGCTGTGTGCTCGGAAAAGGGTTTGGTATGGATTTGGGGGGGGGGCCTCCACGCAGTTTTTTTCAACGTGGGGGTTCCCCTTAAAATCCATACCAGACCGAAGGGCATGGTATGCTCTTGGAGGGGGAACCCATGCAGGGTTTTTTTTTTTTTTAATTTGGCGTGGAGTTCCCCCTAAAGATTTATACCAGACAGTGCCTGGTATTGTCGGGGGATCAAAGTCAGATCCCTATTAATTGAAGTCGGACGGATGTCGGACTTCAAGTCGCAAGGGGCAAAGTCGGATCCACAGTCATATCCCTGTTGTGTCGTACCAGTGTGAAAGGGGCCTAAAGGCTAAAGCAGGCTTGTACATTAAGCACTTCCTGATAGCAGCTATACTTCTACAGGGCAGCCATTCTGTGCAGAATCACATACATATTCATGATTCTGCACTTCCGTTTAGGGGGCAAGCTGCTTTTGCTGTGATTACTCACAGCATAAGCAGATCTGCAGGTGCCAGTGTTCTGTCAAATTAGCAAACTCGTCAGAAACTCTAACCACATCACTCTCGGGTCCTTTAAAACATCAGTAATAGGAGATTTTGATGAATTGCTGTTTGGACACAACACTGGCAACCGTATACAGTTGGGTGCAGGAAAATTAGCCATTTTAACAGCACAGCGGCTAATGAGGACAAAGTTTTTGCCGCCTCAGAGGCGGCCATTTTGTTGGCTAGAATTGGTGCGGAGTAACAATCTTCGTTCATAATATCACGCATCGGACTGTTTTTGGTTGCCGGTGTTATGTTAAAACAGCAATTCATCAAAATCTCCAAAAACTGGTTTAAAGAAACCGGAAGTTAAGTAGTTGGAGTTTGACGAGCTGGCTATTTTGACAGAACACCGGGCAGTAGATGTCTGCTGGCACCCGCAGTTAGTTGGGCAGAGACACAGGACGGAGCTCTGTCTATATAAACAAGGCAGTGCTCCGTTCTGATAGGGGGAAAGTGATGGATTTTGTGGAATAAAATCCATCACTTCCCTCAGTAAGACCAGCACACAGTTTACACAAAAACACTGGTTCGGCACACAGTTAACCCTTTGAGTACATCATGGGACACAGAGTCAGGCTAATATTCATTACCTACTGGGTTATACTCCATCTCCAGGTGAATGGACACTGGTAGACCAAAGGTCTTTAGACAGGAAGTGATCCCCTATAAAACCCCTCCCATACAGGAAGTACTTCACTCTGTGTCCCATGATGTACTCAAAGAAAAGGATTTTACAGGTAAGTATGATGAAAAAAAAAAGGATATTTTTAAAAAATTATATTTTCTTTTTCATACATAATGGGGCACAGAGTCAGGCTAATATTCATTACCTGCTGGGACTTTCCAGAGCAATAGCCTTGAGGGGAGGGAGACAGCCTGCCAAACAATAGCCATCAGACCTTATACGGCAGCCCACAGTACACTGCGGCCAAAAGCCAAATCCTCGGCTGCGCGAAAATCCACTTGATAAAATTTTGTGAACGTATGCACTGAAGACCAGGTAGCAGCCTTACAAATCTGAGCCACAGATACCTGATGTAGAAAAGCCCAGGAGGTTCCTACACCCCTGGTAGAATGAGCTCTCATCATAAAGGGAGGAGCTTTATGTTTCAGACCGTAGGCCTAAATGTTCAATTGACGGACCCAATTGGCAATGGACGCCTTAGAAGCTGCCTGCCCCTTCTTGGGTCCTTTTGGTAAAGCAAAAAAGGAATCTGATCCTCGGATCTCTGCAGATCTAGACAAATAAACCTTGACTGTCCAGACAACGTCCAATGAATGCAGTCGTCTCTCATCCGCCGAGCGAGGCTGAGAGAAAAAAGAAGGCAAAATAATGTCCCAATTTAAATGAAAGGGCCGACACCACTTTTGGCAAAAAGGATCGTAAGAAGACCTTGTCATGGTGAAGGATCAAGTATGGTTCCCTGCACAAAAGGGCCACCAATTCCAACTCCCTTCTAGCCAAGGTGATGGCCATCAGGAAGGCTAGCTTGCATGACAGCAAGTCTTTATGGAATTTCCTTGATAGGTTCAAATGGTTGTTTCTGTAACACAGACAACACCAAGTTCAAGTCCCAAGGACACATATGTGACCTAATAGGGGGAAGCAAGCAAGCAAGTTACCCCCTGCATAAAGGTTCGGATCAGTGAATAGGAGGCTAAAGGCCTTTGGAAAAATACTGATAGGGCCAAAACATGACCTCTGATTGTACTCAAAGCCAATTTGATTTCCACTGTTGACTGTAGAAAAGAGAGAATTCTCCCAATCACGTATTTCCGAGGATGCCATTTTCTGGCTTCACACCAAGCAATATAAGTCTTCCAGACCTTATGATAAATTTTCCTAGTGACAGTTTTTCTAGCAATCACTAGGGTAGACACTACTGGTCCCGAGATGCCACGGTCCATCAGCACCCTGGCTTCAATAGCCATGCCATCAAATTTAGATACTGTAAATTGGGGTGGAATATAGGACCTTGAGACAGTAGATCGAGGTGACGTGGAAGTATCCATGGCCCGTCTATTGTCAGTCTCACAATTTCCGGGGAACCAGGGCCTCCTGGGCCAGGCTGGTGCCACCAGAATGACTGGAACCCCCTCTTTCTGGATCCTGAACAACAAATGTGGAAGGAGAGGGATCGGAGGGTAAGCATAAACCAGGGAGTACTGGCTCCATGGAACTATCAGAGCATCTGCTCCGATTGCCAGAGGATCCCTTGTTCGTGACACAAGTTGCTGTAGCTTGTTGTTGAACCTGGATGCCAATAGGTTGACCTCTGGCCATCCCCAACGCTGGCAAATTTCCTGGAACACCCCTTGGTGCAGGGACCATTCCCCCGGGCAGATCTGCTAGCAGCTGAGATAATCTGCCTTCCAGTTCTCTACTCCCGGGATATGGACTGCCGATATAATTGGCACATGTCCCTCTGCCCAGGCTAGTATGTGGTTCACCTCCTTCAGAGCTGAACGACTCCTGGTACCGCCTTGGTGGTTTATATTGGCCACTGCAGTGGCATTGTCAGACAGAACCACGATAGGGCAGTCCTGAAGCTCCACCATCCAGGACCGTAGGGAAAGACGTACTGCCCGTAATTCCAGGACATTGATGGGCAGGATCTGTTCTGTCCCTGACCATTTCCCCTGAGCTGTGGGCCCTTCTAGGGTCGCTCCCCAGCCTGAGAGACTGGCATCTGTAGTCAGTACTCTCCAAGTTACTGGGAGAAAGCATTTTCCCCTTTGCAGGTTCTGATTCGGCAACCACCAGTTTAGGCTTAAGCATGCCCGAGGAGATAAGCACATTGGAGAATCCAGGGCTTGTCCTCTTCTGTTCCAGGCCAACAAGATGTCTTGTTGTAAAGGCCTGGAATGGAACTGGGCGTAGGGCACTGCCTCGAAGGAGGACACCATCCTCCCTAGAATACTCATACAGAGCCGAATAGAGGTTTGTCTGGTGACGCACCTGAACCTTCAGGGCACAGATCCTTACAGGTGGCTAGAATACTCTTGCTTGAATCGTATAGGATCAGACCTAAATACTTTAGACTTTGAGCTGATTTCAAGGCTGACTTTTCGGTATTTATGATCCAGCCTAAGATTTTCAGATACCGCACTGTGCATATTATGCTCTGTTCTAGAGCCTGTAATGAGTGATCTCTGAGCAGGAGGTCCTCCAGATACCCGAGCACTAGGATCCCTTGGACCCTTAAAAGACCCATTACTGGTGCTAGGACCTTTGTGAACACCTGGGGAGCTGTAGCAAGCCCAAAGGGTAGAGCCACAAACTGAAAATGACATTCCTCTACTGCAAAACGTAGGAATCTCTGATGAGGATGAAAGATGGGTATGTGCAAATACACGTCTTTTATATCGATTGGAGGCTAGAAAGTCTCCCCTCTGGAGTAAGGCTATTACTGAGCGGACAGACTCCACCCGAAAGGACTGTATCAGTAGATACTTGTTCGGGGATCTTAGGTCCCAAATGGGCCTTGTGTCCCCGTTTGGTTTCTGAACCATAAACAGGTTTGAGTGAAACCCTGTGCCCCTTTCGGATACCGGAACCTCTACAATCACCCCTTGATGCACTAGATGATGTAGTGCCTGAAGCAATAAGTTTATTTTTGGAGAATCTGAGGGAACGCTGGATCTTAAAAACCTCTGAGGGGGAACCCCCCGCAACTCAAGCTTGTAACCGCGAGACAGAATTCAGGTGACCCACCTGTCTTGAATTATTGTTTTCCAAATGTCCGCAAAATGTAGCAGCATCCCCCCACTCAATGGAGTGGGGGCGTCCCCTCAAAAAGAGGGCTTTGTGCTCGGGTTTAGAAGAATTTTGGACCCAGTGCTTCTTCTGACCCTGGCCCTGCGGCTTGCCCCTGGCCCTAGTGCCCTGTTGGCGGCAGAACTGCCTTGACGCTGGGACATTTGAGGAAGCAGTCCCTGAGGTTTTAAATGAGGGACGTCTGGTGCTTTTCTTCACAGGAAGTAGAGAACTCTTCCCTCCGTAAATCTTTTGAATATATTTGTTCAAATGATCACCAAATAAACGTTCCCTATGAAAATGGAAACCTGCCAATAACTTTTTACAAGGAAGCTCAGCTGACCAGTTATTAAGCCACAAGAGTCTGCGCATATGTACAGACGAGAGAGCCAAAAGAGAAACTGTTGTATTGAATCCTTTAAGGCGTCAACAGCAAAACACAGCGCTCGAGAAATATCTGTCTTACTTTCAGGCAGATCATCCTCCTGGTTAAGCTTATCAGGCCGTTTGACCTGATCCTTTATGGACTGGCACATACCAATTTCTGCAACAGCTGGCTGAATAGCTGAACTGGCCAAAGAAAAGGAAGCCTTTAATAATGACTCCAATTTCTTGTCAACAGGGTCTTTCAAGCCCTGTGCGTTATCTACCGGACAAGTTTAAGTTCTTGTTTAAGGAAGAGACTGCAGCATCTACTGCTGGCATGCTCCATTTTTTAAACAAACTTTTCATCCATGGGATATAAAAGGGAAAACCTCTTAGGAGGAACAAAAATCCCATCAGGATGTTCCCAATCAGCATACACCGCCTGTTCCAACAGGGGGTGTAGGGGGAAAGCTTGTGTAGCCTGAAGAGGCCTCAGGGATCCCAAAGAAGACCAGGGGGGCTCAGTCACCTCTGCAAGAGGCAACGTAAAGGCAGAATGAACCATTTCGGTCAGAGTCAGGATCAAAAGCCTCTGCAACTGAGAGGCAGACATCAACTGAATATCTTCTTGTCCACATTGCTCGGAAGCAGACTCATCTGTCGGGCCCTCCACAGAGTCCTGAGCTTTAAGCTCTTCCCCATCCTCAACCCATTCCTGCTCCAGACTAGGAGACTCCGAAAGGGGGATGTGTCACGCTTCCTGCCACCCTGCGGGATGGAGGCAATCATGCCAGCAAACCTGTGCTCTAACCCAGCTAAAGGGTGAAGCAGCAGCGTTGACTAAAGGCACAATACCAGATAGGCGCAGCGGCTCAGATTGCCTGGAAGCCTCTGGTCTTTCAGGGGATACAACACTAGGGATACAACTAGGTTCATCAGGAACTACTGACGACATTGGTGTGCCCTTCCCTGTAGTGTTACCCGGGTAAGGAAAAATGAACAGCTGCAAGTGTCTGTTCCGAGCCTGCTCTGTGTCCCATTGCATGCTTGGCCTACACAGCTTAAATAAGCTGGGTGTGCGCCAGAACGTTCTGTGCATGCGCACACACGTGCGTGGTCACATTGATTGGGCGTGGCTGTATTCGCGTATGTGTGCCCAGATAAAGGCGACTGCACATGTGTGGCGAAGCCACGTGCGCCATGGCCCCCAAACACTGCTAAGTCCAACGCCGCTTTTGCGAATGCACGTGCGCCCTGGCTGACAAACAACTACTGAGCACAGCAGCACTCTTGCAAACACACGTGCGCCATGGTGAACCAAGGTGAAATGGTGCACTGCCTTGGTAAAAAGATAAAAGACAGTCAGACACAAGCCAAAAAAGGTACACTTTGCAAACACCCACAGCTAGCCCAAAACTCCCCCGTCTGGTCACTGCACACAGGTGTCCAGCCTCTAGCTAGCTTGACTGACTGTTACAATCACTGGGACACCCCACAATAATAAGTAAAGGGGTTTCACTTACCCGCCCAGGAGCAGGGCAGCTTAGAAACTAAGAGCCAAATCTTCACCCTTCACGGCGGGTTCCTGTCACTTTGAGGACCTTTAAGGACTGGGTACCCTTTTCATGTTTAGGTTCCACTCCATTGGACCTGTACAGCACCCTGCAGGAATGCCTTAGTGCTGTGGTTTTTTTTTTTTAAATTGGCTGTCTTTTTGGTTATAGTGCAAAAAATAAAAACCGCACAGGTGATCAAATAACACCAAAAGAAAGCTCTACTTGTTGGGAAAAAAATTAAGAATTTTATTTGGGTACAGCGTCGCACGACCGCGCAATTGTCAGTTAAAATAACGCAATGCTGTATCGCAAAAATTGGCCTGGTCATGAAGGGGGGTGGGGGTAAATCTTCTAGAGGTCAAGTGGTCAAGGGCTCTCTCAAACAGCAGTAAAAACTGGTAAAATTAAGTTCAATGGGGCCATGCCGCAACTTTGTGCATTGCATACGATTGTGGTGAGGTTATGCGGCATTATGGTGTTAACTCAGACAATAAGAAGACAATATATAATGCCTCCTCGCCCCCTGTCAAATGCCCTCAGAAAAGCTATCTGCTTCAGAGAGCGACACACTGCAAGTAGTATGAAAGAGCCCAATTAAAAAAAAAAAATAAATTCAATCAAATCCTTCACTGTTTATGCAGCCTGACTGTTACAGTTATTAAAACGAAGGGTTCATTTGGATTTTAACTCATTACATTATTTAGATTCTTAAAGAAGCAATTTCATTTTCTCTATTGATCATTAAAACAGAGATAAAGAAGTTTTCTTACCAATCCCCCAGCGGTCCAAAAATGATGGATCCTATCAGGAGCCCGGCCATATAAACAGACTGTGAAATATCCGTTAATTCTTTTCTGTGGCAGACAAGATCAAACTAAATAAGAAGATACGGTTTAATTATTTCATGTCTTTGTACTATATCATTTGCATTTAATAATAAAAATGAATATAGTGTGTACTAAAGTACTTTTAGCATACAGGAGAAGGGGGAGCAGTCCACTGCTCAATTTTGAGGGTTTAACTCTAAATTGTCTTTGCTTTCTGGTACTGACCAAATTTACCATAAAATCTATTTTTCTTTGCATGCTGAATTCAGCTTTTATTTTTTTACTAGTAAAAGTGTGTCCAGTCATCAAACATGCTGAACATAATAGTGTGCATTGGTACAGTAGCAGTGAGTGCAGAGGCAGGCATTGGTGGAGGGGCAAGTGAAGTGGAGGAATGCAGAAAAGGTGGTGGGAGCAGGAGAGGAGGATGAGGATCAGGCTCAGTAGTGAAAATGGGGATTGATGTGCAGGCATGGTGGTGAAGTAGCATGCAAGCACAGTGATGACAATGAGGGGTGCTGGCATGGTGGTGCTGAGGAGGGCATGCAGCTATAGTGGTAAGCAGAGTCTCCACTAAAGAGCTGTCCCTTGGCCAGCAGCATATTTCAGGCAAAGTGGTTGGTGGTGTTTGCTGCCAGACCAGAGATTACAGCTAGAGTTGCCACCTCATCCCTTTAAACCCGAACACATATTAATTACACAGGTTGTGTGGCTGTTTAAGGTGGTAAGTAAACTCACTTGGTGCCCTATCTGCATTAAATTAGCCACAGAAGGTGTGTAATTCATATGTGTTAGGGTTTAAAGGGATGAGGTGGCAACCCTAATTACAGCATCTGTATGAGCCGCAGCAGAAGCCGGGAGATAGGGAGGTGGTGTGAGCTGATATGGCCAGAAATTAGAAGACCATGTTCATTTTGCTGTATTCTTCTTTTACAATTATTTTTTTTTTCTTAAAGTATAACTAAAGGCAAAACTTTTTTTGCAGCTTTGGATAGAGTGTTTTTTATTGTTTGTATTGCTGTCTGCGCCCCCACCCCCATTAAGAAAATTCAACCTCTTAATTTCTTCTAATTACCATTATCATTGAAAGTGAATGTAAAAGAAAATTTTGGGTTGTCCTCTGAAGAGTAATAGAGGAAATCTTCCAATGGGGACACTAGTTCTGGTGACCTGGGGGTCCCCAAGGAATTCCCTTAATTTGCAGGGGTTTTATCTCACTTCCTGTTTGGCTATGGGACCAGAATTAATGGAACAGAAATCAGAGGGGGGCTATAAACCTCCCTTACTCTATCCAAAATGTAAAAAAAGGTTTTGCCTATATTTCTACTTTAAGTACACTTTTAACAAAATGCAATAAAAGTACCATTTAATATCAAGTATATGTTCAGTGCACTTCTAACAAACGTGCCATAATTTGATTGCTGTGTGGTCTTTAGACACCGTACTGACCATGCCTACTTCAGCAGCACATTGTCCTTAGAAACTATGGTAAACACATAGCAACTATATATGCCTCCCTTGGTATTTATTTTTAGTTGTTTTTTTGTTTTTTTTTTAACAATATTTGCCAACATTTAATAAAAAAAAAAAAGTCCAACTTCATGCGTTGACATTTTCTGCATGTAACCTACAGTATTTTCCACATATTAATGATTGCTATAGACCCATCAACTTCGGAGCAACTGTTCCTTCTATTCTTGCTTTTTCAAGTTGCCATATCCTTTTTGCTCGCAAGCTATGGTTGTAGGTATGAGATTGGATCTGTGGAATACAGTTTGCTTTGGATGGGGCCACTTGAAGTGGATGCTTGAAAATTACTGAGGACATTTGTCTTGTTTACTGTGTACCGTGAGTGTGAAACAATATCACCGGTAGGGTTTAGACATTCTGCCCATATCACTTTTGCAGTTTCTTTCTGTTTAAAAGGAATTCTGCCACTGATGGTGTTCTACTTTGTAGACATTCAATTGAAAATGTTTTATACCCAAATACTTCTCTAGGAAGTGTCTGGTCTTCTATATATGCACCTGTATCCTGCCTTGCTGCTCTCATTCATGAAATTACCAACTTTGTGGTGGTGGTAGCTCATGTCTTTGCACACTGGAGTCCTACCTCGCTGCTCTATCTTGGTATGTTTTCTCCCATGTAAAGGTGTCATTTCTTTATAGTAGCTGGGAAGAATTTGACATGACTTAACTCATTACTGGAATGTTCCTAAAAGCATTGGCCAATCACTTGAACTGGTCCAGTGTGCTATACAGAACTTTTCATGCCCTCCGTTCCACATAGTATTTAGCACATCTAGTTTGCATTGTCCCTAAAAAAAAAAAAAACACTTTGAGCTAGTCCCCAATAGGAAAGCAATTTTTGTTTTCTATGGTAACTTCATTTTTTATTCTTTTGTATGTACAGTAAAGTTCCTACCATAGAGAGGGTACATAATTTATGTATATTTTCAGTATGTACTGTATAAATATAAGAGAAAAGAAACATTAACAGAAACACAATATTTCTTACCTACTTATTAATGTTATTAATTACTAGTATTAATAGTGCAAATACAACTTTTTATGAAATAAGGATGTCATTTTTTTTAAATGATGACTAGGTAAGAGTTATTTAGATTAAACATATTTTACCAGACCTCGGTAACCAGCGTTGACTTCTGATGTGACGTATCGTATATCCATCCATCCTGGCAGACTTCTGTGCTGTTCAGCCCATACCGTTCAATAGATTCAATATCCCAGTCCACTGGAGTATACATAATGCATTGCTCATAGCTGCCCTCTTTATTACGAGGGATGGTTAAATTCAACTGATGTTCCTCAGTTACATTTGGATCTTTTCCTAAGATCCAGCTGGTATTACAATGATGAGGCACTGATATTCCCATAAACACTTGTCCAAACATGTGGAAGGTATTAAAGAAACTGAGGAAACACAGCATAACCACCAATAATTTCTGAAATCGACCATATTCCCCAACATTTTTAAGGATTTCCCCAAACTCTGTCATTGTTAGAGTCTAACAGAATATGAAGCAGCCAGGCAGACATTAATATTTAATCCTAGTCAATAAGTCACCTTAATAAAGGCAAAGTCTCACTTTTAGTTGCAGTTACTGTTTGCCTAATCATTTGAAAAAAGCAAAACAAACAAAAAAAAAAAAAGCTAAACCATAATGTTAGCTAATGTAAATGAACACCCAAGGGTCATATGCATCACATTAGTGATGACCAGGCAATGTAGCCTAGGTTCCCCTTTGGCAGTGAATGTTTTACAGCTACCTTCACACACTTACAAGTGGTAATTAACATTGTTCTCTTACACATATTACAGATATATGCAGCTTTCCTACACGGCAAAAAAAAAAAAACATGTACTGTAAGTGAAGCAGCTCTTTAAGAGTAGGGTTAGGAACCATAGTATAGACAAACCGGGTAAATAACAAATTGTACCTTGGGAAAATTAAAATGAATTTATAACGGAGTGTTAGGTAGAATGAAGAGAAAGAGAACCCAACTGCAATATTGAACAAGGTGCATATTATTTAAAGTATATATTATTTTGTTGCACAATACTCTAGTACAGTAAGTCCCTGACTTACGAAGGAGTTCCTGCTGGGGGGCTCGTTCATAAGTTCAACTTGTTTGTAAGTCCAGCAAAGATCAGAGTTTACAGATAAAGGCTGTGAGCGCTGGTGAGTGTGTTCTGGCGAGGTGAGCACCCCTGTCAGAACACAAAGGCACAGCATGGGAGATCGCTGCACCAACATTGCTTGTGTTAGTACAGCGATCTGTCAGTTTTTTTTTCTCAGTCCGTTGGGTTGAACGAAAGAAAAACTGAGGGCGTGTACCCAGCTTTACAGGATTGGACATGCAAACACATGTTTGCATCTGTGATTGTTCATAAGTTGAATGTTTGTATGTATGGGGAATAGCTGTATAAAATGGACTTGACATGATATAATGTATGGAATTTCCTTCCCACTGTCCAGCAACTGCCCCATCATGTAGCCTGCTTACTTAGTTATACCAATTAAGATTAAAGTGATTTAAAAAAGTGTGTGTGTGTGTATTATTATTATACAGGATTTATATAGCGCCGACAGTTTGCGCAGCGCTTTACAACATGAGGGCAGACAGTACACGTTCAATACAAATCAATACAGGAGGGATCAGAGGGCCCTGCTCGTTAGAGCTTACAATCTAGAAGATATATAGGAGTGAGGGAAACACTGCGCTAACTCAAAAAGTGATAATGAAATTAATCCAAAAAATAATACTGTAATCAAAAGTGTACTGTGTACAGTGAATATCCTGAAAATATATGTGAAAGCAGCCAACACTCTAACAGACAAAGTCAAACAAGCAAATAACCACAATGTGTAGCGCTAACAAAAAATAGAGCCAATAGACTCATAAAGTGAAAGAAAGTCTGGTGCAATATAATATAGTGAAACAGTGATAAAGTCCTTTGTTCAAAGAAAATTGATCATATGACATGGATCATCCTTGCACATGAGATGTATGTGGAGAAACCCAGCAAACACAGATTTTAATGTGTATAGACGAGTATATAAACCCTCCAATGGTTATGGAATGCATACGCTTACCAGCGATGTTGGACCCACCTACCATACGGCAGTGGGTCAGTAAGGCTTATGGTAACTCCTGTAGGTGACGCCCAAGGGATGAAAGCTGGATTCTGGCAGCACTCCTCCAGGTCTGGGATGGACTCTCAGCTGGATATTCTGGAATCCTCCAAAACGACACACATGTGGGGCACGACACCAGGAACGAACCAGGAAGCAGGAAACGGAAAAAGGAACTCCAATAGTGTGATACCACCACTAATTTATTGGGTATGGGGTATAAATAATGGTACAAACAGGGGAATTCACCCAAGCAGTACAGAGCATATATTGATAAAATCAAAAATAAAACAGAGTAAAAGCAGTATAAGGGTCTCAAAATCAGCAAAGCACGACGGGTTTCGACCAATAGGTCTTCTACTGGGGCATCCAGTTAGTGGTGGTATCACACTATTGGAGTTCCTTTTTCCGTTTCCTGCTTCCTGGTTCGTTCCTGGTGTCGTGCCCCACACGTGTGTCGTTTTGGAGGATTCCGGAATATCCAGCTGAGAGTCTCTGAAAAATGGCCAAGAAATCATAAATTCTATGTAAACTTATGAGCACAATTTTAAATATATACACATACTGTTGGGAGAACGAGTATTTAAAACACTGCCAATTCTTAAAAAGCATGTAGAGGTCTGTAATTTTTATTACACTTTATTACACTCTTCAACTGTGAGAGACAGAATCTAACAAAAATTCAGAAAATCACATTGTATGATTTTTAAGTAATTAATTAGCATTTTGCAAATTTGCACACACACATATACATAAAACATTTTTTTAACAACAAACATGTTATACTTACCTGCTCATGGTCCCGTTCTTCCTTTTTTCGGTGTGCCACCATAGTAGGCCATTTCCTATGGTGGCACACCTGTGGGCTCGATACTGAGCCGCTCTGCCTGCATCCATAGACACAGTCAGATTAGCTCGGCCTCACCCCGTCACAGCATTTGACTGACAGCAACAGAATCCAATGCCCTCTGAGACCAGGAAGTGAGAGGAGAGAGCCACTACAGAGACGCACAGTGCTGGATCGAGTGAGGGCTCAGGTAAATATAAAGGGGGGGGGGGCTAAATATTTTTTATCTCAATGCAAGGAATGCATTAAGGTGAAATATATTTAGGCTTTAGAACCTACTTGTAGAGGAAATCTGTACTGAGAGCTATGAAGGCTGCCATTGCAAACACATTCATTTTTTGCTGTCTTTCACATACAGAAAGGGCTGATTCACACAGGCATCTAAAACACCGCATTTACATGTGTAAAGTTTTCTACACATCTAAACACAGCACTGTAGGAATCAATAGGGCCTGTGTCTACAAAAAAAACTTTCTGAAAAACACTGAAAAAAAAAAACATCAATTGCAGCCACTGTGCCCACCATATGCAGCTTCTGTGCATATCATATGCAGCTTCTGTGCATATCATATGCAGCTTCTGAACCCATCATATGCAACCTCTGCGCCCATATTCTGTGCCCATAATATGCAGCCACTTTGACCCCCCCCCGCCAGACCGACACTTACCCCATCCGGGTGATGGCGGCGAGCTGTGGGATGGGTAGGCGATGGCTCCTGCATCCTCCATGTTTCCCGTGCATCTTCTCCTCCGTTCTGCTAGGCGTCCAAAGGGGATCTCTGTGCCTTCAGCCAATAAGGTGACAGGTATTTGACCTGTGCTCCCTAACTGGCTGAGAGGCGGTTCAGTGTTAGCAAAGCAAATTAATATTTGCTTTGCTAACACACCTGGGTGGGCTCGTAGCGCAATGCTCTGCGCCAAGAGTCCACCTTTTTTTAAGCCTTTTTTGAAGCCTATGGCTCTAAAGGGGTGCTTCAAATATACCCCCCCCCCCCCCGGCGTTGTAATTCAAGCGTCCGGCTGGCCCCTTTTCAGATGCCCGGCGCCTGAACTACAGCGCCATTGGGGGTGGCGGCCATAGATAGATTTATGCAATGCATGAACCCATCCATTTTACATATAGGGGCTGGCTGGAGAGAGGGGGCGGCACCCGTGCGCCCTTATGGATGCACCGCCACTGGTACACGCATGCACACATAGTCATTGGAAGAATTTGTAGGCGTCAAAGCATGAGTACTTTAGGTGCGTATTTTATGTAGGATCTTCTGCTGCTAGCATTAACCTGCTTTCTGTGCAGAAGATATGCATATGCTAATGCGAATAAAGCCAAAGCCGGATGTAAAAAAATTTTTAGTACTAAGACACATCTCTCACATATCAATCAGATTCAAACCTGACTTGGAAGTTTGGGTGTGACTGGTGATAAAGGAAGCAGAGCGAAAACTTCTGCTATGGGTTTTTGGCATATTTAAAGCTGTGCTAAACTCTCTCCATTAGGCTACTTTCACACTGAGGTCGGCGTCGGCGGTAAAGCGACACTAAGTTTAAAACCGCGACAAACGCTTTGCCAGCGGTATGGCGGGGCTTCCCCATTGTTTTCAATGGGCAGGGGTGCTTTAGGAGCAGTGTATACACCGTTCCTACAGCGCTGCATACACCGCTCCTACAGCGCTGCAAAGATGCGGCTTGCATGACTTTTTTTACCGTCCTGCTAGCGCACAGCTCCAATGTGAAAGCCCTCGGGCTTTCACACTGGAGAGACAGGAGAGGCTCTTTACAGGCGCTATTTTTAGCACTGTAGCGCCTGTAAGATGCCTCAGTGTGAAAGTAGCCTAAGAATGGATTTACCAGTACTCCAATGTGATAGTTACATTCCTGGCAGGTGCCGGAAATATAACTTTTTTGAAACTGTTAAATCGATGGGTTTACGTCCTCTTTAAATCTACTGCGATTCAGGGTCCTATGACAATAAAACATGAAAACATGAGAGGGTGAATGCTTTTTGTAGGCACTGCATAAAAATATAACTGAAAATCTTCTCATTCTTTCCAGTAAAAATGTATAATGCATAGATTGCACCCAAATAGATCCTCCACCATGTATGTACCCGAGGGTGGAGGAGGTAGGGAGTTTCTTCTGGCGAATACACTCATTAACTCAAGGTTAAATAAGCGGTGTTCAACCTTTTGACCTTCCTGGGCCACATTGGAAGAGGAATGGTCTTGGGTCACACACAAAATAAGCTGATAAGTGGAAAAAGTCATACAGACCAAGTTAACAATCACTGATATAGATAATATACCCAAGTATTTTTTATTAGGGCAACTTAAAACTAGTGTAATATTTGACACCGACTAACACATCAATATTTGGTTCAATGGATGTAGTAACAATTCTCAATGAATTCTCAAAGTGCTCATCAGTTATTTTGGTTCTAATTTTGCGCTTCGTGTTCTGAATCTTGGAAAATAGCTTCTCACAAATATAGGTGCTGCCAAAAAACTGATGACATAAATAAGGTGCGATTGTGAATGGGATATTTTTTCGGCCTCATGTGTTCACAAAGTGTAAATGCATTTTACAAAAAAAAAAATCAACATTTGTAAGTTTTGTGTTGGGCCTGCAGTCATAGCTGTCTTGGCTGCAGGTAGAAAATCCCTGCTTTAAATAAAATGCTATTAATCTGCATTTTATTAACCACTTCAGCCCCGGAAGACGTTGCACCCAAACAAAATTGATGTCCTTTTTTTCCCACAAATAGAGCTTTCTTTTGGTGGTATTTGATCACCTCTGCAGTTTTTATTTTTTGCGCTATAAACAAAAAAAGAGCGCCAATTTTGAAAAAAAAGCAATTTTTTTTTACTTTTTGCTACAATAAATATCCCCCAAAAATATATATAAAAAAAAAATTTCTTTCTCAGTTTAGGCCGATATGGATTCTTCTAAATATTTTTGGCAAAAAAAAATTGCAATAAGTGTATATTGATTGGTTTGCGCAAAAGTTAGAGTGCCTACAAAATAGGGGATAGATTTATGGCATTTTTATTATATATTTTTTTATTGGTAATGGCGGTGATCTGCGGTTTTTATCATGACTGTGACATTGTGGCGGACACATCGGAAACACTTTTGACACTATTTTGGGACTAGTGACATTAATACAGCGATCAGTGCTATAAAAATGCACTGATTACTGTGTAAATGACACTGGCAGGGAAGGGGTTAAACACTAGGGGGCGATCAAGGGGTTAAGTGTGTCCTAGGGAGTGATCCCAACTGTGGGGGGGTGGGCTCACTACAACATGACAGAGATCACTGCTCCCAATGACAGGGAGCAGTAGATCCCCGTCATGTTGCTTGTTTACCTAGGCATCTAGGATAGAGTCCACGGGACCCGTGGGCACACTCAGAGTACGCGGCGTAGCACAATGCCGCTTCTTAAAGGGGACGTACAGGTACGCATATTTGCCCAGCCGTGCCATTGTGCCAACATACATCGTCGTGCGCTGGTCGGCAATCAGTTAAAGGATAAGTGCACCTTTCATAACATTTTACACCCATATTCAGGGTCTAACATTTTATGAATGCACCCTGCGATCCTCCTATGATCTCTTAACAATAAACAAAATACAGGAAGAGAGTACTCTAGTGCAGTGGTCATCAACCCTGTCCTCAGGGCCCACTAACAGGCCAGTTTTGCAAGATAGCTGAAATACATCACAGGTGATATCATTTGCTGCTCAGTGATTGCAGTATTCTAGTCTACATCTCCCCAAGGTAATACATAAAACCTGGCCTGTTAGTGGAGGAGATGGTCAGAGACTGCAGACATAATACAGGAGATGGTCAGAGACTGCAGACATGATACAGGAGATGGTCAGAGACTGCAGACATGATACAGTAGATGGTCAGAGACTGCGGAAATGATGCAAGAGATCTATGCATCAAATGCAGCCTACCAGTGCCCACCAAATGCAGCCTCATCAGTGCCCAACAAATGCAGCTTATCAGTGCTTAGCAAATGCAGCCTACCAGTGCCCACCAATTGCAGCCTGCCAGTGCCCACCAATTGCAGCTTCATCAGTGCCCACCAAATGTAGCCTACCAGTGCCCATCATATGTAGCTTATCAGTGCCCATCAAATGCAGCCTACCAGTGCCCACCAAATGCAGCCTACCAGTGCCCACCAATTGCAGCTTCATCAGTGCCCATCAAATGCCGCCTACCAGTGCCCACCAATTACAGCCTACCAGTGCCCACCAAATGCAGCCTGCCAGTGCCCACCAAATGCAGCCTGCCAGTGCCCACCAAATGCAGCCTGCCAGTGCCCACCAAATGCAGCCTACCAGTGCCCATCAATACAGCCTCACAAGTGCCCATCAATGCAGCCTCGTCAGTGTATGGGGAATAGAGAGAGGGGAGCTGCTGGATCACACAGAGCGGGGATCTCCAGCTGTGACACAGTATGGATTTGAATTAATTACCTGGTGGCTGCTGTCATGCAAAGTCCCACCTCCTGAACCTACTCCTTTAATAGACGTCACATGTCATGGCATTGGACCAGTGTGATGTCTATCAAAGGAGATGGTCCAGGGGGCGGGACTTTGTATGACAGCGTTCGCCAGGTGTCCCAGTGGGAGATCCCCGCTCTGTGTTATCCGGTGGCCCTCGCCCTTCCTACTTTCCCTCCAAGGCAGCGCTGGGGCCCAAAAAAAAGAAAAAGATGGTCACCGCGGGCCTGCAGCTGCAAGTTTTTTTGTCCCTGAACCCCGGATCAGCCCTGAGAGTTCCGGCAGGTGGTGCTGGTGGGCTCCCTTCAGCGACCGGGCCCTCAGGCCACTGCCAAAGTGCCTGACCGGTCAGTCCACCCCATGGCACATGAACACATAGGCAAGGCAAGAAAAGTAGGATCCCAATCATCAGCTTTGATTATACCACTGCAGCGCTTTCATGTGTGTTTAAAAAAAAAATGCAGAGTGCTGCATTTTTCTGCGCTCCAAATGTACATGAAAATGCCCGAATCACGAGTGTGGTACGTTCCTTTTCCCTGTTACATTTTCTATGCACGTTTTTAGGCGTGCTACCATTAGATCAGTCTGCGTGTTTTATGAAAGCGCATCAAAGGGGCAGCATGCAGGAATTTAAAGCACTTTCATGAAAATATTTATTCCAATAGAGTTTAATGGTAGCATGTCTAAAAACACATGTAATTGTTTTCAGAAAATGCACACGCAGGTGAATGTACAGGGAGCGCAGAGACTGCGATATAAATGAGCCCTCAGGAAAATATATCCAGTTCACTGACATCTCCCTCTGGAAATGCTGGCTATCACCATGACCCCGCTTCTTTTACTCTGCCATGGCATGCTGGGAGTTGTAGTGCTACCACACCTGAGACTTGTTGTTCCTGTAATTCCAATCAGGGCATGCCGAGACCTGTAGACCCCTCCATCTCACCTCTCCAGGCAGCCCTCCAGCCAGGCCCCAGATCTGAAGTTTGTAGAACTCCTTGTTCTTCTCGGTGACGGGCTCCCCTCTGGTCCTCTCCTCCGCCACCTTCTCTTTCTTCCCGCCCACGCTCTTTATTCCCACCTTCTTGGGCGCCATGGTACCTTCACCCACCACTCTGCCGTCTACAGCGTCCCGCTGCTAGGCAACCACAGGAGAGGAGCCACGGCAAGACACAGACGCTGGGATGGTAGATTGGGCAGGCTTCAGCAGGTGCTGAGGGCGGGGTTTTTTAAGCAGAGCGATGCTGGCAGTCAGTTTGCCCCTGGGGAGCACTTTGGCGCCCCCATCTCTGCGGCGTCTGGGTGCAGTGCACCCGGCACACCCACCCAGGATCGGCTCCAATTACCATAGTCTTAAACTGGCCATATACTACTAGAACTTTTAAAGTTCTGCATTTGAATAATCCTTATTCAACTTTCTGTTCGTTATGGGGTGAAACTGGCGTATGTTTTGGAGTATAGTGATGGGAAAACTCAAAGTCGCAGGATGGAGATTTTTTTTCTTAAACAAATTTCTAATAGTTTATGTGGTTTAGGATGTTCCATTTATATAAAAATCGAATATTAAAAGCAAACTAAAATTTTAAGTCATCAGATGTACTGAGAATTTGCATAAACATGTTCATACAAATATTCATTTGAAATTCTACTAGTGTACAGGCATACCCCACTTTTAAGTACACAATGGGATTTATTTACTAAAGCTGGAAAGTGCAAAATCAGGCTCACTTCTGCATAGAAACCAATGAGCTTCTAGGTTTTATTACCAAAGCTTAATTGACCAAGCTGAGGTTAGAAGCTCATTGGTTTCTATGCAGAAGTGAGCCTGATTTTGCACTTTTCAGCTTTAGTAAATAAACTCCATTGTGTACTTAAAAGTGGGGTATGCCTGTATAGTGTTTTACCCCTTGGACACTTTACTGCATCTCTTTGTTCTTTACAATTTAATGGCATTATCTGATTGCTGATTTGTCAATTTTTAGTGACAATTTGTTATGCATTTGTAGCATACCTCAGTCTACAGGTTTATCTTTTCATAGGATGGGACCAGTTTTTGTACATTGACTTATTAGACATTTATATACCATATTCTGAAGTGAAAAAAAACAAAAAAAAAAAAACATATGCTTAGAAGTGGTTGTAAAGCCTAAAAAAAATTTTCCTTAATGCATTCCTTGCAATAATGTGGAAGTAAACCCTCCTATCGTTATCAGCCAAGGAAGCTGCCATCTTGGCCTCTGTTTAATCTGCATCTGCCATGAAGCTGTACATGTGATCAGTTACGACACCAGCCATTGGATGGTGTGAAAGTTTGGTTGAGAGCAAGACCAATGTGACAGCTAGCATTTCTGGCATGCCGGGAATGTTAACTGTTTTTTAAACTATCAAATCAATGGGTTTAATTATTCACCCCCCCTTGGCATTTTTTGTGTTTTTTTGCCGCACAACCTGGAATTAACATGGATTGTTTGAGGATTTGCATCATTTAATTTACAGAACAAGCCCACAACTTTGAAGATGTTTTTTTTTTTTTTTTTTTATTGTGAAGCAAACAAATAGGACAAAATAACAGAAAAAGTCAATGTGCATAACTATTCACCCCCCTAAAGTCAATACTTTGTAGAGCCATCTTTTGCAGCTATCACAGCTCCAAGTTGCTTTGGATAAGTCTCTGTAATCTTGCCACATCTAACCACTGGGAATTTTGCCCATTCCTCCTTGCAAAACTGCTCCAGCTCCTTCAGGTTGGATGGTTTGCACTTGTGAACAGCAATCTTTAAGTCTGACCAATGGCGTAACTAGAACCCTCAGGGCCCCGATGCAAGAAACCATGGAGACCCCCCTCCCCCCGACCTCCGGAAAAAGCTCTTTTCTCCGAGCCCGATGGCAGAACACCAGGGCCCGGTCCCAAGTGGGTGGCTGCATATAAAGGAACGGATTTCTCCATTTCCCCCGCTTCTCCTCCTCTCCCACCCACAGGCATTCAGTGGCTGCAGGAGGAAAATGGAGAGATGGGTTCCTCTATGTAGGTGTTTCACAATCTTTTTCCAGTCAGGGCACCCTTGAAGTATACCCCTAGGTGAATGGGGCTGCACTGCAACCCCCCTGCAACTGTGTGCATTGCATGCAGTTGCAGCCTAGTAATGATGCATTTAAGGGGTTAAAACAGGTAGTCAGTAGGCAACATATTGCCTCTCTACCGGCTGCCAAATGCCTCTGAAAAGCGATCTGAGCATGAATCGCTTTTCGGAGAAACAGCATTTTACATAAAATGTGCATACATACATGTAAACACACACATATACTATATACATACATAATACATATACTATATATATATATATATATATGTATACACACACATACATTTGCAGCCACTGTGCCCATCAATTGCAGCCACTGTGCCCATCAATTGCAGCCACTGTGCCCATCAAACGTCGCCACTGTGCCCATCAAATGACACCACTGTGCCCATCAAATGCTGCCACTGTGCCCATATGACGCCACTGTGCCCATCAAATGACGCCACTGTGCCCATCAAATGACGCCACTGTGCCCATCAAATGACGCCACTGTGCCCATCAAATGCTGCCACTGTGAATCCCCCCCGCCCGCTCGCTCGCTGTCTGCCTGGCACTTACCCTGTCTTGGTGGGGCAGCGGGTGACGGCCACGAGTAGGGTCCTCCTTGCGTCTCCTGCCATCCTCATCTCCTGTCCTAGCCGCCTGATAGGCGTCCAATAGCTGCACCTATCGTTTCAGCCAATCAGGTGATGGGTAACAGACCCGCACACCTGATTGGTGGAGAGGCGGTTCAGTTTTAGGAAAGTGAATATTAATTCGCTTTTCTAACACACCTGGGTGGACTATGAGTGTCAAGCATGGCACTCACAGTTCACCTATTATGAAGCCTATTAGAGCCAATGGCACTAATCAGGTGCTTCATCCCCCCCCCCCATAGCCGCTGTAATTCAGGCACCCAAAAAGCAACGGACACCTAAATATGGGGGTGGCAGCAGGGGCCATGGATAGAATCATGCTATGCATGAATCTATCCATTGGTCATAGAGGGAGTGGCTGGAGAGGGGGCGGCACCTGTGCGCCCCTTTGGACGCACCGCCACTGATAAACACATGCACATTCACATACATACATGCACACACACACACGCATACATGCATCATGCGCGAACACACACACATACATGCAGACACACACATACCTGCACAGACACATACATGCATCATGCACACACACAGGCATACATGCATCATGCACACACATACAGTAGATAGTCTTGTATATAAAAAAACGGCAGTCCTTTTACCTTGGCTCTTCCTGCTGGGTACTGCACTGTAGGGGGAGACAAAGAGCACACACTGCTACACTTTCACTTTAGCCTAATGTGAGGAGCTCCCTGCACAGTGCCGATTACAGTTTGCAAACGGCTGATGATTGTCTCCTCTCAGCCGCCCCTCCTAGCGAAGAGTACAGGGGGCCCTCAAGGGCCCCATGCAGCAAGGGGCCCGGTCGCCATGGCGATCGCAGCGACCCCTATAATTCCGCCATTGAGTGACCACAGATTTTCTATTGGATTGAGGTCTGGGCTTTGACTAGGCCATTCCTACACATTTACATGCTTCCCCTTAAACCACTCAAGTGCTGCTTTAGCAGTATGTTTGGGGTCACTGTCCTGCTGGAAGGTGAACCTCCGTCCTAGCCTCAAATCACACACAGAGTGGAACAGGTTTTGCTCAAAAATATGCCTGTATTTAGCACCATCCATCTTTCCCTCAACTCTGACCAGTTTCCCAGTCCCGACTGCTGAAAAACATGGTGTTCTTTGGGTGATGTGTTGTGTTTGCACCAGAAATAGCGTTTTCTTTCATAGCCAAAAAGTTTCATCATATCAGACCAGAGCACCTTCCTCCATACATTTTGGGAATCTCCCACATGCCTTTTCGCAAACTCAAAAACGTGCCATTTTGTTTTTTTCTGAAAGTAATGGCCACTCTGCCATAAAGCTCAAACTCTATGGAGCGTACAGCTTATTGTACAGATACTCCAGCCTCTGCTGTGGAACTCTGCAGCACCTCCAGGGTTACCTTAGGTCTCTGTGCTGCCTCTCTGATTAATGCCCTCCTTGGCCGGTCCGTGAGTTTTGGTGTGCGGCCGTCTCTTGGCAGGTTTGCTGTTGTGCCATGTCCTTTCCATTTGGTTATAATAGATTTGATGGTGCTCCTAAAGATCATCAAAGATTTGGATATATAAATATATATATTTTTTTTATAACCTAAACCGGACTTGGTTAGTGGTGCCTCTTGCTTAGGTGTTGCAGCCTCTGGGGCCTTTCAAAAAGGTGTGTATATGCAATGACAGATTATGTGACACTTAGATTCGACATCATTTCACTAATTATGTGACTTCTGAAGGTAATTGGTTGCACCAGAGCTTTTTATGGGCTTCATAACAAAGGGGGTGAAAACATACGCACTTGACAATTATTTTTTTATTGCTGAAAAATTGTTTTATGTATATATTTTTCAAATTTTACTTCACCAACATATACTATTGTGTTCTGATCCATCACATATAATTCAGATATAAACACATTGAACTAAAGGCTGTAATGCAAAAAATCAAAGCGGGTGAAAACTTTTGCAAGGCACTATACAAAATGTTTTAGTAGCAGTATCGTCCCCCTCACCCCCCCCCCCCCTTATATTTACCTGAGTTCTCACTTGATCCAGCGCTGTGCCCGGCTGTAGTCTTCTTTCCCCTGTCCCTCATCACATGGGTAATGACAGGCAGCAGCAGGAACCATTGGCTCCTGCTGCCATCAGTCAAATTCAGTGAGGAGGGAGCAGGCGGCAGGACTGGGCCACGCTGTCTATGGATGCAGGCAGCATGGCTCAGGATTGAGCCCACACGTGGGGCCCCCATAGCAATTTGATTGCTATAGGGGCATGCGCAGAAAATGAGGCGCCATCAGGGGATCTAAGACAAGGAGGTCCAAGGCTGTTTTGTTCAATATCATTGCAGAAAGCAAGTATAAATCAGTTTATTTTATTTTTTTAATAATAGCAAAGACATTACAATCACAAGTGTAACCTCCAGGATCACCTCATTGCTTTCCCAAGTTTACAATATTGTTTTCAGCATACCCTGGTTTATATGGGAACCCTTGGACTCTCCATTTGTACTGTGATCGTTAGTAGGAGGAATGTTCTCTGTGTCTGATCTCCTTGTTCAATTCGCTTTGTCATTTATTTACAGGATATTCTATCTCTCTGACCTCTGGATGTCCACAGTTCATCCATACAGCATAACACACAAAGAATGTTACCGCACAGCAGTTCCAGCAGAGAACTCAATCTCACTTTTTTGCTTTAGATAGTAAAGTAATAGATTTCTACTAATAATCTACTTGGTAACGGTCAATCTAAAACCATTAATTCCAATGGGTTCACTACAGTGATACACTAAGCCTTGTATTTGTGGTGGTATGTATGTGAATTCTATGTAGAAAGATAGTTAAAACTACTGCTATGTTAATCCCCCTGGCGGTATTCCCGAGTCTGGCTCGGGGTGGAATTTCAGTACCATTAGCGGTAACCGCGAGCCAGACTCGGGATCGCATCGCAGTATCCAGGGAGAGTTACTTACCTTGTCCCCTGGATCCTGCTATGTCTCCCCGCTGTGTGTGTGAGCTCCTCCGCTCGATTCACACAGTGCCGAGTGCCGCTGATCTCCGTTCCCTGCGACGTTACGACGCACGGGAGCGGAGATCGGCGCCAAATTCAAAAAAGTTAAAACACACAATACACATACAGTATACTGTATTCTTACAGATTACAGCACTGTATAAAAAAATACACATCCTTTGTCCCTAGTGGTCTGTCCAGTGCCCTGCATGCACTTTTATATTATAAATACTGTTTTTTCTGCCTGGAATTTGGAGATTGTCCATAGCAACCAAAAAGTGTCCCTTTATGTCAAAAGTGGTTTTAGACCAGCTAGAAAACAGCGATAATAAATTAGAATCACTTGCAGAATTGAGCGATAGCGATTTGTGGGGAAATTCGTCATCAAACACTAAAACTAATGACAGCGACAATTCTGCAACTGAGCAAATTTCAGTGTTTTTGATTTTATTACATTTTGAATAATTTTTATTATTATTTATTTATTATATTATAAACTTTATCATACCCGGGATGTCTACTAGACAGATTTAAGTGAGATTCCTAAGAATTACAGGCCTACAAAATAAAACGCCAAATTTCCATGCAAAATAATTGTACCGCTTTCAGCACCTAAAATCAGAAATAATCATACCGCCAGGGAGGTTAAGCATTATCTCCTTAAAGCAGGGGTAAGGCAACCTTTAAGAGGTGGAGATCTACCTGAACTACATGGGAAGATCAAAGATCACCGGGATGTGCCTTTTTATTTACTTATTATTAATACGCAAGGACCTATAATTCCTGCTGTAGCCACAAACCAAACCATTGCGGTCACAGCATATGTATACCCCCCAGCGGCTGCCTCTGCAGCTAAACAGGGGAGTGGTTTGGAGATGGTAAAACTGTGGTTCATCCAAGCGTGAACAAGCCCTTACGCACAGACCACTTTACAAAATACCACCAAAATTACCCCCTCTGCCCAGTGCAGTTCACCCCTACCCATATTCCTCATAGAGATCTCCCCTAACATCCCTTATCCTCCCTCCCAGTCTACTCCCTCAGTACAGACCTACCAGCTTTCCAACACAGACTGCCCCTCCAGCAGGGAGGTGCAGTGAGTTCAGTTGCTGGTGAGGCACTGGCTAGTATCAGAGCTAGATACACACAGGTTACATACGCCGCGATCGTTAGCGACCATTCTACGAGTGTGCTCAATTTTAAAAGCGTGAAACGTTATGTATCTATTTACTTGGCGTAACATCATCTTTCAAATTATACAAAAAAAATAAAAAATCGGGTTATGTTTAGTGTTTTTTTTTTTTTATAGTCATGGAGTTTTTTTCCCAAAAAAATGTATTTGAAAAATTGCGACGACCACCATTTTATTCCCTAGAGTGTCTGCTAAAACAATATATATAATGTTTGGGGGTTCTGAGTAATTTTCTGGGGAAAAAAATGGAGTCTATTACATGTAGGATAAAAGTGTAAGAATTGGCCTGGTTGGCAATATACAAATTATTATATATTGTTTTTAACCACTTAAGCCCCGGACCATTTTGCTGGCCAAAGACCAGAGCACTTTGTGCGATTCGGCACTGCGTTGCTTTAACTGACAATTGCATGTGCGACATGGCTCCCAAACAAAATTGACGTCCTTATTTTCCCACAAATAGAGCTTTCTTTTGGTAGTATTTGATCACCCCTGCGGTTTTTATTTTTTGTGCTATAAACAAAAAAAGAGCGACAATTTTGAAAAAACACGCATTATTTTTTACATTTTGCTATAATTGACACATTTTTGGGACCATTGTCATTTATACAGCAATGAGTGGTATACAAATGCACTGATTCCTATGTAAATGACACTGGCAGTGAAGGGGTTAACCACTAGGGGGCAGTTAAGTGGTTAAGTGTGTCCTGGGGGTGATTCTAACTGTGGGGGGCGTGGCTACATGTGGCACGTCACTGATCACAGCTCCCGATCACAGGGAGCAGAGATCAGCGACACTGTCACTAGGCAGAAGGGGGAGATGCTCGTTTACATTAGCATCTCCCCGTTCTTCCTCTCTGTAAAACGATCGCGGGTATCCCCGCGGACATAGTCTGAAGGAAGGACGCGCAGGCTGCCTCTTAAAGGGCAAAGTACAGGTACGTTAGTTTGCCTGTACGTGCCATTCTGCTGCAGTATATCTGCCTGAGCCGGCCATGGTTAAGGTAATTTACTATATTTTCAAAAATTTTACTCAAGCAGGTGGCTTAGCAGACAAATTACTGAAGTTATAACTTCAAACCAGTAATTTCACAGCAAATAGATAAATAATAAATTATCTTATAACATATAGCATAATATATGATTTTGCTTGATTATAAGAGTACCTTTTCAACAGCCGTAGATTCTCATTCTCCCTCTTAGGCCCCATGCACACGAGATGCTGTTAAACGCGCGTTCAGAGGCAGTTGAACACTTTTTTCAACTGCACCTGAACGCATGCAATGTTATCCTATGTGTCCATGTACACAGTCTCGTTTTTTTCCCGTTTTTATGCAGTTGCGTTTAACCTCGTTTTTCCAGATGCAAAAAAATGCGTTCAGACACTTTGCATTTCCACGTTTCAGATGCAAAACGCAGCTAAACGTGGCTAAACGCAGGCACCAGCGTTTAGCCGTGTTTGCGTTTATAAGCCTTTTTAAAAGGAACCCAATTTTTTGGACCAGAAAACTCAGAAATATGATGGTAAACCATAATAAATACTAGAAAAATTGGTTTAAAATGTCGTAATTAGTTTAGATAGTTCATAGAGCATATATACTCACTAATGCATACATGTTTGTGAAATGCATACATGTTTGTGAAATATCCAGCGGACATTCCCTGTGCCATCAACGGATGGGTCCAATATCGTCGAGCTCTGACTCTGGACCTCTCATGCAAATTTGCGACAACGTTGCTGCCTCATCAAGAGCAACATCAGGAGCATTTCCTGACATATATTCAATATGGGATCCATTTCCAAAAAAAACACAGAAAGAGAGGCAAGTGCAAGTGTACAACTGCTCTCTCTGCTGCTGCTGCTCACTCTGATCAAAATGGCAGAAATAGTTAATACATGCTTTCTGAGCTTGGGGAGGGTCTATATGATGTCATCTTTACAAACGCTTATAGACGCAAGCGCGGCTAAACGCGGCATGAAAACATAGCAAAACGTGCGTTTTTAAACGCAAGTTTCTGCTTTTTAAAACATGCGTTCAGCAGAGTTTGCATCTGCGTCTCGTGTGCATGGAGCCTTAAAACATGGGATTGTGGGTAAATCTTAAACCCATGAACCCATGTCTTTTCCTTGTATTTAAGGGGGCTATGACACTGCCGTGAGAAGCGCGCCTCCACTGCAACATTTTTATTGGACAGCTGGGGCTGGTATTTTACCATTGGTCCAAGACTCCAAGCTGTCCATTGAGCTCAGTGCCTCTGACAAGAAGCGAGGAGAGGCACTGTGAGCTCAACCTCTCAGTCTGCTGCAAACAGAGTGTGTCAGCTTGTATTTAAACTGGCCACTCTGTATGTAGCTTCTGACAGATGTGCAAGGAGCCCCAAATCTCTAGAACCATAGGTTGTAGGAGCCCCAATTTTTACCAGCGTTGGGGTAGGACTTAGGCCGCCCGCCCAGCCCCCTACTCCCCCTCAGTTCTCTCCTTCCCTGCTCCTCCTGTCCAGCCCTCTCCTCCCCTTCCCCTGCTCCACCCAGCTCTCTCCTATCCTGATTCTCCCAGTTATCTCCTTCCCTGCTCTCTCCTCCCCTGTTCCACCTGCCCCCAGCCCTCTCCTCCCCTACTCCACCCGCCCCCCAGCCTTCTCCTCCCCTGCTCCACCCGCCCCCAGCCCTCGCCTCCCCTGCTCCACCCGCCCCCCGCCCTCGCCTCCCCTGCTCCACCCGCCCCCCGGCCTTCTCCTCCCCTGCTCCACCCGCCCCCCCCAGCCCCCTTCTCCCCTGCTCCACCTGCCCCCTTCTCCCCTGCTCCACCCGCCCCCCCAGCCCCCTTCTCCCCTGCTCCACTAGCCCCCCTGCCCTCTCCTCCCCTGCTCCACCAGCCCCCCAGCCCTCTCCTCCCCTGCTCCACCCACCCCCCAGCCCTCTCCTCCCCTGCTCCACCCGCCCCCCAGCCCTCTCCTCCCCTTCCCTGCTCCAACGGCCCAAGCCCTCTCCTCCCCTTCCCTGCTCCAACGGCCCAAGCCCTCGCCTCTCGTCCCCTGCTCCAAAGTGGTGATACTGCACTGTCACTGTACAATCAGTAGGCTGCAGGTGATACTAGTGTATTCCCTACATCTAACAGAGGAAGTGGTGTCACCATTCTAGCTTTGCTGTCTGTGACAAATCCTTTGGTGGATAAGAGTTCAGATATGTATATTAAGAAATTTGCCTGGAGTTCAAAATGCTAAATGCACATGTGAACTGTTTTATCCACCAACTGGTATCCGTGGTCAGTCAGCTTCAAGTTAGGAATAAACAAATCCAGACAGGAGGCGGTTTCAAATTATTAATTATGTTTTTATTTAGACTATTTTTCTGTTCACTTTAAATAAAGCCAATAAAAATCAGATCCCAAAATTCATTTCTCTTTGCCTTTTGTGTTTAAGAGTGGTAGAAACCCATAGCTCCATCCTCAGTAGTATATAAGGCAACAGTAACAAACAGGTACAAGCAGATCTGGCTGAGCCTAAACAGTGACAGAGGGGCAGCCGGCACAAACTACTGACAGCCCCATCAGCACTAAGAAAGGCAACCAGCGTGTTTCACATAAAAAGAAAAAAAAAAAAATCCAAATGAATGATGTGTGGAAACACTTTTGTTCGCTGTCGGTTACAAAGCTCTGACTTCTCAGTGTGTGTGTTACACTAAGTTAGAGCCATCTGTTAAGAGAGAAATTAAAAGGTGTTACAGCTCCAAAACAAGCCAGAGTTTTGATTCTTTGGCAGTAGTGGTTCTTCAGGCCAAGAGAAGCGTAGAAAGATGAAGGTGTAGATGTTTCCTTAAGAAGCAGCTCGAAAAAAACTGCAGCTTAGCTGATGCTGAGCTGTGCAAATCCTATGAGTTTTCCATCGTCCGGAATGTCAGAAGGATCCAACCCAGAGGCCTGCAGAGAGAACAGTGCACATACAGATCAGTTATCAACACAAAAAATGTTACTTGCTGTGAGACTACTGTATTAGGTTTTGAATGACCTACAAGTACAAAAAGATACTACTCTGCATTACTACCCTTTATAGCAAGACATCAATTTGATGTAAAACCTATTATACCACCTTCATGCAAAGCAGAAGCACAGGGGAGTAGTTTATGCTTCAGTCCACATTTTCAGCATCAGACACCAGAATGAGAAATTCTCAGACACTCACTTCACTGGCATCAGCTGGTCACATAACAGTTGACTGTAGTGGCGCAGAAACTGATCATCTGGTTAAACTTGGTAAGCCTTCGTGCCCACTATTCACCATCATTTAATTCTCCAAACAACCATGTTGATAGCTAGCTTGTAAGACTCTACCCACTCCTACGTTTCAATTGACTATCACTTTTTGCAAAATATCCTTGTGGTTATATAAAACTTATGTCCACGCTGTTGTGATAAGCCCTGCTTGAAGAAGTGGCTGCTGGTGTTGGAAACAACTTTATATCTTCAATAAAACACTTGATTTGACAGCTTATTCAGCTTTAGATGACATATCACCCTTTGATCATCTTTGCTTTTTATTTGTCAGAAACAACCTTCTACCTGCTATCAGTTCTCTCCTACCAGCTGACTGAAGAGCCAAGCTCAAAGGATTTTGTGGAGACAGATCTATCTCTACAAGCACCTTCTCAGGTTCTAGTTACTCCAGGGGTTCCAGCAACCTTAAGGGTGCTTTCACACTGGGGCGTTTTTCAGGAGCTACAGCGCTAAAAATAGTGCCTGTGTAGCTCCTGAAAAAAGCGGGTCCTTTCACTCCAGTGTGAAAGCCGGATGGCTTTCACACTGAAGCGGTGCGCTAGCAGGACGGTAAAAAAAAGTCCTGCTAGCAGCATATTTGGAGCGTTGAATTCACCGCTCCTACCCATTGAAATCAATGGGACACCGCGGGGATCCGGCCAGGAAAGCACCGCTGCAGCGGCGCTTTGCGGGGGATTTTAACCCTTTTTCAGCCGCTAGCGGGGGTTAAAACCACCCCACTAGCGGCCGGATACCGCGGCTAAAACGATGGTAAAGCAGCGCTAAATATAGCGCTGCTTTAACATCGCCGCCCGCACCGCCCCAGTGTGAAGCCGGCCTAACAGAATGAAAGATTACCAACATGCTATTATTTTTTGCACTTCTGGAAATTCAGCCACGTCTTTAAATCACTACACCATACAAGTTTTTTTCTCTTTCTCTTTTTGAGAGCCCATAGAGCATGTTTGAGTTGTGCTCTCCTTAGGAGAAGAGATGGTGCAGCTAGGCATACATGTGTAAGATTTCCAGTAAAAGAGCTGTGGAAAGCTTCTTTTTTTTAATTCTTTATTTATTTCACAATTTACATTTTAGACAAACATTCCATTTAAAAGAGCTTAGATATTACTTCTAAGTTCCCCATCTCCTTATATAATAAACATTTTCTATCCCCTTATGTACCTTAATTACCCTTCACCCCCCTGCCCCCCCCTCCCCATCCCAACATCTTATCTCCTCTATTTTAATCTACAATCCTACTACTTCACTATACCTCTCAGTTAGCTTAAATTCTTTCCAAGCTTCCCACCTCTTATTAAAGCGTTCCCTTCCCCCCTCTTCACCTGCTGTAAGCCATTCCATTCCAAATATTTCATTTATTTTATCAAACCATTCCTTTATTTTTGGTCTATCTACTGTTTTCCATTTTTTTAGGGGTCAAGCTCTTGGCTGCGTTCATAAGATGGACTATCAAAGAGTTGCTGTATTCTCTATATGGGGTGTCTACTCAGTGGAACAGACAAGCCCAGGGGTCATACGGTACCTGGGTATTAGTTATGTCCTTGATGTATCCTAATATTTCCCTCCAATATAATTCGATCTTGGGGCAGCTTCACCATATGTGTGCCATCGTCCCTCTTTGACCACATCCCAAAAGGATGAAGAGCTTGATCCCTTTGGAATTTTGCTACGGTCACCGGGACCCTATACCACCTGGATAGGCATTTATAATTTGTCTCTACCATTACGATGTTAACTGAGGATGTATGTACCAATTTTAATATTTTCTTTATCTCTTGATTATCCCCTTGTGTACCCATTTCACTTTCCCAACTTTTTATATATGTCGGTATCTCCAACTCGTCACCCTGCTGCAAAATTTTATAGATGCGAGATATCCTCCCTTTTTTTGTCTCGGATTCACACATCTTCTCTTTTGCCGTCAGTTCCCATCCCATCATTACGCACCCTATCTCTTGGGGTATAACTCCAACCGCAGCCTCCTATCTCCTGCCTCTCCTCAACCATATGGGGAAGAGAAGTGGCAGGGCTGAGTGCATGCCTAATCCCCCACCACCACCAGGAAGAGAGGAAAAAAAAAGCACAAAAGGACGGAGCGGGCAAGCCTAGCCAATCACCCCTCCCGCCCTCCACAGTCCCCCCATCCCAATTCTGTTCCTCTTTTTCTTGAGTCTGAGTTCCCTCCTTTCCCTAGGTTCGCTGTCAGGGTCCTCTTTCTCGCCTTGTTCCATCCTCCTCCTGTCCTCCGAGTAGATTAACCACTTGCCGACCGCCGCACGACGATATACGTCGACAGAATGGCACGTACAGGCAGGAGGGCGTATATATAAGTCCCTACCTGCCTGCGGGTGGGGGGCCTCATCAGGCCCCCCCCCCCGGTGCCTGCGGCGGTCGGCATCGTTGGGGGAGCAATCAGAGATGAGGGGGAGGCCACTCATTCGTGGCCCCCCCCTCGCGATCGCTCCCAGCCAATCAAACACTTCCTCTATCCCCGTCATGTAAACAGGGCTAGAGGAAATGATGTCATCCCTAACAGACGCTGGTGGGGGGCCGATCGGGCCCGCCCCCATGCCTGTAAATTGTCCGGGACATTGGGGGAGGGATCGGAGATGAGGGGGGGGGACTCATTCGTGCCCCCCCCCCCCCTCGCGATCGCTCCCAGCCAATGGAATGCTTCCCCTGGCTCTGTATTGTGTACAGAGCTAGAGGAAGTGAGGTCATCTCTCCTCGTGGCGGTCTTTTCGAACCGACGCCGAGGAGAGAAGACACGTGAGTTGCACAACACACACACACTACACTACACTAACAGTAGAACACTTTAGGCACACTTTTCACCCCCGCCCCCCCCCCCCCCCGATTGCCCCCCTGCACCCCCTGTCACAGTGACACCAAAGCAGTTTTTTTTTTTTTTTTTTTTTACTGTTAACTGCATTGGTGCATTGTGACCCTAATAACTGTTAGGGCAGTTAGATTTAGCCCCCTTTAGGTCTAGGAACCCCCCCTAATAAAGGTTTAACCCCCTGATCACCCCCCATAACCAGTGTCAATAAGCGATCGTTTTTTTTGATCGCTGTATTAGTGTCACAGTTGACGCTAGTTAGGGAGGTAGGTATTTAGGTTTGCCGCATCGTTTTATAGGGTCAGGGACCCCCCATATACTACCTACTAAAGGTTTTAACCCCCTGATTGCCCCCTAGTTAACCCTTTCACCAGTGATCACCATATAACTGTTACGGGTGACGCTGGTCAGTTAGTTTATTTTTTATAGTTTCAGGGCACCCGCCGTTTATTACCTAATAAAGGTTTAACCCCCTGATCGCCCGGCGGGTGATATAAGTAAGGTTTTAGAGTCAAATAGGGTCTGCGTCGCCCCAGGCAGCGTCGGGTTAGTGCCAGTACCGCTAACACCCACGCACGCAGCATACACCTCCCTTAGTGGTATAGAATCTGAACAGATCGATATCTGATCTGATCAGATCTATACTAGCGTCCCCAGCTGTTTAGGGTTCCCAAAAACGCATTGTTAGCGGGATCAGCCCAGATACCTGCTAGCACCTGCGTTTTCCCCCCTCCGCCCAGCCCACCCAAGTGCAGTATCGATCGATCACTGTCACTTACAAAACACTAAGCACACATAACTGCAGCGTTCGCAGAGTCAGGCCTGATCCCTGCGATCGCTTACAGTTTTTTGGTAGCGTTTTGATTCAGTCGCTAACAGTCAGGAGCTTTTTTTTTCCTGTGAGTCTCACTAGTGTACTACTAAATTTAGAGCCCAAAATGGCAAGTCAAACGTACACTAGTGAACAGGCCTACTTGTTTCTGAGTATGACAGATAGTGAAGAGGAGGTCACTCATCTGTCAGAATCAGGCTCAGAATACGACCCAGTAGACGCCAGCGGCTCCATGACAGATAGCTCTGACGGCGGAGTTGTGGTCCCTGCTAAGGTCAGGCATACCAGACCCCAAACTCCTTCTTCTGTTGTTGAGGTGCAGGAACCGCAGGTCGCTCGTAGGAGGCAGAGACGTACTAGAGCCGCTATTCCTTCTGGTGAACAGGCAAGCACCAGCGGCCTAGTACACCCTGGACGTAGTCAAACCAGCACTGCAGTATCACGTGGTGACGTGGCGAGTCCCATAAGTGCAGTTCCAGCTGGCGAGGTGGCAAGCACAAGTAGTGTCCCGCTGCCACCAAGAAGACGACAAAGACAGGCCCGTCGTGCCCATAGTGCCCTTCCTGCAGAATTCGCCAATCCTGATTGGGTGCCCACCACTTCTGCAGAACCCGTACTTCCCCCATTCACTGGCCAACCCGGTATTCAGGTGGAAACAGCTGATTTTACGTCACTTGATTTTTTTTCGCTGTTTTTCACCGAAGATCTCTATAGATCTATTGTGGACCAAACCAATTTGTACGCTGGTCAACACATCGCCGCTAATCCCCAGTTGTCCACCCTTGCCAGAGATTGGAGACCAATTACGGTCCCCGAATTTAAGATCTTTCTGGGCCTTTCCCTCATCATGGGCGTAGTTAAAATGGGTACGTTGCGTTCGTATTGGTCCACTGAGCCAATGTACCATATGCCCGTGTTCTCTGCCTCCATGTCCAGGGCACGATACGAACAGATTTTGCGGTTCATGCACTTCAACGACAATGAACTCTGTCGTCCTCGTGGAGACCCTGCATACGATCGGCTCTATAAAATTCGGCCCCTCATAAACCATTTCAACCAACGTTTTGCAGACTTGTTTACTCCCCATCAAGTTGTCTGCGTTGACGAGTCCCTGATTAAGTTTACTGGCCGCTTGTCATTCAAACAATACCTTCCCAGCAAGCGTGCCAGATACGGGGTCAAGATGTATAAGCTCTGTGACAGGGCCACAGGCTATACATGTAAATGTATGGTTTATGAGGGCAAAGATAGCCACATAGAGCCGACAAACTGCCCTGACTACATAGGGAGCGCTGGCAAGATTGTGTGGGACTTGGTGTCACCCTTATTCGGAAAGGGGTACCACTTGTACGTGGACAATTATTACACGAGCGTGCCACCGTTTAGTCATTTGTTTGATCATCAGATTGGAGCATGTGGCACCGTGCGACCTAATCGCCGGGGCTTTCCCCAGCGGCTTGTAGAGTCCCGTCTTAGGCTGGGGGAGAGAGCCTGCTTGAAGTGTAATAACTTGCTCGCTATGAAGTGGAGGGATAATAAGAATGTTTTCGTTCTTACCTCCCTTCATGCAGACACGACGGTCCAAATTACTACGGCGGCTGGTGTTGTGACGAAACCCCTCTGTGTCCACGAGTACAACCAAAACATGGGAGGGGTGGACCTCAACGACCAGTTGTTGGCGCCGTACCTAGTTGCCCGTAAGGCTAGACGCTGGTACAAAAAAGTGTCATTTACCTTTTCCAATTGGCTTTGCTGAACGCTCATGTGCTATACGGAGCTTCAGGACGTACTGGATCCTTCCTTAAATTCCAGGAAGAGATCATCGGAGCCCTTCTGTTTCCAGACGGTGCTCCGCCTCACATTCCCCAACCAAATGCAGTTAGCCGGCTGCATGAGCGGCATTTTATTCATGTCCTCCCGAGTACCCCTACCCAACAAGCCCCCCAAAGAAAATGTCGTGTCTGCAGAAAGCGCGGATTTAGGCGTGACACCCGCTATTATTGTCCCCGCTGTCCTGACAATCCTGGTCTTTGCATCGGTGAATGTTTTGAACGCTACCATACACTAGTTGAGTATTAGCGTAGGGTACAGCATTGCACAGACTAGGCACACGTTCTCAAGAATGCCATCGCATTTTGAGACCAAAACCGCTGGAACCGTTACAACAGTTCCGTTAGAACTGTTACAGTTACAAACAAAAGTTTAAAAAAAAAGTAAAAAAACAAAAAAAAAAAAAATAAAAAAAAAAAAAAAAAATAGTTGTTGTTTTTTATTGTTCTCTTTCTCTCTATTCTCTCGCTATTGTTCTCTTTTTTACTGTATTCTATTCTGCAATGTTTTATTGTTAACCATTTTTTTTTTTTTTCAGGTACGCCATTCAGTTGCAGCGCGGATTTATCTATCTTGACAGCAACAGCGTTTGCTCCCACGATACATAAAGCCGTGACTCCAACGCTGTAGGAGGTGATTTCACCACCACAGTTAAAAAAAAAAAAAAGAGCATATATGCCGAAGCATGGGGGCAGCAGAGGGCGGAGGAGCGATTTGCTCCTAATGCCGCCTTCATACGGTTGAAATTCCGACGGAGGCTTGCCCGTGGAAAATTCCGACCGTGTGTACGCGGCATAACTTTTTTGCGGGAGGATGCCCCCATGCTTCGGCATATATATATTTTAGGCACAGGTTGCATTAAAAAAAAATGTTTTATTTTTTACTATGTTTTTTTTGGTATTTGCTTTGCAGGTATGGTAAATCTTACTGTTATACTGTAATGTTACTTTGTTTTATTGTTAACCATAATTTGCTTAGCAGGTACGCCATTCAGCTGCAGCGCGGATTTATTTATCTTGACAGCAACAGCGCTTGCTCCCACGATACATAAATCCGTGACTCCAGCGCTGTTGGAGGTGATTTCACCACCACAGTTAAAAACAAAATGGTGCATGTATGCCCATCATTAGAAGTGGGTGGATGAAGGGAGGTTCTAATGGTGGGCATACCCACCGATCAATCTTTTTTTTTCGTTCAGCCCATAGGCTGCATGAAAAAAAAAGATTACAATATATGCCAAACAAGGGCCAGCAATGTACTGGTATGTTGCTGGACTTTGAGTGGTTATACCAGAATGATGCCGGCAGGATTAGGCATTATCTTAGTATCATTCTTTTCAGCCAGCGGTCGGCTTTCATGTAAAAGCAATCCTAGTGGCTAATTAGTCTCTAGACTGCTTTTACAAGCAGTGGGAGGGAATGCCCCCCCCCCCCCACCGTCTTCCATGGTTTTCTCTGGCTCTCCTGTCCCAACAGGGAACCTGAGAATGCAGCCGGTGGTTCCGCCAGCTGACCATAGAGCTGATCAGAGACCAGAATGGCTCCAATCATCTCTATGGCCTAAGAAACCGGAAGCTACGAGCATTTCATGACTTATATTTCGCCGGATATAATCAGCGCCATTGGGAAATTGGGAAAGTATTTTATCACACCGATCTTGGTGTGGTCAGATGCTTTGAGGGCAGAGGACAGATCTAGGGTCTAATGGACCCCAATTTTTTCAAAAAAAAGAGTACCTGTCACTACCTATTGCTATCATAGGGGATATTTACATTCCCTGAGATAGCAATAAAAATGATAAAAAATATATATAAATGAAAGGAACAGTTTAAAAATAAAATAAAAAAAAAGCAAAATCAATAATAATAAAAAAAAAAAAAAAAAGCACCCCTGTCCCCCCCCTGCTCTCGCGCAAAGGCGAACGCAAGCGTCGGTCTGGCGTCATATGTAAACAGCAATTGCACCATGCATGTGAGGTATCACTGCGAAGGTCAGATCGAGGGCAGTAATTTTAGGAGTAGACCTCCTCCGTAAATCTAAAGTGGTAACCTGTAAAGGCGTTTAAAATGCTTTTAAAAATGTATGTAGTTTGTCACCGCTGCACGTTTCTGCGCAATTTTAAAGCATGTCGTGTTTGGTATCTATGTACTCGGCCTAAGATCTAATTTTTTATTTCATCAAATATTTGGGCAAGATAGTGTGTTTTAGTGCATTAAAATTTAAAAAAGGGTGTTTTTTCCCAAAAAAATGCGTTTGAAAAATCGCTGCGCAAATACTGAGTGAAAAAAAAATGAAACACCCACCATTTTACTCTGTAGGGCCGTTGCTTTAAAAAAATATATATATGTTTGGGGGTTCAACGTAATTTTCTTGCAAAAAAAAATTATTTTCTCATGTAAACAAAAAGTGTCAGAAAGGGCTTTGTCTTCAAGTGGTTAGAAGAGTGGGTAATGTGTGACATAAGCGTCTAAATGTTGTGCATAAAATGCCAGGACAGTTCAAAACCCCCCCCCCAATGACCCCATTTTGGAAAGTAGACACCCCAAGCTTTTTGCTGAGAGGCATGTCGAGTCCATGGAATATTTTATATTTTGACACAAGTTGCGGGAAAAATAATAATTTATTTTATTTTTTTTTTTTTTGCACAAAGTTGTCACTAAATGATATATTGCTCAAACATGCCATGGGTATATGTGAAATTACACCCCAAAATACATTCTGCTGCTTCTCCTGAGTACGGGGATACCACATGTGTGGGACTTTTTGGGAGCCTAGCCACGTACGGGGCCCCAAAAACCAAGCACCACCTTCAGGATTTCTAAGGGTGTGAATTTTTGAATTCACTCCTCACTGCCTATCACAGTTTCAGAGGCCATGGAATGCCCAGATGGCACAAAATACCCCCAAATGACCCCATTTTGGAAAGTAGACACCCCAAGCTATTTGCTGAGAGGTATGGTGAGTATTTTGCAGATCTCGCTTTTTGTCACAAAGTTTTGAACATTGAAAAAAGAAAAAAAAAATTTTATTTTTTTTTCTTTTCTTTCATTTTCAAAAAAAAATGAGAGCTGCAAAATACTCACCATGCCTCTCATAAAATAGCTTGGGGTGTCTACTTTCCAAAATGGGGTCATTTGGGGGGGTTTGTGCCATCTGGGCATTTTATGGCCTTCAAAACTGTGATAGGTAGTGAGGAGTGAAATCAAAAATTTTTTTTTTTTTATTTCAATAAATTTTTATTTTCAAAACTAAGGAAGACAGAATTACATTAGGAAACAGCAAGACAGAATGGATATCATCAATCCTGAGCCGACCAACAAGGCCATAGTAAATTTACGCCCTTAGAAATCCTGAAGGCGGTGCTTGGTTTTCGGGGTCCCGTACACGGATAGGCTCCCAAAAATTCCCACACATGTAGTATCCCCATACTCAGGAGAAGCAGCAGAATATATTTTGGGGTGTAATTCCACATATGACCATGGCATGTGTGAGCAATATATAATTTAGTGACAACTTTGGGCAAAATAAAAAAGTTTGTAATTTTTCCCGCTACTTGTGGCAAAATATAAAATATTCCATGGACTCAACATGCCTCTCAGCAAATAGCTTGGGGTGTCTACTTTCCAAAATGGGGTCATTTGGGGGGGTTTTGTGCCATCTTGGCATTTTATGGCCTTCAAAACTGTGATAGGTAGTGATAGGTAGTGAGGTAGTGAGGAGTGAAATCAAAAATTTACGCCCTTGGAAATCCTGAAGGCGGTGCTTGGATTTCGGGGTCCCGTACACGGATAGGCTCCCAAAAAGTCCCACACATGTGGTATCCCCGTACTCAGAAGAAGCAGCAGAATTTATTTTGGGGTGTAATTCCACATATGCCCATGGCATGTGTGAGAAATATATCATTAGTGACAACTTTTTGTAAACATTTTTTTTTTTTTTGTCATTATTCAATCACTTGGGACAAAAAAATAAAATATTCAATGGGCTCAAAATGCCTCTTAGCAATTTCCTTAGGGTGTCTACTTTCCAAAATGGGGTCATTTGGGGGGGTTTTGTACTTCCCTGCCATTTTAGCACCTCAGGAAATGAGATAGGCAGTCGTAAACTAAAAGCTGCGTAAATTCCAGAAAATGTACCCTAGTTTGTAGACGCTATAACTTTTGCGCAAACCAATAAATATACGCTTATTGACATTTTTTTTTACAAAAGACATGTGGCTGAATACATTTTGGCTTAAAAGTATGACTAAAATTGAGTTTATTGGATTTTTCTTATAACAAAAAGTAGAAAATATAATTTTTTTTCAAAATTTTCGGTCTTTTTCCGTTTAAAGCGCAAAAAATAAAAATCGCAGAGGCAATCAAATACCATCAAAAGAAAGCTCCATTTGTGAAAAGAAAAGGACGCAAATTTCGTTTGGGTACAACATTGCATGACCGCGTAATTACCAGTTAAACCAGTGCAGTGCGAAATTGTAAAAAGTCCTCTGGTCTTTAGGCTGCATAATGGTCCGGTCTGAAAGTGGTTAAGGAACGGTATCTCAAGTTTCCTGCAAAAGTCCTGTAGTTCTTCTATATACTTCAACCTCAGCATTCTTCCATCCTTATATACTATTAAGGCTGTTGGGAACCCCCAGCTATATTTGACGTTTATACTTCTTAAATAGTCCAATAGGGGCCTGAGTTGTCTTCTTCGAGCCAACGTGCCTGCAGATAAATCTGTAAAGATCTGGAGCGCCGTTTTTTCATATATTATAGGAGCCATACCTCTGAGTTTAGTCCATATTCTTGCTTTATCTTCATACTGATGAAATTTCACTAGGACAGCTCGAGGTATCTCCTCTTTCAGTCCCGGAGGTTTCCTCACTCTGTGTACTTTTTTCTCCATTATGCTCTGGTATGGCTCTTATTATTAAATTCTGGCGTCTGTTTTGGTTCTCTTGTTCTTCCAGTTTATACAGAAAATCCCTGTGATCTTTTTGTAGTTGCTTTACCTGCGTTTCTAGTTCTGCGATTTCTTGCATTTGTTTTTCAGTCTTCTCTTCTGTCTTCTCTACTCTCTTCAGTAAATGGCCCAGATCCATCCCTACGTTAGTAATTTCGTTTTTAATCAGGTTCTCCATTTTACTAAACATATCAATCATGTCCGCTTTAGTAGGTATTTGGGACATGGCACTCTGTTCCTCCCTGTTGGTTCTCTCCACTCCTCTCTCCACCTCCCCTGTAGGCGTCTCTCCTTGGGCACCCTTTAACTTTGCTCTTTCTTGCTGCTCTTTGTGCTTTGTTGCTTTTTCTCCATTCCTGGACTTCCTATATTTCCTTCCTTGGGAGTCAAGTATTTTTGTATCGTACTGGTGTTTATACTTGTGTTCAGGCTTTCCCTTGAGGTCTTTGGTTCTGTACCTCTCTGCGTTCGCCCTCTCATATTCTTGCTAACTTGCTTTTGTTACTCCCCTCCACTGTATTCCACCCTTTAAGAGCTTAATTACTGTGTCATATTTGGTGTCATATATATATATCATATATAGAGTGTTTGCAGTATTGAATCCAGTCAGGAGGGGAAAGGCCCCCTTGGGAGGTTTTTTAGAGAGGCAGGAGGGCGCGCACAGGGAGGACGAGGGAACAAAAAAAAAAAAAAAAAGAGATAAAGCCCCACAAAGTATAATACACGCACAGGCGCAGGCATTTCCTGAGTTGCAGGCACTAAAGCGGGAAAAAAAAAAGAAAGGCTTGCTGGATCTTTTTCTCTCCTCTTTACACTCCCTTAACAGTCTCAGCTGTCTTGCAGTCTCCTAGTTCAGTCAGTTCAGGCAATTCAAATAATACGGAGGTCTCCGGAAGCCCTTAGCTCTCCTCTGCCTAATACCTCTGCTACAATTGTACCCCGATCAGCTCGGGTACCTCAGGTTTTTACCACTGTACGCATATGACCCTCAGAGCCTTTCAGGTAACAGTTCAAACAGTTTAGTCAATCAGGCAATTCAGATAATACACAGATTTTTGGGGGCTGATATCGTACCTCTGCTGCATCTTGTAATTTAATTAGTTCAAGTAACTCAGTCTTTTGTCTGGTTCACACATGTCCCCTAGTGTGGAAAGCTTCTAATACATCACCAGTGATTTATTGCAGTGCGCAGGACAAAAGGGAGCAGGTAGGGGAATACTAAGGAGGTGCGTACACTTATTTACTGATATTGATCTTTTTCGAGAGCTGTTTGCGGTTCCTCTTTAAAGCTGATCTCTAGCTGTTAGTAAAGCTTAAAATCATCTGTTTGGACCCAGATGGTCCAAACAAACTATTGACTTCACTAACAGATGCAGAGTCTGTGTGCACTGTATAAGCTGTATGTAGTCTCAGCTACATACAGTATACAGCTTTGTGTTCCAATGGGGAACTTTAAATTCTATGAATGAATACAAAGCTTCTTCTGACTGGCTGAGTCAGAGTTCATGACATCACCAGCCCACCTCTCCAACTCAGCCAGTCAGAGGAACCTTTTTATTCATTCATAGAATACAAGGCTCCGTGTGAATGGCTGAGCACCACTCAGCCCAACTTTATTTTGCTCTGTGAATAGGATGGAAATCTCTTAGTGAAGCAAATAATTATTTGGACCAGCTTGGTCCAAACAAACTGTTTAAATGTCACTAAAAGCTGGCAAACGGCTTTAAAGGATAAGTTCACCTTTTGGAACAAGTTACATGTTCCATCTGTAGTTCATTGATTCTTCCTGTCAGATTGTCTCTGCTTGCCCATATGGGATGTACAACCACATAGATAAACCGACAGATCTGAAGGAGACCTGCATGGCACCAGCGATCTGCTGATCACTGGTGCAATGTTTTACAGGCTCCAAAAAAAAAAAAAAAAGAAGAATGCACATTTTTTTTCCTGCAAAATAACAAACCATTTCAAATTACTTACCAACTTAAAGGTGACTGCTCTGTTAGCCTGTGGCTCTTCCACAATCTTCTGTAAATTAGCTGCAACTGGTTGAAAGACAGAAAATATCTAGTTAGGAGGGAGACCTAGTAACTTATTCTCCCCTAAGACAGGGGGGCCAGTCAGTCTAATTAAAACATGTATTTGTAACACAAGCAAAAGCTTGACACTTTTTTTTTTTTTTTTTAGGTTTAAGCCTCAAAATCATGTATCCCAGGAGTCCTTGTGAATCGCCTACTGCCGAAAACTTGCGTTATTTGATGACAGGAAATGACGCGAACGGGAGGAGTTATGTGCCATTTTCGAAGCACTACATCTGCCAGGAGGAAGTGTAGGAGATCTGTTCGGACCAGTGAGTATGTGGCATGAGTGGCCTTAAAAAAAATGCGGGCAAGGTATACTGGCAACCTGTCAGGAAGGAGAGCCGTGCAGCTGCATTACTGCGCATGCGCGAGATCGGGAGGTGCATGCTGGGTAGCCATCTACACAGAAATCCCGGAAATGACAGCAGGGCTTCAGATGCCCACAGCTGAAATGGAACCTGCCTGCTTGTCATTTTTAAAGAAAGTAAAAGTGCAACATAGATGACATGTTGCAAATGTTAATGTACATGTTTGGACAAATGCAGAGCAGTCAAAAAAAAAAAAAAAAAAAGCGTTTGGGTGACTGAACTCTGCTTTAACCTCTTTCTGCTTGCATATCCTTTTAAACAGTTTGGAACACCCGGGGGGCAGGAAGGATCGGGATCATGTGACCAGTTTTCAAAAAGGGATCGCTTGGGGGACTGTCGTACTGTCCTGGCATTTTTACTTGAATTGCTTTAACACAGGAAGTGAAACGCGTTATTTTCAAGATTTTCTGCTTTTTTTTTATTTCCTTTTTATAGTTAAAAAGAAAAAACTGATTATTAAAAGGCCACCAAATGAAAGCTCTGTCTCAAACAAATGATAGAAAATGAACTTGTGCACAGTGTTGCATGACAAGGAATTGTCAAACTAGGACAGCACTGTAAACTGCAAAACAGCCTATTAACGAAGGGGAATTATAGGCTGGTAATCAAGTGGTTAAAACTGTTCACCCAATTGTTATGACACAGAATATTTAATGATGCACGTGGGAATCTTTATTGGTATTGTTTTATGTACTTGGGGTTTTCACTAGCTGTAAGCCATAATCATCAAAATTAAAAGAAAGAAATGCTTGAAATATATCACTCGGTGTAATGAATCTATATAAAATATATGGGTTTCACTTCTTGAATTGAATTACTGAAATAAATTAACTTTTTGATGATATTCAAAATTTTTGAGATGCACCTGTATGTGCTTTACTCTATGACTGAGGTTTACAACCACTTTACGTTTACTGAATAGTGAAATATTATATTTATTTGAAAGAAACATTTAAAAAAAAAAAAAAATACCTATTACTACGTCTCGTCCATCTACAAGACCAGCAGAGACCAGTTCTTGGGACACACCATCGGCTGTATCTAGAAAACAAACACTGATTGAGCTGGCAGAGAGTGGATGTCTTACATCTGTGATAACTTACTGTATTATCGATAATTTATAATAATACTTTTATATAAACTAGAGAGATGGTATATAAAAACTACAGTCATTTTTCTACATAAGGTTTTAGGCCTCATGCACACTGAACGTTTTTACAGCTGCTCTTTTTGGCGTTTTTTTCTGCAGCCAGTTAACCTATGTATCCATGCACACATAGGCTGTTAGCCATATTTTTTGGCAGGGGCGTTTTCTTGCTGGAGAAAAACCCAGAACTGGGTTTTAAGAGGAGTTGTTCAGCTGTAAAAAACGCTCCAACTCTGATAAAAGCTTAAAAACGCAGTTATTCGTTGTTTATCAGCGTTTTTGAGCCATAAGCTTTTATGGGAGTATAGTTTTGTCAAAAAGTATAAAGTTAAAAGACTCTGAAAAAACGCTACTGCAAAAAAACGCTACTGCAAAAATGCTGCAGAATTCATTCTACAGCTACAGATATCTACAGCTAACCCTACTGGCGTTTTTATAACATCCAGTGAGTAGGAGACCTTAAAATGAAGACACAATAAAATCTGTCTTACCTCTTCCAGGAGTAAACTCAAATCGAATATCATTGAGTTCTTTCTTTGTGTTTCTAGAAAAAATGATTAAAATGTACATAAAGAAGTCTTAGGACTGGTTCAATCTTATGCAATTTGTTTCAGTTTGTTGCATCCTTACACCGCAGTTAAAATATATACTACACATTTCTACACCCACAAGAATTAAAGATTACGTACACAAATAAATGAATAAATACATTGTGAGTTTTAACAAATCCAGTCTATGAAAATATTTTTACAAGAAATGGGAACAGTTAAAAGGGCTTTTGTGTATTTTAAAGTAGTAGTAGTTTTTTTTTTCATTTTGGATGGAGTAAGGGAGGGTTATAACCTATGTCAGATTTCTTTTTCACCATCTGTGTCCCATTGCGAAGATTTCCCTTCACTTCCTGTCCCATAGCCAAACCAAAAAAAAAAAAAAAGAAGTTTGCCTTTAGTTATACTTTAAAGTAAACCTTTCTTGAGAGAAACACGGAGGCCGCAACGACTGTTTAACGCAAACCTGCCACAAACTTGGACAACCCAAACTAAACAGAATAAGTAAGATGCATACACAGAATTCTGTGGTCACCTCACCATCATAACCACCTATATGCCCAAAAGTATGCGCTCACTTCCCCAAATTACCAAGATCAGGTGTTTCCAGTATAGGATACAGCATACAAACATATTGTAGACAATTATGCGTATACGGCATCAGTTTGGGGAAGGTTCTTTTCTGTTCAAGTATGACTGTAACCTTGTGCCAAAGCCAGGACCATAACATCAGTACACGACTTCACAAATTCTCTTTTGGCTGAATGGGTACAAGTTCCTTCCCAGAAGAGTGGAGGCTGGGAGGCTACAATGCCATATTACTGCCCATGGTTTTAGAAGGGATATCCAACATATTCATATAGATATGATGATTGCCCTTATAGTGCTTAATAGGTCTCAACTATCCTCACCCTATCCACCAATCTTTTTCTTGTCTTTTTGCAGACAACTGGAAAGGCAGAGCCAAGCTCAGCTTTTTATTGCAAGAACTTTGATTTACCTATAACTTCAACCAGCTAGATCTTAGTGCCCCGTTCACACCGGTGTGACTTGTCATGCGATTTGACAGTTTCAAAACACGGAAAGCCGCACCCCATTGCCAGCAATGGAAACATTCATGTCGCAGCAATTATGAAAAAGGTTTCTGCACTATTTTTTACCAATTTCATTGCGACTTGCATAGACTTCTGTTAAATGAAGTCGCAATGAAATCAAAAGTGCAAATCTCACTGATGTGTGGCTTTGAAATTGCACTGAAGTAGTGCAATTTCAAAGCCGCACCGGTGTGAACCTGGGCTAAATCCAATGACAGTTTGCAGTGACAATAAACTTTGCTTATATGCAATACTTTCTCTTTATACACTGAATTCATCCAGGTATGTAACAGGTTAAGTGAGCCTTCTGCTGTGCCCATGCCAGTATACAGCTGATTGCTTAAAACAGAGATTACCTTAATCGTAATACTAAACTGATAACTTTTGCTTCTTCTGAAGTGAGAGGCACGGGAGCTGTAGCCTGTAGAGGTTAAACAAATCACATTTACTTAAAAATGTTACATTAAACAAAGCAGACATCATCACAGCCGAACTCCAGACAAAGAACAAAATACACAAAGTTCATATATGAGAATTGTTATACCAGCTGAAGGATTGGTATTTCTATCCATCCAGACTTAAAAGATAAGTATGGGTTTAGGCTTATTGTAATTTTATACTTACCTAGGTGGATGCAGCATCGGTCTGAAGCCACATCTGTCCCCCACCGCCTCTGCACTGAGAACCAAGCCATCGGACATTGCAGTGGTTCTCTCAGCTCCCCAAGCAGAGAGCTGCTGCCTGTCAATCATCAGCTCTCATGCTCTGCTCCTCCACACTCATTGGAGCGATGCGCTGTGGAGGGGCGGGGAGTGGCAGTCTCAGCGGCTCGTTGAGATGACTATCAGTCCAGGCACCTGGCGGATCCTGACTCCCAGATTCAGGATGACGCGGTGCCTGGACTGATATTGATGACAGCAGAGAGCGGTGACGTCAGTAGAGAGCGGAATTCAAAACGAATTGCACTCCTGTGACCCATAGGAGAAGCCCAGCAAAACAAGCTCAGGCTGGACTTCTCCTTTAAATTGAATTGAAAGTAAAAAAAAATAAAAATAATTTGTGAACAGGCAGGCTCTTCATTTAAGACAGATGCAGTGTCTTCTGCAAAAAAACTAAACTTACTTGCCTATCCGCAATCCTCTGCAGAATGTACACAGAGCTGTGCATGCGGCACAGTGCCAGTGTGCTGGGATGAATGACTGCCGCGAATGCACAGGAGTGACGTCACCATGCACTGGCCAATCAAGGCGGTCAAATACCAGCAGCCAGCTGAAGCTGGGGAGAAGATGCCAGCTCCGGCGAGGGAGCTAGCGGGTGTTACAGTGTGGGAGCTTAACCCTTCAGTCTTTGGCTGCTATACATTCCCCAATATGGAGTGGTTTTGTACTTATTGTACATTAATATTTTATGTTCTCTTTTTAAGCCAGCAGGTGGAACTCTACTTTCCCTTTACATAACAAGCTCTACATTAAAAAAATAAATAAAAGGTGTGTGTACAGATATACATCTATCGATATACACACACACACACACACACACACACACACACACACACACACACACACACACACACACACACACACACACACACACACACACACACACACACACACACTATATATTAAAAGATGTAAACACTTTAAAAAAAATAAAAAATAAAATAAAAAGAGAGCAGAAGACAAATCATTACAGTTTCCTGGTAAATATGCACATAGTTTCACCCAATAGAAAAACTGTCCACCTTCCAGCTACAGTGTATAATGGATGATTGCTCATTTACCTGGCCAGTGATTGGCACAGGGACAGACACTTGGGAAGGCGGAGCTTGGCCAGATGATTGAGGTAGATTGGCTGTGGGCTGTGCTGGAGTCTGGAGAAAGGCTGTGCCCGGCTCTGTTCCAGGAAACAGCTAAAGACAAATACAGGCAGATAAAAAGAAGAATATTAATTTTATGCTTTTCATAAAAGCACATTTACACTAACCCAATACCCAGCTGCTAACTTTGCTCGAGTATTAAAAAGTTGCTTCTTGAAAAGGGTACATGCATTCCAAAACAAAAAAATTACTATTTTATTTCACACATTAATATAGGGTTATATAAGACATATCGTGCAGTATTGTACACATAACATGGAACCACACAATAGCCATATCCCTACCTTAGGCTAAGTTCACATCTATGCATGTGCTGTTGATGCCATTTTGCAGTGTGTTCTGCATTTCTTTTCATAACCGTTTTTAAAATTTTTTTTTTTTTACTGTTTTTTATTTTTAAACCATTAGGTTTTTTTAGTTTTTTTAAACCGTATTGTGTTTTTTGTTTTAGTCAATGGCAGGCTATGTGTTGTTGTTGCTAGGAGGTGGGTTCTGTTGTCAAGCAAGTCTGTTGAAAACGCAGCAATAATGCATAAAAAAAAATGCATGTACAGTGGATATAAAAAGTCTACACTCCCCTGTTAAAATGTCAGGTTTCTGTGATGTAAAAAACGAGACAAAGAATTTCAGAACTTTTTCCACCTTTAATGTGACCTATAAACTGTACAACAAAGTGAAATCTTTTAGGTGGAGAGAGGTAAAAAAAAAAAAAAAAATATAAATAATAATAATAATAATAATAATAATAATAATAATAATAATAATAATAATAATATGGTACTTGCTACCCAGGCCAATTCTGACATTTCTCTCCTACATGTAAAAATCATAATTTTTTTGCTAGAAAATTACACAGAACCCCCAAACATTATAAATGTTTTTTTTAGCAGAGACCCTAGAGAATAAGATGGCGGTCATTGTAACTTTATCTTGCACGGTATTTGCGCAGATCTTTTCAAATGCGTTTTTTTTTTTGGGGGGGGGGGGGGGGGGGGGGGGGGGGGGGGGGGGGGGGAGTGTGTTCCATGCATTTAAAAAAAGCAAACCAGTAAAGTTAGCTTTTCATGTAATGTAAAAGATGATGTTACGCCAAGTAAATAGATACCTAACATGTCATGCTTCAAAATTGCACGCGCTCGTGAAATGGTGCCAAACTTCGGTACTTAAAAATCCCCATAGGCGACACTTTAAATTTTTTTACAGGTTACATGTTTTGATCTACAGAGGAGGTCTAGTGCTAGAATTATTGCTCATGCTCGAACGTTCACAGCAATACCTCACATGTGTGGTGTAATTGCGGTTTACATATGTAGGCGTGACTTGCGTATGCAAGCGAGCACGCGGGGACATGGGCGCTTTAAAAAAACATTTTTTTAAAGTAAACATCGCTTGTAATAGGAATAGTGCTCAACAGGTCCTCTTTACAATGAGATCTGGGGTCAATAAGTCCCCACATCTAGGCTAAAAAGCCTGAAATCAAAAAATAAACACAAACGATCCTGGCTTTCCAGCAAAGGCGGCGACATTTTTTCAAATGCAGAGGCTGGGCGTGACATCATGCCCTGCCTTCGAATGATCATAGAGACTCTGGGGACCATCCGCTATGATCATTCTTATGGTGAAGGGAATCGCCGGCTCCAAAAGAAGATATCTCAATAATGCCTGTAACTGCAGGCATCATTCAGCTATCACCATTCAAAATCTGCGACGTCATATGACTTTACACGGGTGGCAAACGGTTAAGCTAATACTTTGTTGAAGCACCTTTTGATTTTATTACAGCACTGTCTTTTTGGGTATTAGTCTATCAGCATTTCACATCTTGACTTGCCAATATTTTCCCACTCTTCTTTATCAGATTGCGAGGGCATCTCCTGTGCACAGCCCTCTCTTCAGATCACCCCACAGATTTTCAATCGGTTTCAGGTCTGGGCTCTGTATGGGCCATTTTCTGGGGAAGCCATTCCTTTGTTGATTTGGATGGATGCTTTGGGTCATTGTCATGCTGAAAGATGAAGTTCCTCTTCATGTTCAGCTTCCTAGCAGAAGCCTGAAGGTTTTGTGCCAATATTGACTGGTATTTGGATAATTCCCTCTACGTTGACTAAGGCCCCTGTTCCAGCTGAAGAAAAACAGCCCCAAAGCATGATGTTGCCACCACCACCATGCTTCACGGTGGGTATGGTGTTCTTTTGGTGATGTGCAGTGTTGTTTTTGCACCAAACATATCTTTTGGAGATATGGCCAAAAAGACCAACCTTGGTTTCATCAGACCATAACCATTTTCCCAAATGCTTTTGGGAGACTTCAGATGTGTTTTTGCAAAATTTAGCCGGACTTGGATGTTTTTTTTTTTCATAAGAAAAGGCTTGCCTCTCTACCCCAAAGCCCAGACATATGAAGAATACTGGAGATTGTTGTCACATGTACCAACCACACAGCCAGTACTTGCCAGATATTCCTGCAGCTCCATTAAATGTTGCTGCAGGCCTCTTGGCAGCCTCCCTGACCAGTTTTCTTCTCGTCTTTTCATCAATTTTTAAGGGATGTCCAGTTCTTGGTAATGTCACTGTTGTGCCATATTTTCTCCACTTGACGATGACTGTTTCACGGTATAGCTAATGCCTTGGAAATTCTTTTGTACCCTTCTCCTGACTGATCCCTTTTAACCATGAGATCCCTCTGATGCTTTGGAAGCTCTCTGCGGACCATGGCTTTTGCAGTAGGATGCGACTAAGAAAATGTCAGGAAAGACCTACTAGAACAGCTGAACTTTATTTGGGGTTAATCAGAGGCACTTTAACCACCTGAGACCCAGGCCAATTCTGACATTTTTCTCCTACATGTAAAATTCCAAATTTTTTTGCTAGAAAATTACATAGAACCCCCAAACATTATATATGTTTTTTTAGCAAAGACCCTAAAGAATACAATGGCGGTCGTTGCAACTTTTTATCTCGCACGGTATTTGCGCAGCAATTTTTCGAACGCGTTTTTTTCAGAAAAAAAACAGTTTCCTGCTTTAAAAAAAAACAAAACAGTAAAGTTAGCCCAATTTTTTTGCATAATGTGAAAGATGAAGATACGCCGAGTAAATAGATACCCAACATGTCACGCTTCAAAATTGCATGCGCTTGTGGAATGGCGCCAAACTTTGGTATTTAAAAATCCCCATAGTCGACGCTTTAACATTTTTTACTGGTTACATCTTTTGAGTTACAGAGGAGGTCTAGGGCTAGAATTATTGCTCTCGCTCTAACGTTCGCGGCGATACCTCACATGTGTGGTTTGAACACCGTTTTCATATGTGGGCGGGACTTACGTATGCGTTCGCTTCTGCGTACGAGCTCACGGGGACAGGGCGCTTTAAAAAAAATTTTTTTTTTTTTTATTGTTCATTTTATTTTATTTTTTTTAGTTCAGCAACTTTAAAAAAAAAAAAAAAAAATATTTGATTACTTTTATTCCTATTACAAGGAATGTAAACATCCCTTGTAATAGGAATATTACATGATCGGACCTATTTACAGTGAGATATGGGGTCAATAAGACCCCACATCTCACCTCTAGGCTGGGAAGCCTAAAATAAAAAAAAAAAAAAAAAAAAAATCACCGCTTCCCAGCCGCGGTGCCGCCGTTTTTTGAATGCAGAGGCCGGGCGTGACGTCATAACATCGCGCCCGGCCTCCGAACGATCATAGAGACTCCGGCGACCATCTGGTCCGCTGGAAATCTCTATGATCGTCATCCGGGGGCCGGCGGATCCCGAGTCCGACTCACCGATGGAGGCGGTGAGTCGGTAGAAGCACCGGAGGGCGGCGGGAGGGGGGGGGGCGTCCCCTCCCGCCGCCCGTAAGAACGATCAAGCGGCGGAACAGCCGCTATGATCGTTCTTATGGTGCAGGGAATCGCCGGCTGAAACCGGCAATATCTGAATGATGTCTGTAGCTACAGGAATCATTCAGATATACCCCTGAGACCAAAAAGACGTCATATGACGTATACTGGGTCTCAGGTGGTTAAATGATGGCAGGAGTGTACTGACTCCTATTTAACATGAGTTTGAATGTGATTGCTTAATTCTGAACACAGCAACATCCCGTTATAAGAGGGTGTGCACAGTTGTGCAACCACATTTTTTTATTTTTACTCCCCCCCCCTAAAAGATTTCAGTTTGTTGGTCAACTTAGTACAGTTTATAGGTCACATTAAAGGTGGAAGAAGTTCGGAAATTATTTATCTTTGTCTCATTTTTTTACAGCACAGAAACCTGACATTTTAACAGGGGTGTGTAAACTTTTTATATCCACTGCATATATGTGTTTTTGATGCAAATCCATTGAAATGTATAGAGCCAAAACATTTAAAAAATCCTTTGCAGCTTCCTAAAATAAAATAAATAAATAAAAAAAATAAAAACATTGCAGGAAACTGCATAGAGGTGAATGGAACCCTTAGAAAATAAGGTAAATTAATTGTAGCGCTCTTGCAGATCTGCATAGATTTGAACGAAGCCTTAAAGAGGAAGTAAACTCTTTCCACCAGCAAAAAAACCCTCAAACCCCATTGCTTATAATTTTTAAATGTTATGTAAAAGTCAGAACTAAATGATCTGAAGTCCTAAAATAGGTCACTCTGGCCCCCGCTCCTCCTGAATCTGGCACCATTTTGGATTTGCCCCAGCACCTTCTTACTCCAGCAATACTACCGCCCACACTGGGAATTATTCAAAACTCCCGCTCATATGCTGAAGAACGGAGCTGAGCCTTGCTGGAAGCAAACTGTCCCTCGTGCAAGAGCCAGCAGTAATGCCGAGACTCAAGTCTGGTGGAGATCCCAGCATGGCAAAAAAGCTGGAAAAGAATAGGTAGACAGCACTGCGCAAATTTACATCAGCTGCTGAAAAATAAAGGAAGCTTTTCAATGGGATAACCATACAAGTACAGATATCACGTATGGGAAAAAGTTTAAAAATAGAGAGTTTACTTGCGCTTTAATCAGAATAGCAAGCAAACCTACAGTAGATCTAGGGGCAATAAGGTCCCAAAGCTAGTTAACCTTCCAGCATGTTTTTGGGTTGCTGAAGCTAACCGAGAGGAAACCTGGTAATAGCACACAAACTCCGTATCTAAATATCAAGGACTATGAACCCAGGATCCCAGCACTGCAAGAAAACAGTGGTTCTTAAAATAAGCCTATCATTGGAAAATGAGGGGGCTACTATTGTGCCATTGCAGACCTCTTTCTTTAAACACTATCTCAATGGCTATAAAAGTCAGAAGTCCTTATATGCATACTTCTAGGTCAGCTTTGGCACCTGACTAGTTTCTTTGAATAAGCATTCAGCTGCATGATATAATATAAAAGCATCATTTTAAAGTAACCCTCAAAAAAAAAAAAGTCTATGGTGGTGTGCACCCTGTCCGTGCCCTAAAGGATAAGTTCACTTTCAGGGGAAAAAAAAAAAAAATTCACATTTTTTTTTGCAGGTAAAAAAAATATGCATATATTATTTTTTATTAAAGACCTGTAAAGCATTGCAACCATGATAAGCAGACTGTGGGTGTAATGCCATGGTCCAGCAGACTGTCTGTGTATCCGTCTGTCCATACACCCTATACTCTCTAACAGGAATCTCAGTGAAACAACAGTGAACTTTTTAGTTTGCGACAGCTAGAGGGGGGAGAAGATTCCATGTTATCTGTCAAAACAGGCACTCAGCGGTGTGCGGGGGGCAAATACATTTGTAACATGTTACACCCATATTTAGGGTGTAGCACGTTACAAAAGGTCAACTTAGACTTGAACTTGCTAGAGATGCTGCTCACTCCTTAGATCATTTTAAACTATCAATATTAGGCTGTGGCTTTGTTCTGGTTATTGGATGTTAAGGCACTGACCACTGCATTGTGGGAGGAAATATACAGGCATTAGAGGATTCCTATCATGGTAGGTGGCGGGTTTGAGATTTTCCTCTTAACAGGTTTACTTTAAAGGAAATCTGTCATGACTTTTTGAGAATGCTAGTACTCTGGTTGTCATGCTGATGCTTTGGGGCTTCAATGCTGTCTGAGCCCCGTTCCAGAAACAAGAATAAGACATAAGGAATTCTGACACTCATTTACTGCATGCTTGCTCTGGACCTATAAAAGAAAAGTACTTAAGTTACGTAAAGCCAGGCAACTAGCTTTATCAGGAGGCCAGCAATGGCATCCCTGTACTTTTCTGCCGACAGGGTCACTCTAAGTAACCAAGCACGTAATTACAATAGCATAAATATAACTGATGCAGATCAGTGTAAAATTAGTGCAGGTCCTTATTTCCCCCACAAGGACCTGCATCCTGATATCTGACAAGTAGAGTTATCAACAAATTTGGAGGTCTCCTTGTGCCCCTCCATTGTGGGTGCTGACTAGCACACTCTGCTGGATAATTAACATTCAGATTGCCAAAATTGACTCAATGCTTAAAATCAGGAGCATCACTTCCTTTATTGGGGCTTTTATGGTGACCGAATTTCATTCCAGTGTTCATATACCAATGATATACTGTATACCAAACCGCAGACAGATTTTAATATAAAGATGTCAAAAATGTAACATAAAGGGGTATGCTACTCTATATAGTTCTGAGAGGATAGAGCAGCACTACTCACCTCAGAATTCTGTAGAGAATCTTTCACACGCGGAGACTGAAAGAAATAAACACAAGACATTTAGTATGATGCAGAACATTCAATATCAGCTAATGCAAACCCCATTCTATCACTGGGAAAACATCCCAATCTGCTACATACCAATCTGACATGTACAGATTAAAGTGAACCTGTGTTTTTGACTTAGCGGGACAAAACAGCAGGGTCACTTACCTGCCAACCCTCTTAATCCCTAGCCACATATCTACCCCAGAGGGTAAGAGAAGTCCTGTGTAAACTCCAGGATTATCTGGACAGAGCTTACACAGGACTAAGAACTTTTTATGTTAAAGTGTATGTAAACCATAACAATGGACTATATGCTCCCTTTTAATCTGTTAAATATATACTATTGAAAGTGTTTTGTTATATCTGTAGGATAAGTGCTAATAAATACCGGTTGATCGTGGCAGAAAGCCGGTGTTGTCCTGTGCACTCTGCAGTTATCATAAGAAGTGTGATCAGCCCTGTCCAGGTTAAAGTCCCATACACATGAGCAGAGCGTCGAGAGACATTTGCCGGTACAATAACGGCTGACATATTACCTGTGTGTATATGTCGGTCAGTCCAAAAGAAGCCGGTCATTCAGCTGGCATCTGTCGGACGTGCATGCTGAAAAACCAGCAGCCGACTGACTCCCGATAAGCGCTCTCAGCCAATGGCAGAGAGCACTGATCGGAGTGTTCTGGCGAGGGGGACCATCCCTCTGTCAGAACACAACAGCTCAGCAGGGGAGATCGCTGGACTAACCTTGCATGGTTAGTAAAGTGGCTCCTGACTGAGCCGACAGTACTGTAGTGTGTACCAGGCTTAAGTCTGTAAACTACAGAACACCCCCCAGAATTGTCATAAAGTGAAAACTCAGCTCTTTAATAAACACAGCACAGTGAGTAAGTATTGTTACTTTAGGATAGAAAATGCGTTACTAGCAGGCTCACCAGCTGGAAAGGGGAAACACCAGAAAAAAAACAAAAAAAAACAAAAAAAACAAATGCAGCCACCACATTTGTTTTAAAAAAGGCCTGGATTCTTTCCTAAATGCACAATATTTAAGGATACTAATATTTATAGGTAAAATTAATAGTAAAGTAAAAGGGAATATCTGATTGCCTCTTGGGAGTCAGGAAGGATTTATTTCCCCCACTTGAGCAAAATGGATCATGCTTTATTGGGGGATTATTTGCCTTCCTCTGGATCAACTGTGGGTATAAACTGCAATCTTTTACATTTTAGATCTTTTGTTTAGATACACTTTAAATAGTGTGTTGTACATGCATTTTTTTCATTGACATTTTTTATCTCGGTTTTTGGTGTTACAAATCATAAAATGGAAAAACAAAGCCAAAAAACAAATAAAATAAATATAATCAAGTTTATGTTTGACATTTGGTAACAAAAAGCCTGCCCAGAGATACTTATCTATTTAGAAGCTGAAAAAATCTAGAAGGTAATGTAAAAAGCAGACACATAAGAGGATGTGATAGAAACTGACTCTTGACTTTATTACTAGAATTCAACAATAAACTGATCAATGAAAACTATTTTACAAATGAGAAGTTCCCAATTACCCTAAGTTGTAAAATTGCTGCTTTGCCCTCCTCGCTCTCCTCATCCAACTCATCATCACTCCATTCCCAGCCTCCATCTTCGGTTTTATGAAGCCGACCACTTGATCCTGGCACTCTCCGAACCTGCCAATAGACAATTTCACTTTCATTAAACAGACCATTCATCAGTGTAATGTGTGTCCCCAACAGAGGAAATTATTCAAAACAAAGCCTCCCTGCAACATAAGGGGTAGTTTGCTCACCTCTCCAATGGCCTGTGCCTCTTACATGCAATTCACTCCAGCAATGCAGTCTCCCTCATTGTTTTACACATTTAGCACTTCCCAAAGTGTCAGATGCCCGTGTTCCTTACCGCCCACCACAGTTATCTCTACAGCCTATTTGACTACAGGGCTTAGCAATGATGTAGGGGGTGGGAGGAAGGAGGCATGGTGTGTGGTGAGCAACAAGGCATCCAACACTTTTGAAAATGTTGATTAGTGAAGACTTTGACAGAGGATGCAGCACTGGAATGGATTGGTGGTAGGGGACACCGACAGCTGGAAGACGGTGGACAATTAGTTTTGCATTGCCGTTTATAAACAGCAGTGAAGAGATCACCTTCAGGCAGCCAATGCGCTCATTAATATCTGAGTGGCTCTGTATCTAGTGATCACTGCACATGCATAGTGTGCTCTCTTATCACAGCCGCTGAGCTCATCAGAGCTGACAGAAGAGAAAGCACATTGAGCACTACGGTCGCCGGTTCAAATCCCAACCACGACACTACCTGCCTGGAGATTGCATGTTCTCCCTGTGGGATTCCTCTGGGTACTCCAAAGACATGCTTGTAGGTTAATTGTCTCCTGTTTAAATTGGCCCTACTATGTGTATGTATGAATGTGAGTTATGGACCTTAGATTGTAAGCTCCTTGAGGCCAAGGACCGATGTGAATGTAGAACATATATGTAAAGCACAGCGTAAATTGATGGTGCTATATAGGTACCTGTAATAAATAAGAAAAATATGGCAGCCCTAAGTAATGTGGATAATTAAAAAAGGTACATAAAGAAACAAAGCTTTCACTACAGCAACACATGTCAATATGATGGTTTATATTGGGTTGAACTCTTTCACAGACAATCAACAAAAGACTTCAAAAGGGAATAATTTTAATGTTTTAATGTTTGCTCTCTCTCATATACACTATATTATATATATATATATATATATATATATATATATATATATACATACATATACATACACACACACACACCCACACCCACACATACACAGTATATGTAGAAGAAATAAGCGCAAGGTATATAACCTTATCACGGTTTTAAAAAAGTTTACACATACACCAATTACGCCAGTCATACATGGAGAAAATTTCTTTCCTAAAATAAATTTGCTCCATTCTCCTATCAACACAGACAGTGTTAGTAGGGGAATCCCTTGTGGTGGTTATTGCTAGCGGCTATACCAGCCGCTAGCGATAATCGTATGTAAAATCCAGCAGGCTGGTTGTACCCAAGTTGATCGATTAACTTGGATACATTCAGCCTGACCATACCTGGTTCGTCTATAGCCGGCCTTTGACATAACGTTATGAACACCCACCATAACCATTCGAGGCGTGGACAACACTGGACCTCTGAAGGCATGCTGTGACATCTGGCACCAAGCAACCATTAGCAGATCCTTTAAGTCCTGCAAGTTAAGAGGTGGGGCCTCCATGGATCTAAATTGTTTTGACAGGTCATCCCACAAATGCTCGATTGGATTGAGATCTGGAGAATTTGAAGGCAAAGTCAACACCTTAAACAATTCTTAAATTCATCAGACCGAGCCATCTTCTTCCATTGTTACTGTGGTCCAGTTCAGATGCCACGTGCCCATTGTAGGCACTTTAGGTTGTGTACACGGATCAGCATGGGCACCCTGACCAGTCTGCAGCTATACAGCCCCATACACAAACTATGATGCACTGTGTTCTGACACCTTTCTATCGGAACTAGCATTAACTTTTTCAGCAGTTTGAGCTATAGTAGCTCTTCTATTGGATCGGAATACGCAGGCCTGTTGCCAGCTTTTTTTCTTGGACTACTTTTGGTAGGACCAGACCACTGCAGACCAGAAACATCCCACAAGTGGTGCAGTTTTGGAGTTACTCTGACCCTGTCGTCTAGTCACAGTTACAATTTGACCTTGTCAAAGTCACTCAAATCCTTAAGCTTGCCCATTTATTTTGCTTTCAACACATTAACTTCACGGATAACGTGTTCACTTGATGCCAGTTATATCCCAGCCCCTTTCTTATTCCATTGTAATGAGATAACCAATGTTATTCACGTTACAGTCAGCGATCATAATGTAATGGCCGATGTTGTATAGCTTGTAGCTGTATATACATGGGTGCAGCATACTTGTTCTTTACATTTGCAGATCCCACACCCTGCTTTGTAGTGCTGCACAAAGTCTGTAGGTCTGCAACCGAACTGAATACAATGCACTCCTCATGTGCCTGTTATATAGTCTCAGATGGGAGGCTAAATGATAGTTTAAAAAAAAAACAAAAAAAAAAAACAGAGCTCGGTCTACTGGCAAAATGACATCTTACTATATTTAGTACAATCGCAAAAATGCTGGAATAGCTAGCATTTATAATGTAATAGTTACATCAAAAATTACATTAAACTATCAAAAACTTGAATGAAGTAAGATCCTTTATTCACATATGCCAAAAGTAGACGGGATACAACGGGATAAAAGGTAGATGTGTTTCACACAAACCCAACGTGCTTGTTCACATTGGGTTTGTGTGAAACGTGTCTACCTTTTATCCCTTTGCACGGTGTTGCAATGGTGGCGAGCCGGGGCCGGCACCCACATTGGATGGCTGATCACTCATTCACCTGAGCGGTGTACACACTCTCTGATACATTTAGATCTACTTTAAGGTAAACACTACAATAACTAAAACCATCCTGTCACTGAAATATCCTTTTGTTTTCAGGGCTTGTAGCAGTATAGTGCCAATTTTTTTTACATCTTTTTTTTTTTTTATATTTATTCACATACAAAAACAGATAACATTTAAAAGAAACAAAAAGTCAACAGTTCATTTTTTACCAAGTCAATGAACTTTTTCTCGTTTACTTTTCTGTTAAGACTTTTATATTTATTTACCCCCCCCCCCCTCCCCCGATCCTCCCCCCTCCCTTCCCCAGGGCATGTTCCAATCCTTAATTTTCCTTTGTTTCTCTTCTTCCTTCTTTTCCCTCTTCTTTTATTGGGTCATAATTTCTGCGTATTTCCAAGTTTTTTTAAACGCTATCCAACTATCCCACTTATCTTTGTAAACTTTCCCTTCGTCTTCTTTCCACTCCGGGACTAGTCTATCCAATTTGTAAGTATTGTTTACTCCTATTATCCACTCTTGCAATTTAGGGCTTTCCGTTTCCCGCCAATTTTTGGGTATAAGACTTTTAGCTACATTTATCATGATGGAGACAACCGACTCTCTGTATTGCTTACTTGAATTCTCGACTCCGTGAAACAAGCATATCCAGGGGTCTTGTGGTATTTCTTTATTTGTAATATCCTTTATCAATTCAAGGATTTTTGTCCAAAATTTCTTGATAACCGGGCAGTCCCACCAAATGTGGGTCATTGTACCGAGTTCTTTACATCCCCTCCAACACTCTGAGGATTCCCCGGGTTGAAATTTACTCAGCTTTTCCGGAGTGGCGTACCACCTTGCTAGGCATTTAAAATTCATCTCGGCAGTCTTAGAATCTTTGGCAGAATTGTGTGTTAGTTGATAAATTTTGTCTAAAATGCGTTTATTTCTTTGTGTCCCTAATTCTACTTCCCATTTGTTAATGTATGGAGGGGCCTCTTCGCCTACGTTTTTTAAAACTTTGTATATTCTTGCTATGTTATTGCGGGACTTCCCCCTCTCGCAAAGCAATTCGAGGGGTCTCAGCTCACCCATCCCCCTTCCGGGTGAGGGGAGTCTCTTCATAAAATGTTTTAATTGTAGGTACCTCCATTCATTAAGATCTAATAACTCTGTGTTCTTTTTTAGGTCAGTGTATGTGCTTAATTTATCCCTTGTCATTATGTCTTTTAACTGTGCAGTGTCCCTCTTAATCCAATTCCCTGCTATTACATTTTTCCCCGGTGGAAAATAATCATTATTTTTTAAATATATCAAAGGTGAGTTATGTGTCCAATTGTGCTGTCTATGTACTTTATCCCATACTCTAAACACGTTGTGCGTTAAATTATGTGTATTTAATCCCAACCTCCTACACCGTGGGGGATTCCAAATTTCCTTATTTAGTTGTGAACTACTCATTGTCATTTCTAGGTTGACCCATCTTTTTTCGTTTCCTACTATTGCCCATTCCACCACCCGTGAAAGTATGACTGCATTATAATATTTAATTATGTTTGGGGCAGCCAGTCCCCCCTGTTTTTTTTCCCTTTCTAAGACTGCGGATGCTATTCTGGGTTTTTTATTTTTCCATATGCATTTCCCTAAGATCGATTTTATGGTTTTGAAATATACTTGTGGGAGAGGAATTGGTACCATCTGGAATTTAAATAATATTTTTGGGATTATAATCATCTTTATAGCATTAATGCGCCCAATCCAAGACAGAGGTTGAGTTAGAATTTTTTTTGTCTCCATCCTGATTTCATCCAGTAAAGAGATGTAGTTTAGTTGATAAGTTTTCCTCGGATGGCTTGTTAATCTTAGTTGATAAGTTTTCCTCGGATGGCTTGTTAATCTTACTCCCAGGTATTTTAAACTGTTTTTCCACGGGAAAAGGAAAGCCCTTTTCAGGTCCTCTTCTTCCTGTCTATTGATATTTATCTTCATAATTTCCGATTTCGTCATGTTGATTTTTAGGTTGGATATGTCCCCATAGATTTTTAAAACCTTCAGTAGATTCGGCAATGTGGTCCTGGGTTCCGAGGTGAAGAACAGGACATCATCTGCGAAAGCCCCCAACTTGTGTTCTTCGCCGCCCGTTTTAACACCCTTCACGTCTGGGTTGTTACGTATTGTCGAAAGGAGAGACTCGAGTGTTAAAACGAAAAGAAGCGGCGACAATGGGCAGCCCTGCCTTGTTCCGTTCCTCATCTCGAAAGGCAAGGACAAAGAACCGTTGACTTTTACCCGGGCCGAAGGGTCTTTATACAGCACTTGTATCCAGTTTATCATTCTAGGTCCAAAGCCCAGTGATTCTAATGTTTTTATCATGAGACCCCAGTCTACCCTGTCGAACGCTTTTTCTGCGTCAATCGACAGGAGTAGTCCTGGGGTCTCGCTGCTTTTCATTGCCTGAATAATAAACATTGCTCTTACCCCATTATCCCTCCCTTCCCTCCCTGGAATGAATCCTACCTGATCCGGATGGATCAGGTCGGTCATCCATTCTTTCAACCTCATTGCCAATACCTTGGCATAGAGCTTTACGTCTGCATTTAAAAGAGCTATCGGCCTATAGCTTGAGCATAACGACCTGTCCTTCCCCTCTTTAAGGATGACTGTGATGGATGCTGCTAAAGCCTCCTTTCCCATATCGTAACTTGTTCCGAGCCCATTCATGTATTGGCATAATCTGGGGATTAGCGTCTCTCTAAATTTTTTGTAATATGAGATCGTGAACCCGTCCGGGCCTGGGCTTTTTCCTGGGGCTGAATCATTTAATGCTTGAGAAACTTCTTCTTCTGTTACTGGACTATCTAAGAGGGCCTTATCACTTGCTGAGATCTGGGGTAGTTTAGCATTACTCAGAAATTCTGTGATCATTTTTCCTTTTTTTTTCTTTACTCCCTTTTTGATTTATTGAATATAGGGCTTTATAGTAATTTCTGAACTCTTCTGCAATTTCTTTAGTTTTATAAAATATTTCCCCATTTTTATTTTGAATTTTTTCAATATAGTTGGCTTCTTTTTTTTTCCTCAACATATTTGCCAAGTGCTTGCCTATTTTGTTTCCCCCCAGAGCTCTCTTTCTTTGGCCATTCTATGAAAGGTTTTATTTATCTCCTGGTCCATAATGTCCCCGAGTTCCTCTCTCCTGACGATCAGCTGATGGAATATCCCCTGCTGTCGGCCCTTGTGTTGTTTGTGCTCTTGTTCAAGTTTCGAGATATCTGCTATCAGGGCCTTCCTTTTTTTCCCTTTCTGCTTTTTCCCCAGTCGCAATGGAGATGAAAACACCTCTAATATAGGCCTTGTGGGCCTCCCATAGGGTGGCTCCTGAGACATCTCCAGTGTCATTTATTTTGAAATATTGTTCAATTTCCTCGTGTATTTTAGTTACTACCCTCTCATTTTGGAGAAGATTCTCGTTTAATCGCCATGTATATGGTTGTCTTGAGGGGCCTGGGATTTCCATCTTCATTGTTACTGGGGAGTGATCTGAGATCGTCGCTATTTCAATGTTTGTTAGAATGATCTGTTCTAATAACTTATGGTCTATCCAGAAGTAGTCCAATCGCGAGTACGTCCCGTGTACAGGGGAGAAGAAAGTATAATCGCGTATTTTTAAGTGTTGCGCCCTCCACACATCTACTAGTTGATACTGATGCATTTTCTGTTTTATCGTTTTTAGCATTGATTTACTTGTCCCCTGCACCCGGGACGTACTGTCGATCGTTGGATCTACACAAAAATTCAGATATCCTGCAAGGATCAAATCCCCTGCTTTGAAGTCCATAAGTTTATTCAAAGTTTGTTTGAGGAATCTAATAGGATTTTGATTCGGACTGTAAATATTAGCAAGTGTAAATATTCTTTCTCCTAGTCTACCCTTCAGGAAGAGATATCTCCCTTCCGGGTCGGTCATCCTATCCAATAAAGTAAAAGTGATTGTTTTAGCGAAACCAATCGCAACTCCTTTAGCTCTTGTAATGGGAGAATCCCCATAATACCAGGTCGGGAAGTCTTTTGAAAAGAGTTTGACGTTTGTTTCTTGGGAGATATGAGTCTCCTACAGAAACACAATTCCCGCTTTATATTGCCTAAGCTCTTCCAAGATTCCAAATCTCTTTCTGGGGGCATTCAGACCTCTTACATTATACGTTAGTATGTTTATTTCATTTTTCATCTTTCTTCATAAAGAACCTGCCTTTTTTTCCCTTTCCCTTTATTGTAAACAATTTTTCCCTTGGTGGAACATGCCCTGGAGCCCTCCCTTCCTTCCCTTCCTCCCCCCCCCCCCCCCCCTCTCTCCTCCTTGGCCACTTCCCGGCCCGAGACATCCCTATGGGAATTCTGCCCTTTCCCATCTGGGTATCCCCTTCCTTGGGGTGGTGCTCTGAACATGCCCTCCACCTTCCACCTCTTGCCCCCCATATATCTGTGGGGCAAAGGTGGATTTCCCGGGCGCAAGGGAGGTCTTCACATTTTTATCTATAATTTTCCGCTCTTAGACCCTGATCCCCCCCCCCCCCTCCCCCCCCTCCCATCCCCCACCAACCCAACCCTCTAAACTTTTCACTCTTTGTTTCTCTTACTCAAACATCTCCCCCCCACCTCCCTCCCCCCGGCCTCCTCCCACAGATCTTCCCTTATCTTCTCTGTCTCAGGACCCGGACATTCCTTCTCCTACACCCACCGGGTCTCCCCCCCATCCTGGTATGTTAGGGGGTCGTAGACCCAGCTGGTTGCAAAATTCATTAAAGTCCTCAGGGAATCGTAGGACCCTTGATCTTCCGTCTCTAGTGCCAATGAGGCATGCAGGGAATCCCCAGTTGTATTTAATGTTTTGTGCTCGCATCTGCTCCAAAAGGGGTTTTAGTAAACGTCTTCTCGCCAGTGTCTCAGGGGCCAGGTCTGTGAATATTTGTAACTCTGCTCCTCCAAATTTTATAGGGGGTCCTCCTCTCAGACTTGACCATATTGCTGCTTTATCGGTATAGGAATGAAATCTTATGATTACATCTCTTGGCTTGTCTTCTGCAATGTTTTTTGGTTTTCTTAGTCTGTGGACTCTTTCGATTCTAAGGATCTCTTCTCCTTTATTTAAAATGGGGTTGAAGATAGTGTTCATTGTTTTCACTAAATCTTCTCCTCTCTCCTCTGGGACAGATCGGATTCGCAGATTTTGTCTGCGGTTTCGATTTTCTTGGTCCTCTAGTTTATATGTAATTTTCCTCTGTTCTAGTTGCATTGATTTGACCGTTTCATTCAGAATGCGAATTTGCTGGGCCTGGTTATCTGATTTTTCTTCGATATCTTCGACTCTTTTTAATAAGTGTCCCATATCGGCACGTAGCGAAGAAATTTCAGACTTTATGACATTCTCCAGTCTTTGGAACATTTCCGCCATTTCGACTTTCGTAAAGGATTGGTCTGTTACGGCCTTGCCTCCCGACGCACCTTTCTCCATGTTTGACTCTTTACTTTGAGCCGGAGGTTCTCTTTTACTTTTCTCTGTATCTTCGCCTTTTTCGAGTTGTACGTCTGATTGTTTCCCTATTTTTGCGGCTTTAGGGCTTGATACTTTAGACATATATTGTTTGATCGTGGAGGTGTTTAATTGTCCTTTTGATGTTTTATGTTCACTCCCTCTCGTTGTTCTTCCGGTCATAGTATCCCTTTTATCTTTATTTCTCCTCCTTATTCTTTTACCCAGTTTTGAACTTTGTTTTGTAGCTTCTTATCCCTTTTGATTATGTGCTGGGTTAGGCTGCATGAGAGTTTAAAGGTTTTCTGGGCTATCCTCGCCTCCCTTGGTACTTACTTCTGTTATCGTCTGCCGATAATAGGGCTTCTGGGGGTTCTTTTATATCTTTTAAGTTGGTATATCTGTTCAAGATGCGTTTAAAGCGATTGATGCTAAACTCGTCTGTTTTTATATGTAGCGTCCAAGATGGGACTGTCCCCACCTTTTCCAGTTTTTATCCGCTGACCAGAAGTTACAAGGAATATTGGGGGGATATTGGGGTCCGAGGGGAGGAAATCCAAAAAAAAAAAAAAAAAAAAAAAAGGAAGGGCTCAGTTTTCAGTTTCTATCCGCTGACCAGAAGTTACAAGGAATATTGGGGGGATATTGGGGTCCGAGGGGAGGGAATCCAAAAAAAAAAAATCATCATCACGGACGCGTTAAGGAGGAAGGTTCCATAAACAGTAAGAACTGTCAACAAAGGAGTTTTTTCCCCTAAAGTTGGAAAGGAATACCATTCGTCATTGCCGATTACCTTCTGAAAATGCTGATTACCTTCTGAAAATGCTTTTTAGCCTGGTTTCAAGCTTCAGTATTTTTACAATCACTGGATCAGCATGATGGTGAGGCAACTAACATTTCAAAAAGATGGTAGCAGTGGCAATTGTCAGTTTGCTTTTTTTTGTTTTTAACTCTTTAACAGCTAGAGCAGGAGCCTTCAAACTGCGGCCTGTGGGCTAGATGCGGCCCTTTGCTTGCCTTTATACGGCCCTTGAGGCACTATTCCTTTCATTGACACCAATGATGGGGCACTATTCCTTCCATTGATACCAAAGACAGAGCATTATTCCTCCCACTAACACCAATTATGTAATTTTTTTTACTCCCACTGAACACCAAGCCTATGGCATTGTTTACTCCCACCAATGCCGGGCATTTTCTACTTCCACTGGACACAGTCCGACCCCCTACATTTTGAGGGGAGTAAACTGGTCCTTTGTTTCAAAAGGATGGAGACCCCTGAGCCAGAGGAATGCAAGTATCATTTTCTAGGTTCCACTGGGGGAGCCACTAAATCATAGGTAAGATATCCACAACACAAACGGGTACAAAACTGCCATCTTGTAATAATAATAATAAAAATAAAAAAAAAGGGGATTGTTATGGTGTCCTAACATATACAACAGAAAATATAAACATAGGCATACGCATCTTTAATAACGCAAAAAACAATGCGTTATAATTGACAACACCCAATCAGAAATCAGGAGGCAATTGCTTAGTGCAGGCGACCTAACAAAAGGTGAATTCTGATTGGTTTCTAGGGATAGCTGCACAGTACTGGCTGCCCTTGTAATTAAGACCTGAAGTGCAAACAAAATACACAATGTTTTCAGAACTGCTTGTATATACTGGCAGAGTTTGACCTTCTTCTAGAAATAGCAGTGATAAATCGTTCTTCGTACATGAAGATGAGGAAGCTGTGAGGTAGATGACATAATGGAACATCTCAACCTGCTCGCAGTTTACAGTAATTATCTCTTAATGTTTACAGCTAAAAGCCATAAAATATTCACTCTGGGATTTATCTTCTAATTTATCATCTGTATAGACATATCTCTTACCTTTGCTTTCTGGAAAAACTTGTGCTTCAAAAGTTCTGCTGCTGTTGGCCTGTAAGGATTAATAAAGAAAAAAAAAAAAAAAGTAAACAAGTTATACCGTATGCCAACTATAGGAGAAAACTGCAGGATTAATTATATATGTTATCCAGGGTAAAGCAATGAGGTTTTAGGAGAGGGGAACCATTCTCGTAAATGCTCATTGTGTTTCAAGCCAGGACTGAACATTAAAGCAAAATAATAGTCCCACATCATGCATTTCAATAGCCAAGGTGCAGTTCCAAGTCCTCCCTGCAGATGGTGATGCAGTCAAAATCTGAAATTGTTGTTTCTGCATCAGAACTGGAAGAGACATTATAAGGCGGCCCACATATAAAGAGGAGGAGGGTTTCTACAGCTAAAAAAAAAAAAGCAGGGGAGGGGGGATTGGGGGTCCAACCAGCACCCACACGTACCTGTACATATTATTTTCAGCTTTCTCATTCTTAAAACAGAACTTTCAGTTTAAAACAGCTAAATATAATCTAGGTGCATCAAAACAAAAGGTGTGCAAAGTCTTAGGGCAGGGGTGCCCAACCAGTGGCCCGCGGAGCCCTCTGATGTGGCCCGCGACCTCCTGCTCTGGGATAGAATAGAAAGAATACTATTAAAGGTCAGTTTATTACTAAAATCACAGTGTACCGTATATACTCGACTATAGGCCGCCCCGAGTATAAGCCGAGACCCCTAATTCACCACAAAAAAATGGGAAACCTGCATTGACCCGTGTATAAGCCGAGGGTACAAAATGCAGCAGCTACTGTAAGTGGAAAAGAGGGCCAGCAATGCCCATCTGCAGCTGCCTGTCCCCTGTACAGACCCCCCCCCCCCGTGTCCCCATTACAGCCTACCTGTGCCGATCTTCGGTCCCCGCTCTCCGGTCTTCGGTCCCCGCTCTCCGGTCCTCGGTCCCCGCTCGCCGCTCGGTCCCCGCTCTCCGCTCCCCGCTCGCCGCTCGCCGCTCTCCGCTCGGTCCCCGCTCACCGCCATTGCAAAATTAAAAAGCCGCGCCTCCTCCTGTCCTCGTCCGTGATAGGAGGAACGCTGTTTTCCCAGCAGTCAGTGCGCAGTGTTCCGCCGATCACGTACGCCCTCTCATCCTCGTCCATGAGATGAGAATGACAGGGCATCCGTGATAGGCGGAACACTTACTGCTGGGAAAATTAGTGTCCGCCTATCACGGACAGGCGGGAGGAGGCGGCGCGGCTTTTTAAAACTGCCGTCTGTCTGCATGACAAGCTGTTCATGTAGGCAGACGGCAGTGACTCGAATATAAGCCGAGGGGTAGACTTTCAGCCCTAAAAAATGGGCTGAAAATCTCGGCTTATATTCGAGTATATACGGTATATATGGGCATATATTTTTTGCAGTGGTTACTGGGCTGCTTTCAAACTGATCCGCAGGTGCAGAGCAATTTAACTGCGGGTTATCTACACTGAGCCATAGACTTCTATTATTACCTGCGAGTTTGGTGAGCTAGAATAGAATTGCTGTCAATTGCAAAACTGCAGGAAAGCCAAAGGCACACTGCGTTGCACACGTGGTGAGGGTAAACCGCAGCGCATCAGTGTGAAAGCAGTCTTGGGCCCCTTTCACACGGTCAGTGCGACCAATTGGACCCTCCATTTACCTCCAAGTAGTGGCAGACATAAACCAACTTGTGTTCTACCTCCAATACGATGCGCTAAAAAGTATCGTGGGCTGCGTCCGTGTCCGCCCTGCAAATGAAGAGTGGACCCGGACATGTCATCCACCCGCTCCGCTCATTGTGGCCTGCGACTGGTTACCAAGTCACTTAAGTGGCCCTCGCTCTTCAAAAGGTTGGGCACCCCTGTCTTAGGGTTTATTTATCCTTAGAAAACAGCCACAGCCCAAGTAAAAAGCTGGTCTATTGCAAGAGAGGTGTAAAGGATGATTTGTGTGGAAGCAGTAGTCTCTCTACATATTTTCAACACACCCATTACTGTGTCAGAGCTAGAGCTCTCCAATCGGCAGGGAGTATGTGCTTTGCTGATTACAGAGCTATAGGGCTGACTCAGTAAGGAGTGTGTCAGACCTCTTCAGAGAGACCACTGCTTCCAGACAGAGAGCAAGGCTCCTTCTCTTCAGTATTCTGGCAGGTGACAAGCCTTTCTACTCAGGCTGTGGCTGCTTTCTAAAGCAGATGAACTGAAAGACTTTGTGTACCTTTTGTTTTGATGTTTTTGAAATACCGATATAAAATGAGGGTTCAACTGGGAGTTTAAAAAAAATGGAACAGGCTTCCTTATTCTGCAGTGACATGCAATTCTGCTGAACTGATGGTACAAATGGTTTATGATCATTCTATAGAAAGAATAAAAATGGTTAGCTTCTTTCAAAGTGTTTTCTAGATGTGTGAATGCCAAGATGCCCAATAGCGAATAATAATTGAAATCCACTGAAATAAATAATGACCAGTTGGTTAAATTATAGTCTCACCTTTCTCAAGATCAACTATTATAGTCTCACGTTTCTCAATATGAATTGTAGTCCCACCTTACACGTTTACAGGTCATATTATACAAGCTTGTTATCATCCACTAGAGGGCCGTGGTGATGCTGTCCCATGGATGGTCCCTGTCGGGTGAACTAGCGATCCCCTCTTCCTCTAGTTTACAAAGCAGCTTTGTGCAAAGCTTGTGACTGAATTTTTATATATGCGAAAGAGAAGGAGAGGTGTGGGCAGTCATCTGAATCTAATCATAACTGCATATGCAGAGCCAAATGGGAAAGTTTTGCAAGTATCACACCTGTCACAATGAAGTATAGAAATATACAAACACTCTGTCACAAACAATGTTTTATACAAGTTACTGGATGAGTTTCAAACCAAAGCTGTCATTTGAAAAGCAAATTGCAAAAAAGATGTAAAACTAGATATGTCCTGGAAGCTTGTGAAATAAATGTAATTTTGCAAGTTATAATCATTTTTCTTAAAGTGACCCTGTCACTAGCTCACACCTTAAATCCTTGTAGCAGTACAGCAACATTTACTTACAGTATTTATTACAGGTATTTATGTAGCACCAACAATTTGAGCAGTGCTTTAGGCTGGGTACACACAGGCCGAAAACGGTCGACCCGGCAGGAACCAGCCGACTTCGGGCCGCGAGTACAAGGAGCCAATGGCTGTGAGCACTGATCAGTGTGTTCTGGTGAGGAGGCAGTCCCCTTGTGAGAATACAATAGCTTAGCAGGGGAGGTCGTTATACTAACGTCGGTTGTGTTAGTATGGCGATCTGTAATTTTTTTTTTCCATTCAGCCAGTTGGGTTGCACAGGAAAAAAAAAAAAAAAAAAAAAAAATAGCGCAGTGATGGCAAACCTTGGCATCCCAGATGTTTTGGAACTACATTTCCCATGATGCTCATGCACTCTGCAGTATAGTTGAGCATCATGGGAAATGTAGTTCCAAAACATCTGGGGTGCCAAGGTTCGCCATCCCTATTCTAGTGTGTACCAGACAGTTCTTGACTGCATGGTGCCCTCTACCCCATCTTGTACCTTTCCCTGTTGCCCTCCTTACATATACTGTACAATCACCTCTTACCCTACCCTCAGGCAACTTACAGCCTAAAGTCCTTATCACACATGTGACAAATAACTAGGTCCAATTTGGACAATTCCCTTCAAGCAGGTCTTAGGAGTGTGGGAGGAAACGCATGCAAAACCCATGCAGGGAGAACATGTAAACTCAATGCAGATAGTGTCTTGACTAGGATTCGACCCAGGGACCTCAGTGCTCAAAAGTTGGCGCTAACCATTAAAGTGGATGTAAACCCGATGTCGTCCTTTCTAAACTACTGCCATAGCAGTTATCTATAAGGATATACATGCCTCCTGCATGTATCTTTACATGTCAAATGTCTCCCCTCTGTCTGTTATGAGACCCGAAAAATTGCAGATTCTGTGGGTGGGCCTGTTGTCTGGAGCTTGGTGGGTGGAGTCGTGATGTCAGTAAACTCCCCGCCCACCACTACACTCCCCTTGTCAACATGCATTTTCTCCTGTGTATTTCTTACACTGAACTTCTGCTATGATCTCTAACATCCAGTGAAAAGATAGGAAAGTCCCCACATGACTTCAGCATGCCCAATTATGCTGAGGTGTGGAACATCCAATCCTGGCCGAGCAGCGGAAGAAAGGAGTGGGAGGGAATTAAAAAATAATGCATGTCTCTTAGGCTAGTGCAGAGATATGTAAATCACCTGTCACTCACAGCAAGGGGGAGGATTTGACAAAGTTTTTCTCTGTTTGTCAAGATTTATCTCACTGAAAAATAAAAGAGGATTGCTCAGAGCTGGATTAACTCTTTGTGGCAAGACTGGGCTCAAATGATAGGAAATCTTATACTCTACACTATGACATCAAAAAATAAAAATAAAAAAATTCAGGTTTACATCCACTTTGAGCCCACTTTTTATTACCATGCCTTTACTTTTAGTTCTAAAGTTGGCTATAGACAATTCGAACCACGTATGTGTAGGCTTATTGTACCCAAGTTGATCGATCAATCAACTTGGATACAACCAGCCTGTCAGATTTTTCATACCATTATTGCCAGTGGCTATAGCAGCTAGCAAAAATCACTGTGTTCTCCCAGCGGGGACAGCTTTCCCCGTTAGGAGAACACAACAGCTGCTCCTCTGTTACACTACTTATCGTCCAGAACATGGCCTTGAGCAGACAATTGCCCAGACAGCCAAGGAAAAATTGTAAAGAAAGGTAAAGCGTCTGTATTCTTGTTTACAACTACACCTTAACCAACATAGCTGCTGCCTGTGTTTGGAGCATGCACCCAGGAGACACAACTAAGGAGCAATTGTCTGCTGAAGGCTGTGCTCCAAAACACAAGTGAGGTAGCAGAGAGCAGGCTAGGAAGCAACAATGATGTACCAATGTGACAGTTTAATAACCCCTCATTTGTGACAGGACCCAGGATTTTCTGCTGTTAAGAGGTTGAGTTTTTATCAGAAGAGACATGCAAAGTCCTGTCAAAAAACGTTTTTTTACTTCCCTTAGAATTAGTTTTATTTTCTGTATACACTATTCAGCGCATGCACTGTGCAATGTACAGGCCTGGTATCTGTCAGATGTCGAGAACGGAACAAGGTGCGCACACACGTATGAGTTGAGTCACCAGTGGCCATCCATTGGCCAATGGTAAACACAGAAGGAAAAGGAGAGAAGGTGGGACTGGTGGGAGATGCAGCAACTGCGATTCTGGATTGGACAGCACTGAGGGAGGCCACTTTTGTAGTCAATTGTGTCACAACGTGCTATGCATACTTACACATCAAGGCATTGGCCCACCCCCAATTGACGAATTTTAGTTCTGCTTTAAGGTCCCTCCAGGGATGAGATGAATGACACCCCATCTGGGCGCTTTCAGACAATGATGTGAACATATTTATGGAGTGCTGTGAACAGAACGCAGCCTATGGGCGGTTGGAATCATATGACACCTGCATGGTTGACCATCCTCTGAAGTCTCTAATTTGCTTTAGGCAACATCTAGCACACAAGAGAAATTTTGCAGCCAAACATCTGATATTTCTATATTTTCAACACTGTGAGCATAAGGCATAAGGCAAATGTCACTTGACTTGTAGTCAGTGGTCACCTTTTCTCCGGGTCTTTCTGAAGGCACGAGGAGATCATCTTTCTAAAAGATTTGCCATACTTCTTCAGCATTTCCTTATCATGCACACCAGTTTCTAGAGTAGGGGGATCATTCTGAAGCGTCAACATTAATACCTGGGAAAGAAAATTTAAGCAAAACAAAAGATTAAAAAAGCCCAATTGTTTAAAAAAGAAATGGGCTATGTTGCAATTTCTTTATTTCTAATGCAATTTACATGTTTACAGAGAATCTGTAGACACATATTTATGGTAACACCACACATGGTCAGGCCTAGGAAGAGGAAGATTTATCAGGGGACGAAGCTGGAAGGCAAAACTTGGGTTGGAGATCAGACGACCACACTACTTTTGTGTGTGTTTTTAAAGCGGAAGTAAACCCATCGATTTAACAGTTTAAAAAAAAAAAGGCACGCCGGGAATGCTAACTGCACATTGGCTGTGCTCTCAACCAAACAGTCAAACCATCCAATGGCTGGTGTCATAACGGATCACATGTGCAGCACCGTGGCAGTTGAAGATTAAACAGAGGCAAAGATGGCAGCTTCCTTGGCTGAAAACGATAGGGGGGTTTACTTCCACTTTAATTAGGATCTATGCGAGTGCAATACACAATATAATAGCTTTCTTCACATGCAATCTTCTCTATTTTTCTGCATTACAGCCTTTAACTGTCAGCTGCATGAGGACAACAGATAGTGGAAGGAGCTGAGGGTCAAGTGATCAGACTACAGCGTGAAGATGTGTCCCCATTTCAATACACCAGGATAGGTCCACAATACAGCAGGCTGCCTGGAGAGAGGTTCAGTTTAGATCATATGCTTGGGGGTTAAGGACATCTGAAGTGGCAATATTTATAAGAAAAGAAGACCACTTGCTCTTTTGCTGAGTGACGGGTTAAAGTGTTGACCACTTTCGTTTCCATATTAAAGACCAGAATCTAGTGTTTATAACATGGGTCTTTAAATATATACATCAAAGTTGTTGGTCTAAGTAACACGGTTTAAAAATCATAGGTCTTCTGTAAACGTCATTGTGTGATTTTCCTAACATTTAAACAGTCGACATTGTGCCATGGTCTTTTTGAAAATACATTTTTATGAAAAAAAAAAGGATTTTCATGGTCCTTATGTCTTTCTGATGGCAGTAAACATTGGCTTCCATGGCAAAAGCCTAAAAATGTCACAAAAGTTGGGGGCCAATTGTAAGTTTTTTTATTTTATTTTGCCTACCAGTTTAATGGGATTTGTCCAGCACTGTGATAGGTCTAAAGCTATATCATATGTAAATATGATACATACCTTCATTGGAGGGTATTTATGATATGGAGCTGCTCCAGTAGCCAATTCAATAGCAGTAATTCCAAAACTCCAGATGTCTGCCTTAAAATCGTATCCCCGAACCTAAAAAAAGGGTCAGAACAAGTGTAGCAATTGTAAAAGTTCAGTGCATGCCACCATTTGTCCAATTTACAAGCCAAATGACAAACCTGTTGCTTATGTAAATCAGACTGTTCCTCTTCGATAATTAGAGCAGACCAGAACACAAAAGTGAGACTAAAGCTGGCCATACATTATACAATTTTCTTGTTAAATTTCCTTTAGATTTACTTTCAACTATGTAGTGTGAGGGCCTAACTAATTGCATACAAATTGAAAGTGTTTAGGTTTGACCTCATATTATATGGTTTGGGTAAATCTAACAGAAAATTTAATAAGAAAATTGTATAATGTATGGCCAGCCATAAGTCGTGCACACACTAATAAAACTGACAGCTCTGGCTGGAGCTGCTGTACTAACCATGCAAGGCTGTTGTGTTCTGAAAAGGGGGTGCCCCCCCACCAGAACACTCCGATCAGCGTTCTCTGGCATTGGCTGAGAGTGCTGATCGGGAGCCAGTTGGCTGCTGGTTTTCCAACATGCACGTCTGACATACCCACGGTCCGAATGTCACCGTTTTCTCCTGACATTTGGCCCGTGTATATGAGGCTTTATTCCTGGTACACATTATCAGTTTTTTTTTTTTTCTCCATTCAACTCAGTGGGCAATGGGGGAAAAAAAACAAAAAAACACGAGGAGCTCACTGTACTATCCAATGTTAGTACAGTGATCTCCCCGCTGAGCTATTGTGTTATGTGCCCCCCCCCAGCTCCAGCCCAGCGCTGCTCAGATGCGAAATGGACCATTCAGCCAGCTTCTGTTGGACAGGCTGGTGTACACATGGGCTGAATGTCACCCGGTTTCTGTTGAACCGCTAATATTCAGGCCCCTGACCATATAGGTTTTTTTGTTTGTTTTTTCAGCCAGTGGGAGGATGGAGGAATCCCCCTGCTGGGACATCCATCTTACATCGGCACCCGCAGCTGACAAAACACATTGATCAGTGGCTGCAGCTGCTGATCAGTAAAGGTAGTTCTGGCATGTCCTTGCCACAGAAGTTGTTTAAACAATCAACTTCTGCCAAGCAGGGACAGCCACACACAAAGAAATTTTGCCGGTCGGTCCCTGCATAACTGGCTAAATTTTGATCAGTGCATGGGCCAGCTTTCCCTTTGAACTCAACTGATGAGTTAAAAATATATATTTGGCTGTTTTTGAGAAATCGGCATCGGCCGATTATTGTTTAAACCAGGCCGATTTGCGCCCGCAACGCTATACCCGGCCGCCTGCAGTGTAGCATGTGACATCTTCCCCCTGCGCGGCCGGATGGGAAGAAAGTTTACAAGCACGGGACCGCTCCGTTCCGCCCCGCCCCCCTTCGGCCGATCCGCCCCGCCCCCTTCGGCCGCTCCGCCCCGCCCCCTTCGGCCGCTCCGCCCCGCCCCCTTCGGCCGCTCCGCCTCGCCCCCTTCGGCCGCCCCGCCCCCCTTCGGCGCGCTGTAAGAGACGAGCCTCCGCAGGAGATCGTGGCAAGCACCAGCTAAGCTTCCCTGCTAAGGCGGAGCCTGCTGGATGCTGCTATTTCTCCTGCTCTGTGATTGGTCAGCATCTATCTGCATACACCTAGCCCTATCAGGTGCATGCAGATAGATACCAGCATGTATGGAGGGTAAGTGAGAAAAAGTGTGCTACTGTGCCCCCCCTGCAGACTTTATTTAATGTCCTCCACAGCCACCTCTGTACCCCCTCTCCTCCACTCACCTCTCTGTACCCCCCCTCCACAGTCACCTCTCTGTACCCCCCCCCCCCTCCTCCACAGTCACCTCTCTGTACCCCCCCCCCCCCCCCTCCACAGTCACCTCTCTGTACCCCCCCCCCTCCACAGTCACCTCTCTGTACCCCCCCTCCTCCACAGTCACCTCTCTGTACCCCCCCCCCCTCCTCCACAGTCACCTCTCTGTACCCCCCCCCCCCCTCCACAGTCACCTCTCTGTACCCCCCCCCCCTCCTCCTCCAGTCACCTCTCTGTACCCCCCCCCTCCAGTCACCTCTCTGTACCCCCCCCCCCTCCTCCACAGCCACCTCTCTGTACCCCCCCCTCCTCCACCGCTACCTCTCTGTACCCCCCCCCCCCCTCCTCCACCGCTACCTCTCTGTACCCCCCCCTCCTCCACCGCTACCTCTCTGTACCCCCCCTCCTCCACCGCTACCTCTCTGTACCCCCCCCCTCCTCCACCTCTCTGTACCCCCCCTCCTCCACCTCTGTACCCCCCTCCTCCACAGCCACCGCCCCCCCCCCCTCCACCTCTCTGTACCCCCTCCCCCCCCTCCTCCACCGCTACCTCTCTGTACCCCCCCTCCTCAGTCACCTCTCTGTACCCCCCCTCCTCCACAGTCACCTCTCTGTACCCCCCCCCTCCTCCACCGCCCCCCCCTCCACCACCTCTCTGTACCCCCCTCCTCCACAGTCACCTCTCTGTACCCCCCCTCCTCCACCGCTCCCTCTCTGTACCCCCCCTCCTCCACCGCTACCTCTCTGTAACCCCCCTCCTCCACCGCTACCTCTCTGTAACCCCCCCTCCTCCACCGCTACCTCTCTGTAACCCCCCCTCCTCCACCGCTACCTCTCTGTAACCCCCCCTCCTCCACCGCTACCTCTCTGTAACCCCCCTCCTCCACCGCTACCTCTCTGTAACCCCCCTCCTCCACAGTCACCTCTCTGTAACCCCCCCTCCTCCACAGTCACCTCTGTAACCCCCCCCCCCCTGTACCTCCCCCCCCCTCCTCACACCCCCCCCCTCCACAGTCACCTCTCTGTACCCCCCCCTCCTCCACAGTCACCTCTCTGTACCCCCCCTCCTCCACAGTCACCTCTCTGTACCCCCCCCTCCTCCACCAGTCACCTCTCTGTACCCCCCCCCCCTCCACAGTCACCTCTCTGTACCCCCCCCCTCCACAGTCACCTCTCTGTAACCCCCCTCCTCCACAGTCACCTCTCTGTAACCCCCCTCCTCCACCGCTACCTCTCTGTAACCCCCCTCCTCCACCGCTACCTCTCTGTAACCCCCCTCCTCCACAGGAACCTCTCTGTAACCCCCCTCCTCCACCGTCACCTCTCTGTAACCCCCCTCCTCCACCGCTACCTCTCTGTAACCCCCCTCCTCCACCGCTCCCTCTCTGTAACCCCCCTCCTCCACCGCTGCCTCTCTGTAACCCCCCTCCTCCACCGTCACCTCTCTGTAACCCCCCTCCTCCACCGTCGCCTCTCTGTAACCCCCCTCCTCCACAGTCACCTCTCTGTAACCCCCCCCTCCTCCACAGTCACCTCTCTGTAACCCCCCTCCTCCACAGTCACCTCTCTGTAACCCCCCTCCTCCACAGTAACCTCTCTGTAACCCCCCTCCTCCACAGTCACCTCTCTGTAACCCCCCCTCCTCCACAGTCACCTCTCTGTAACCCCCCTCCTCCACAGCCACCTCTCTGTAACCCCCCCCCCCCCTCCACAGTCACCTCTCTGTAACCCCCCTCCTCCACAGCCACCTCTCTGTAACCCCCCTCCTCCACAGCCACCTCTCTGTACCCCAGTGGTGGTGCGTCCATAAGGGGCGCACGGGCGCCACCACCTCTCTCCTGTCACGTCTCTTTTACCATAGATAGGTTTGTGCATGGTATTTTTTGTAAGCACCTGATTGGAGTCATAGGCTCTAATAGGCGTCCAAAAAGGTAGTACTGGGCGCTCGCTGTTCACTCAGCGCTGTGTTAGGAAAGCGAATGAATCGCTTTCCTAACACTGAACCGCCTCTCAGCCAATCAGGTGCTCGGATCTGTTACCTGTCACCTGATTGGCTGAAACGACAGGCACTGTGATTGGACGCCTATACAGAGGACAGGAGAAGACCGAGGGTTGTGGAGCACACCGCCGCCGTGACCCGATACTTTACCGAGACAGGGTAAGGCCCCTTTCACACTGGGGCGGTTTTCAGGCGGTACAGCGCTAAAAATAGCGCCTGTACACCGCCTGAAAAAACCGGCCCCATTCACTCCAGTGTGAAAGCCGGCGGGCTTTCACACTGGAGCGGTGCGCTAGCAGGACCGCAACAAAAGTCCTGCTAGCTGCATCTTTGGAGCGGTGAAGGAGCGGTGTATTTACCGCTCCTATACCGCTCCTTCCCATTGAAATCAATGGGAAACCGCGGGGATACCGCCCGCAAACCGCCGCTGCAGCGGCGCTTTGCGGAGGTTTTTAACCCTTTTGCGGCCGCTAGCGGGGGTTAAAAACCACCCCGCTAGCGGCCGCATACCGCGGGTAAAACTATGGTAAAGCAGCTTTACCGTCGCCGCCCCGCACCGCCCCAGTGTGAAAGCAGCCTAAGTGCAGAGCGGGCAGGGGATGCACACTTGCCGCATTTGATGGGGCACAGTGGCTGCAATTGATGGGCACAGTGGCTGCAATTGATGGGCACAGTGGCAATTGATGGCACAGTGGCTTTTTTTTTTTTTTCCGTTTGTTTACGCCCTCCTAAAAAGTTTGAGCACCAGCCGCCACCGCTGTACCCCCTCCCTCCACAGCCACCTCTGTACCCCCTCCCTCCACAGCCACCTCTGTACCCCCTCCCTCCACAGCCACCTCTGTACCCCCTCCCTCCCCAGCCACCTCTGTACCCCCCTACTTTAAAATGACTAAGATTGTAATTTGTATTTTTTAATAATTACAGTCTGATGATGGCTGAAAAGAAATCAAACCCAGTATGGCAGTATTTCAGTGAGCCAACATCAGGGAAGGCCAAGTGCAATATCTGCCAGAAATTGCTGAGCATGGGAGCAGAAAAAGGAAAGACTAAAAATACCACAAATATCTGGAATCATCTGAAAGTCCACCACCTCCAAGCTTATAAAGACGCACAGAGGGAGAAAGAAGCTATAGCTTCTTCTTCAGCCAACTTTCAGCCCACTGTAGTACAGATGTTTGATTCTAAAAGAAAATGGCAAAATACTGATCCCCGGTCCAAGAAAATTGATACCCTAATCACAGAAATGATTGCCACAGACAACCAGCCCTTTACAGTTGTTGCAGATATTGGCTTCCAACGCTTGCTGGCAACAATAGAACCAAGATATTCAATCAAAAGTGAAAAATACTATCGCACAGACATGCTGGACAGTGTGTACAAAAAGGTTACACAGCGAATTAAGACACTAATTGCAACAGAGAATGCTGGCCCCTATTTGTCCTTCACAACAGACTGTTGGTCTGGTGAAACAGAATCACTTATGAGCCTAACATGTCATTTTATAGACAGTAACTGGGAAAGGAAACAGGTAATTCTAAATGTCAAGGCCATGTCTGGCTCCCATACTGGGGACTATATCAAGGAGATGTTCCTTGGCATGCTCAATGATTGGGATATCAACCAAGACAGAGTGGTGCTTGTGCTGCGAGACAGTGGTGCTAACATGATTAAAGGCCTCAGACTGGCAGATATACCAGACTTAAGCTGCAGTGCACACACATTGCAGCTTGTGGTGAAAGAGGGCATCAGCAGTCAGCGAGTAGTGGGGGACATCATTGCCAAATTAAAGACCTGTGCTACACACTTTAGCCACTCTGTGCTTGCAAAGCAGCGTCTTGGAGCCATCCAAAAAGAGCTTGGCCTCCCCCAGCACAGTATCATTCAGGATGTTCCCACCCGCTGGAACTCCACATTACATATGTTGCAGAGGATGCTGGAGCAGAAGCGTGCCCTGAATCTCTATGTAGCAGAACATGGCAAGGTTACCACACCTCCAGCAGAACAATGGGATATCATCTCAAATTTGATAGATACACTGGGCCCTATTGAGGAAGTGACTTTGGATATCAGCAAGGCAGAGGCCTCCATCTCCTGCATCATCCCATGCATTGCTGTGCTGAAGATGGTGCTTCAGGCAGAGGGTCACTCCACAAGGGGGATCAAAACACTTAGGGAAACCATGTGGCAAAGTTTGGAGAGACGATTCACAAAGTTGGAAGATACCAAATGTTTGGTGCTGGCAACACTGCTTGATCCTCGGTACAAGGGTCATGTATTTGCAGGGGACACACTAAGCAAAGCAAAAACTTGGCTGCGAGAAGAGCACGCTAGTGTGTCCGAGCAACAAAAAAGAGCCACCAGTGGAAACGAAGGACCAGAACCAAAACGGACCAGGACAAGGGTAGAAGAGGAGGAGGAACCCAGTCCCTCTGGTCTTCTGGAAAAAATGTATGCGAACATTTTGGGGGCTCATGGAACTCCAGCTGAAGAGAGTGATGAGCACTTAATTTCTGAGCAATTGGAAAAGTACCTCCGAGAGCCACTGATAGACAGACGGACTGGTCTGCCACTGGAGTGGTGGAAACAGAATGCATCCCGCCTGTGCCACCTTGCACCACTGGCAAGAAAATTTCTCTGTCCACCTGCCTCTTCTGTTCCCAGTGAAAGGGTATTTAGTGAGATTGGGATCATTTATGACAAGAAGAGGAGCAGGCTCACAGGAGAAAATGCCGAGAGACTGTGTTTCCTAAACTATAACCTGAAGCTCTTAAACTGGGAGTACCAAGAGAACTGTTAAGTGATGGATGCGGGTGAAGAAGAGAATCGGGGACTGGAACTGAACCAAAAACCCTAAAACTAAAGAAAAATTGCACTTTTTTATTGTTTACAAACTTACTTCAGTAATGGCCGTTATCTATTGCTGTTGATTTTCAAAAGTTTTTGTTACCTGTTTTTGTGTATTTTTAAGATACATAGTTGTGTTCTTATCTAACTGACATACATGTGCACTGCCTGGAGGCTTGTTGTGTACTTCTGTTAAATAAATGGTTAATTTAAGCAATTTTCTGTATCCCTTCTTTATTATTTAACTATACTGTTAGATTTTATGAAAAGAAAAAAAAAAATCGGCCTTAAAAAATCGGCCTAAAAAATCGGCATCATATAATCGGCTGCCCCAATTTCTAAATATCGGCATCATATATCGGCCATCGGCTGCCCCAATTTCTAAATATCGGCATCGGCATCGGCCAGAGGAAAAACCCATATCGGTCGACCTCTAAAAAAAAAAAAAAAAAGCATAGCGTTAACTTTCCATATAAAGGCTATTAACTAGATTCACAAGGACAGTATTGAGCTTCAGGGACAAGCATTGCATATGGTCTATTTCTCTAGATTCATAGCTAGATAATGTGTGTAGCTCTTTTAAAACACCTGTGCTGCCACTTAGAAGACAGCAAATCGTGCCCCGTCAATGGCTCTAAAGATTGACGTATACAGAACCAATATTCTCTTGCTACTTGGTTTGTTTCTTTTAGAATATATACACACATAAAAAAAAAAATTAAATATATAATTTTTTTTTTTTTTTTTTCTGGATAGTGGAATACATCTCTGCAATACATGCACTGTTTGTAAAGTTTTATTTTTATGAAAGCACTACAGATAAAAATAAATAAAAATCTTTTGATCCTGGCAGAAATCCATTGAGTTCCTAACCTCCTGACAATGCTGCCTCTGTTGCATTGAAATTCCAGGAAGTATTATCAGCTGGGAAGGAGTTCTCCTCACTGTAGAACAGGGATATGCAATTAGTGGACTTCCAGCTGTTGCAGAATTACAAGTCCCATGAGGCATAGCAAGACTGACAGCCACAAGCATGACACCCAGAGCCAGAGGCATGATGGGACTTGTAGTTTTGTAATAGCTGGAGGTCCGCTAATTGCATATCCCTGCTGTAGAACATCTCCCACTCTCATTAGCTAAACACAAGGAGGGGAGTGTTCTGCAGTCCTGCATAGAAGAACTAGGCTGGGCTATCATCAGTGCTTGAGATTTCAGGGCGGCAGAAGTAGCATTGTTTGTTCTTTTTGGCGCTCACTGGATTTCTAGCAAGTCAACAGGTATTTATTTTCAATTACAGAGTTTTTAAAGGTAATAATTATGGGGAAATCTGCATATTATGCAGACACGTATGAAGTCATTTTTTTTTTTGGGGCCTCAGACATGCACTTTAACCATATGGAAATTTGACCCAATACAGGTCTTAACAGGAGTGCTTCTATAAGGCTCCATGCACACTGAAGCTCATAAACTGCAGTTTATTGGAGTTTGGGCGTTTTTTTTTTTTTTAAAAGCCCATAAACTCCACTCTATGTTAGCCTATGTGTCCATGCACACATCAACGTTTTTTTAGCTTTAATGAGCAGTGGAGTTTATGGGCTTTTTTCTGAACGCCAGAAATTTGCGTTCAAAGTGCCGTTTTTCACCGCCAAAAAAAACCAAACGCTGATAAACGCTCATGAACGCGCGTTAATTAGCGTTTGGCGTCCTATTTTTTCAATGCATTGGGGGAGTTTGGAATGCATTGTGGGATTTTTGGAGTGTCCTCGGTGTATTTTTATTAAAAACGCCCATTAACGATAACGCTAATAAACGCTCATAAACGCTAGTACAAAACGCTGTAAAAAGCAAGTTTTTCAACCAGTGTTTTCTGCCAGCAATCTGGCGTCCAGAAAAAGCTTTTTTGAGTTTCAGTGTGCATGGAGCCTTTTCACGGTTCAAATCTCCTGTTGAATCGGCATCACCAAGCTAAACATAGTTGACAAGTTGATAAAAAAAAAAACACAACAAAAATAAAAAAATTGGACTGCATCCAGTCACTGTTCAGGTTTCTGACAGCTGCAGCTGTCAGAATACAAAAAAAAACAAAAACGTTAGGGTGATTCCTTCATCCACGCTGTTTGCCACGGATTGAAGAATCTATTAGATATCTTTCATTCAGCCCATGGGCTGAACAATAGAAATCTGTACATGCATGGCTACCCCAACTATGGGAGAGACACTACCAGGGGTGTCAAACTGGCCACCCTCCAGCTGTTGCAGAACTACAAGTCCCATCATGCCTCTGCCTGTGGGAGTCATGCTTTTAACTGTCAACCTTGCAATGCCTCATGGGATTTGTAGTTCCGCCACAGCTGGAAGACCACCAGTTTGACACCTATGCAGACTGTGCACTCAGGGCAGGGACTGATGTGAATAGTGAATTGTACTGTGTAGAGCATATTTCACTGCTATACAAATACAGACAAATATAAACTAAAATAAACATTAAGAATTTGTTTGGGATATTTCTGGCAAAATTATTAATTTCAGAAAAGCATTTATTAATAATCTTCACAGTTAAATGAGTCATTTGTAGAGCAGTGATTAGTTCCCAAACCTTCTTTTTCAAGGAAACAAGAGCTCTATTGTTCTTGGTAATAAAGAAAACATTACCTGCTCCATGACCTCTGGAGCCATCCAGCAAGGCGTGCCCACAAACGTCTTTCTCACTTTGTTCCTGGTTATGTCACCACCTGTGGCTAGAAAAGCGCTGACACCAAAATCTGGAGAAGCAGAAGACAAGACATTATGTCAGTAGACTGGAATGATCGGTAAGAAAATGATTACTCTTAGAAGCACAGAGTGATTAAAATATATAAAATGTTGTATCCCTTCTCTTCAACATTAAAGGTTAATCAACGTAACAAAAAAAAAAAAAAACTTTTGGGCAAATGCTGATCGGTATAATCCCCTACTATTATCTTCCCTCGCCCCAAAGTCTATACAAAGTCAAGCAAGAGAGTCTGACACATAAATGAAAGTGGTTGTAAACCCTTGTAGACCACTTTAACCTACAGGTAAGCCTAGATTAAGGCCAACCTGTAGGTCCAAGAAATATCTCCTAAACCTACATGGTTTGGGAGATATTTGCAAAAGACAGGCACCGCTGTCTACAGCGCATGTGCCGTAGACAGCGGCGCGCAGGCGCACTGAGCATGCCGCTGCTAATGGCAATAATGCCGTTAGTGGCGGCTCCCGTGCGCATGCGTGAAGATGACGTCATCGCGGCTCCGGCCAGTCACATCGCCGGAGCCGCAATACCCGGAAGTCACTCAGAGTATCATGGTGGCATTGGAGTAGGACAACGAGAGTCGATTCGGGGGCTTCCATCTCAGGTAAGTTATTCATAATGAGCTAGTATGCTAGTTCATTATGCCTTTGCCTTGCGGGGTCTATTTTTTTATTTTATTTTTTTGATCGGCTTTACTTCCTCTTGAACGGCCTAAATACTGAGGACATGATCTGTATGTCATTTCATGGGTGGAAGGAAAGAAAATCACTCAATTCCCCTCATGAACACAGTCAGCGTTGATGGGGGTAATCCTTCCAGCAGCATGTTTCGTCAGAATCCCCCAAGAAAGGGGTTTAAAAACTCCAGTTTTGTGGCGATTTGAATGCGCTTTGAAATCGCTGCCCATTCATTCCAATGGGCAGGGCATTTTGGGAGCGCTAAATGCAGCGCTCCCAACTCTCCCCAAAGATGCTGCTTGCACCACTTTTCATAACGTCCCACAAACGCACTGTGAAAAGTCACACTGGAATGAATGGGAGGAGGTTTTCAGGTGCTTAGCAGAGACTATTTCTAGCGCTAAAGCGCCTGAAAACCACCCCAGTGTGAAAGAGGTCTTAAAGGTTTAGCGCCAAGGAGTACGGGGTGTACCAATATGGCCTCCACCACCTTCCTACTGCTTGCGTCCAGCTTCTTTCAAATTGTAACATCAAAACAGCATCACATATGTCAATATACTATATTTATTTATATAAGCTCACTTTATTGCTAAAATTACTGTGACATTCAAGACACCTTGGCTGGGTGTAGTAGATGTCCGCTGCCGCCTTCCGACTGCAGGTGTTCTGTCAGATTAGCAAACCTGGCAGTGGTGGAACGCATGCGCAGTTGACGGAACGTCACTTCTGTTACCTAATCTGACAGGTCGCCGATTCTGATGAAACACCATCAGCGATCACATGAAAAAAATCTGACAGGCTGGTTGTACTAAAGTCAATGGATTGACTTCTCTACAACCAGCCTGCCCATAGATGGATCTGAACCATCCGAAATTCAATCCATCTGTGGCCAGCTTAAGACTTGACTATAACACATTTTCATTTAATTTACATTATTTCATAAAATGAAGGTTTGCATGCTCCAAAATATCATTAATTTGTGCATAATACAGTGCAGGGAACAGATGAATCAAATTCATGTTCAGAAAAACCTACCTGCTATTTGTACAGAGCCATCTTCACCCAAAAGTATATTTCCAGCTTTAACGTCCCTGGAAATAAAATAAAAAGTGATGACTTGTAAAATACAAAAAAAATGACTTCCTTTGTACTTTTTATGTAGAGTCAGCAGCGGGCCTGGTTTGTGTAGAAAAGCTGCAGGTGCCCTACGTAGTCTTGTGCTTCACTTCCAATGCTAAAATAATCATGGATTTAGGCACACATTTTAATTTAAAGTTGTAACATTTACCTAAATGTAAATTTGACACAGTATTCCTTTTTTTTTTTTCTTACCCGCAGCTCCACATTTTATTGACTGCCCTTCACATACATATCTTTAAATGCTCCTCATCATGGTCATGTGCATATCAGGGAACTTGACTAGCATTCCTCACTAAGGCCGGCCAAAGTTGGTTCAAATCTTGCCCGGTTCAGCAGAAACCGGTCGAGATTTGAACCATGTATGGGCAGGCTGAGTGTACAAAGTTAAATTGATCGATCGACTTGGGTACAACCAGCCTGCTGGATTTTAACTTGCCATTATCGCTAGAGGCTGCTATAGCCACTAGCAATAATCACTGTCTTCTCCCAGCGGGGACAGCCTTCCCCACCGGAAGAATACAATGCTTCTTCAGGAGGGATTCTCTTGTCAGCACTGTCTGTGTTGATGTGGGAATCGTGGAAATTTCTTTCCTAAAATAAAATTTGCACAGTCTATGGCCGGCCTTAATGCCAAAGGAACAGTTCACTAAAGAGGAGTTCCACCCAGAAATGGAACTTCCGCTTATGGGATTCCTCCCCCCCTCTGGTGTCACATTTGGCACCTTTCGGGTGAGAGGGGGGAGCAGATACCTGTCTAATTTAGGTATTTGCTCCCACTTCCAGGCATAGATTGCCGCATGTCAGGCCCCTCCTCCTTCACCGCCGCTGTCTTGTGGGAAACACACAGGCCCTGGAAGACAGCAGGGACCCTTCAGAAAGAGCAGCGCGACTCACACATGCGCAGTAGGGAGAAAGGAGCGAAGCTGAAAGTCTTCACTTCCTGGTTACCCAACCAGAAATGGTGGTGGCAGCACCCGCGAGTCGATCTGAAGATCGGCTTCAGGTGCGGACATCGCAGGCTCCCTGGACAGGTAAGTGTTTATATATATATATATATATATATATATATAAATTTCCCAGGCGGAACTCTGCTTTAAGGAATAGAAGCATACGGCCTCTGATGTCCTCCTGAAAATGCAAACTTCCTGGCTGTTCTTGACTTTGATACTTTCCAAAACTGACTGACCTGGAATAGATGTCCCAGAGTGAATTGGGAACTAGCTTGCATGGTGTTCCTTGTCATCACTCAGTGTGTACTGAAGCCACTGGATTCAAATTACAGGCAGGAAATGTGATATCAGAAAGAAAGGTTAATGATTGACAATCTCCATACAATCTCCATATGGGTTTCCTTAAAGCAGAGTTCCTGGCGTAATTCGCCATGGCCCGGTCTCCCAGAAGTGGGCACAGGGTACCTGTAAAAAACAGGTACCAGCTTCCTGTAGATTGTCTCGGCATTCACTTCTGGACGCACAGGTTTTTTTTCTACTGCCCCTAAACACTTATGCCTCCAAACGCCTCTGAAAGTTTATGTGTGCATGGACACATAGGCTAACATGGAGGGGCATTTAGGAGGCATTAAAAAAAAAAAAAAACAACACATCAGACACCCCAACAGCAGCTGTAAAAAAGGCCTGTGTGCATGAGCCGTTCATGTGGCCATACACTATACTATCCAATTGCACAATCTCCTTTAGATTTACTGAAACAATATAATGGGAGGGCACACCTATCTATCCAGTCACTGTCTCCAATCAGGCAGGACCTTGCACTACATAGTGGTAGAGCTAAGAGAGATTGTACAATCAGATTGTGTAGTGTATGGTGAGATTTACAGGACCCAGAACACACCTCTCATGTTTTCAATACTACAGCTCTATCCACATGGGCGGTTATTTGATCTTTCATCTCCTGCACACTCCAAAATATCAAATAAACAATCTATGCAAGATGAAATTAAAATGACATTTTAAAAATTGCTAGCCGTGTATTCATTGAGAATAGTGATCACTGATTAATTGTATTGGAAAACCATGCACCTGTGGAAGTGGTTGGCAGTGATCTGCTTTAAGGGGGGCAGCCACAGGAGTGCGCTAATGAGCTCAGCTGATGAATACCTTCCTGTGTCTTCAGGCCCGTACACACAATGAGATAATCGTACAAAAAATACCGCTTTGGAAGTACGATAATCAGATCATTAGTAAAGAGCTTTCGAGAGCCGATCACCACAGTTCATCTGAAATGATCTGATCCGACATGCGCGGAAATTATTCTTGTACGATACCAGATCATACGATTTCCATTTAATCAGTACAGTTGTTGTCTGAAAATACAATACTAATACACTACAACACATGACATCACTTCCGATTTTTTATTCTGTTGTAGAAGAATTTTCATAACTTTAGTAAACTCTTCTTCATGTTCGATATGTGACTAGCATGCAAAAAAAATAAAAAATAAAAAATGGACGATCGGTCGTCCGATTTTCGGATCGTGTGTATGGGGTTTTACTGGCTTCTCTGTCTGAAATCTACACATCAGCAAGTGATAAAGGTTTCTAAGAAATACAGCAGCAATGGCTAAGGTAAGGCCTTCTTCTCAAAATAAAAGAAAGCTTGTATTATTTATTTATTTTTGCAACAGAGGTACATAGCGAAGCTGGAATTTAGAAAAAAAAAAAAAAAAAAAAAAGGTGAACTTAGCCTTTAAAACGGTTGTATTTTGGACATTTTTATTTTTTTCCTGCAAGGTAAAGTCAAAATGTGCTAGTATGCATCGCACATTATGTGAAACTTACCTTAAAACAAAGCTTTTCCAGCACCGCGATGTCAGTGCTGCAGCCACTTCCATCTTCACCCGTCTTGCTTCCGGGTTCGCCGTCTCCAGCTCTGTGACTGGCTGGAGCCGCGATGATGTCATGGCACAGGGCACGGAAGGAATGGCACGGGTGGCCATTCCTTCAGAGCGCATGCACCAGTGATGTCACTGGCTGCATGTAATGTAATCATCTCCTAAAATGGTGCAAATGGTGCACTACCTATAGGTAAGCCTTAATATAGGCTTACCTATAGGTAAAAGTCAGTAGAGGAAGTTTACTTCCTCATTAAAGCTGAACTCTGAGTAGAATAAAACTGAACCCCTGCAGTGGGGTTCCTCGCTGCACTGACAGAGGTAATTGCTTATTTGTATCTGGGGGAACACAAAAAGGTAGTTAAATCTGCCTTTTCCCCCACTCCTCTGGTAGCCGATGCCATTCGGTGCGTTGGGTTGTGGCCCCTGGCATCCTCGCTTACAATGTAAGACTACTGCTTGCAGGAACTCCCAACAGAGCAGCAAAGAGAAACCGCTTTGGGTGACCAGTCATATAGCTGGGAGGAAGCCTGCGGGAGTAAGGAATATAGGAAGTAGAACTGCTTTTGTTGTTCCCTCTACCAGGGATCTCCAAGCGACGACCCTCCAGCTGTCGTGGAACTACACATCCCATGATGCATGCCAAAACTCTGACATTCACAGACATGACGGGAATTGTAGATCCAGAACAACGGCAGGGCCTTAGTTTGGAGGCCCCTACTCCAGACAAACATGAATAACTGAGGCACTGCAGGAGGACCCCAACTGCAAATGTCCATTATATATTTTTTTCTTTTTAAAACTTCAGCGTTAAGATACAGCAAGCCTGCCCAATGTTACATCTTTGGCCTTTACATGATCTTCTCTCAAGTCCTATATAAATACTAGCATTGTTTGTAAGTGGGGCAGAACTCGAAAGGCTAAAAAACAAATACAATTATGGTAATTATCTCTTTAAGAGGAAACAAAACTCCATAATAACTTCAAGGACCTGGCAAGTCTTCACATATCATAAAAAGGTTCCCACAGAAGAGTGATCACAGGGAAAAGACTTGCTTTCCAATGTTTGCTCTCCTCACATAATGGCGTTTAGTGGCTGTAATTACTTCAGCTATCAAGTGGGATGTATCTGAGAGAAACTCTCACACTTCTGAATGAAGCCCAGGCGTGCCCTATACACGTCTCTGGATTTCACTTCTATTTAAGTGGAAAGTAAACAAGACAAGATTTACGTCTCAGGTTACCGGTTTTAGGATTTTAAAACACCTTCAGAAACTAACAAGTGTTTTTTCTGTGAATAAAGTACATAGGAGTACATAGCGGGGACATCTGTATTGTGTTTGAATAATATTGGTGAACGCTTTTGAAACACTAATGCCCCGTACACACGGTCGGAATTTCCGATGGAAAATGTCCTATCGGACCATGTTGTCGGAAAATCCGACCGTGTGTGGGCTCCATCAAAAAATTTGAGATCCTGCTCTCAAATTTTCCGCCAACAAAGTCCGATCGGACTTTTTCCGATTGTGTGTAGCGAATTCCGACGGACAAAGTGCCACGCATGCTCAGATCACATTACAAGACCAAAGCTATTGGCTACTAGCCTCTACATAGTTCTGTCGTATGCAACGAACGTCATCACGTTCAGAATGATCGGATTTTCCGACAGCTTTGTCCGACCGTGTGTATGCAACACCAGTGTCGGACAAAATCCGTCGGAAAAAATCAGATGGATTTTGTGGTCGGAATTTCCGACCGCGTGTGCGGGGCATAAGGCTGCATTCACACCTGAAGAACGCTTTCACTTCATAAAACGCCGGAAAAAAATGCCCAAAAAGCAAAATCCCATTCATTTCAAATGGCACCTGTTCACATCTGAGCGTTTTGTTACCTGCAGCAAAATGCCTGAAAAACACCTTAAGCTCAAAAAAAGAACACAAGCTTCTTTGGGCAGATTACAGGCGGTTTTTTTTTTCTGCTTTTTACATTGGTGACCTGTACAAAATCGCGGCAAAAACAAGCGACTGAAACGTTCAGGTGTAAATGCAGCCTAAAGGGTGGTACTCATGGGCCGAATATCAAGCAGCATTGGCCGGTTCAACAGAAACAAGCAGACATTCGGCCTGTGAGTAATGTAGCCGCTCCGTCAGAAGTTCGTCCGGTTTCCGTCAAAGGGGCCAATGGCTGAGAACGCTGACTGGTGTGTTCTGGCGGGGGGGGGGGGGGGCGGATCGCTCCAATACAGGGGCGGACTGACAACTCATGGGGCCCCCGGGCAATAGAAGATCATGGGGCCCCCTTGGTCCCCGCACTAAAGGGGACCAAGCGCACATACGGGGGGGGGGGGGGGACGACACGCACACACAGGGGGACACTGGAGGGAGAGCACACACACAGGGGGGGACGCACACACAGGGGGACACAGGGGAGGACGCACACACAGGGGGACACTGGAGGGGGGGACGCACACACAGGGGGACACTGGAGGGAGAGCGCACACACAGGGGGACACTGGAGGGAGAGCGCACACACAGGGGGACACTGGAGGGAGAGCGCACACACAGGGGGACACTGGAGGGAGAGCGCACACACAGGGGGGCACTGGAGGGAGAGCGCACACACAGGGGGGCACACACAGGGGGGCACACACAGGGGGACACTGGAGGGAGAGCGCACACACAGGGGGGGACACACACACACACACACACAGGGGGACACTGGAGGGAGAGCGCGCACACACGGGGGGACACTGGAGGGAGAGCGCACACACAGGGGGACACTGGAGGGAGAGCGCGCACACGGGGGGACACTGGAGGGAGAGCGCACACACAGGGGGACACTGGAGGGAGAGCGCACACACAGGGGGACACTGGAGGGAGAGCGCACACACAGGGGGACACACTGGAGGGAGAGCGCACACACAGGGGGACACTGGAGGGAGAGCGCACACACAGGGGGACACTGGAGGGAGAGCGCACACACAGGGGGACACTGGAGGGAGAGCGCGCACACAGGGAAACACTGGAGGGAGAGCGCACACACAGGGGGACACTGGAGGGAGAGCGCGCACACAGGGGGACACTGGAGGGAGAGCGCACACACAGGGGGAGGGACACTGGAGGGAGAGCGCACACACAGGGGGGCACACACAGGGGGATACTGGAGGGAGAGCGCACACACAGGGGGGGACACACACACACACACACACACACACACACAGGGGGACACTGGAGGGAGAGCGCACACACAGGGGGGGACACACACACAGGGGGACACTGGAGGGAGAGCGCACACACAGGGGGGGGGACACACACACAGGGGGAACTAGAGGGAGAGCGCACACACAGGGGGGGGGACACACACACAGGGGGAACTAGAGGGAGAGCGCACACGCAGGGGGGCACGCACACACAGGGGGACACTGGAGGGAGAGCGCAGACACGGGGGGGGGGGGGACACTGGAGGGAGACACGCACACACAGGGGGACACTGGAGGGAGAGCGCGCACACATGGGGGACACTGGAGGGAGAGCGCGCACACAGGGGGACACTGGAGGGAGAGCGCGCACACAGGGGGACACTGGAGGGAGAGCGCGCACACAGGGGGACACTGGAGGGAGAGCGCGCACACAGGGGGACACTGGAGGGAGATCGCGCACACAGGGGGACACTGGAGGGAGAGCGCGCACACAGGGGGACACTGGAGGGAGAGCGCGCACACAGGGGGACACTGGAGGGAGAGCGCACACACAGGGGGACACTGGAGGGAGAGCGCACACACAGGGGGACACTGGAGGGAGAGCGCACACACAGGGGGACACTGGAGGGAGAGCGCACACACAGGGGGACACTGGAGGAGAGCGCACACACAGGGGGGGACACGCACACAGGGGGACACTGGAGGGAGAGCGCACACACAGGGGGACACTGGAGGGGGAGAGAGCACACACACAGGGGGACACTGGAGGGAGAGAGAGCACACACAGGGGACACTGGAGGGAGAGAGAGCACACACAGGGGACACTGGAGGGAGAGCGCGCACACAGGGGACACTGGAGGGAGAGCGCGCACACAGGGGACACTGGAGGGAGAGCGCGCACACAGGGGACACTGGAGGGAGAGCGCGCACACAGGGGACACTGGAGGGAGAGCGCGCACACAGGGGGACACTGGAGGGAGAGCGCGCACACACAGGGGGACACTGGAGGGAGAGCGCGCACACAGGGGGACACTGGAGGGAGAGCGCGCACACAGGGGGACACTGGAGGGAGAGCGCGCACACAGGGGGACACTGGAGAGAGCGCGCACACAGGGGGACACTGGAGGGAGAGCGCGCACACAGGGGGACACTGGAGGGAGAGCGCGCACACAGGGGGACACTGGAGGGAGAGCGCGCACACAGGGGACACTGGAGGGAGAGCGCGCACACAGGGGGACACTGGAGGGAGAGCGCGCACACAGGGGGACACTGGAGGGAGAGCGCGCACACAGGGGCGCACACAGGAGGGAGAGCACACACACAGGGGGACACTGGAGGAGAGCGCACACACAGGGGAGGGAGAGCGCACACACAGGGGACACTGGAGGGAGGGCGCACACAGGGGGACACTGGAGGGAGAGCGCACACACAGGGGGGACACTGGAGGGAGAGCGCGCACACAGGGGGACACTGGAGGGAGAGCGCACACACAGGGGGGAGACGCACACACAGGGGGACACTGGAGGGAGAGCGCACACACAGGGGGACACTGGAGGAGAGCGCACACACAGGGGGACACACAGACACACACAGGGGGACACTGGAGGGAGAGCGCACACACAGGGGGGGGGGGGGACACGCACACACAGGGGGACGCACACAGGGGGACACTGGAGGAGAGGGAGACGCGCACACAGGGGGACACTGGAGGGAGAGCGCACACACAGGGGGCACACATACACACAGGGGGACACTGGAGGGAGAGCGCACACACAGGGGGACACTGGAGGGGGGGACACTGGAGGGAGAGCGCACACACAGGGGGGGGAAGCGCTACACACACACACTGGAGGGGGGGACACTGGAGGGGAGAGAGCGCACACACACAGGGGGGGGCACACTGGAGGGAGAGCGCGCACACAAGGGGACACTGGGGGGAGAGCGCACACACAGGGGACACTGGGGGAGACACTGGAGGGAGAGCACTGCGCGCGGGGACACACAGGGGGACACTGGAGGGAGCGCACACACAGGGGGGACAACAGGGGGAACACTGGAGGGAGAGCCACACACAGGGGGGACGCGCACACAGGGGGACACAGGGGGACACTGGAGGAGAGCGCACACACAGGGGGACACTGGAGGGAGAGCGCAGACACAAGCACACACAGGGGGGGACACTGGAGGGAGAGCGCACACACAGGGGGACACTGGAGACGCACACACAGGGGGACACTGGAGGGAGAGCGCACACACAGGGGACACTGGAGGGAGAGCGCACACACAGGGGGACACTGAGGGAGAGCGCACGCACACACACAGGGGACACACTGGACACAGGGGGGGGGGGGACACACACTGGAGGGAGAGCGCACACACAGGGGGACACTGGAGGGAGATGCACACACAGGGGGCACTGGAGGAGAGAGCGCACACACAGCACACAGGGGGACACTGGAGGGAGAGAGCGCGCACACAGGGGGACACTGGAGGGAGAGCGCACACACAGCGCGCACACAGGGGGACACTGGAGGGAGAGCGCGCACACAGGGGGACACTGGAGGGAGGGGGAGAGGGAGAGCGCGCACACACAGGGGGACACTGGAGGAGGGAGAGCGCGCACACACTGGAGGGGGGCACACTGGGGGAGAGCGCGCACACAGGGGGACACTGGAGGGAGAGCGCGCACACAGGGGGGACACTGGAGGGAGAGCGCGCACAGGGAGAGGGGGAGAGCGCACACACAGGGGACACTGGAGAGGGAGGGGGGGACACTGGAGGGAGAGCGCGCACACAGGGGGACACTGGAGGGAGAGCGCGCACACAGGGGACACTGACACACTGGAGGGAGAGCAGCGGAGGGAGCGCACACACAGGGGGGGACACGCACACAGGGGGGACACTGGAGGAGTAGAGCACACACAGGGGGGGAGTGGAGAGCGCACACACAGGGGGACAGGAGCGCGCACACAGGGGGGACACTGGAGGGGGAGAGCGCACACACAGGGGGCACACACAAGGGGGACACTGGACACTGAGGGAGAGCGCACGCACACAGGGGGACAGAGGGAGAGCGCGCACACACACACTGGGGGACACACAGGGGGGGGACACGCACAGGGGGGGGACACTGGAGGGAGAGCGCACACACAGGGGAGGGAGAGCGCGCACACACAGGGGGACACTGGAGGGAGAGCGCGCGCACACAGGGGGACACACACACACACTGGAGGGAGAGCGCACACACAGGGACACTGGATGGAGAGCGCGCACACACAGGGGGAGAGCGCACACACAGGGGGGACCCTGGAGGGAGAGCGCACACACCAGGGGGACACTGGAGGGAGAGCGCGCACACAGGGGGACACGAGGGAGAGCGCACACACAGGGGACACTGGAGGGAAGGGGGGCACACAGGGGGACACACAGGGGGACAGGGGGACGCACACAGGGGGACACTGGAGGGAGAGCGCGCACACATGGGGACACTGGAGGGAGAGCACACAGGGGGGGACACGCACACACGGGGGACACTGGAGGAGAGCACACAGGGGGGGACACTGGAGGGAGAGCGCGCACACAGGGGGGACACTGGACACAGAGCGCACACACAGGGGGACACTGGAGGGAGAGCGCACACACAGGGGGACACTGGAGGGAGAGCGCACACACAGAGAGACACTGGAGGGAGAGCGCACACACAGCGGGACACACAGGGGGACACTGGCGGGGGGACACTGGAGGGAGAGCGCGCACACAGGGGGACACTGGAGGGAGAGCGCGCACACAGGGGGACACTGGAGGGAGAGCGCGCACACAGGGGGACACTGGAGGGAGAGCGCGCACACAGGGGGACACTGGAGGGAGAGCGCGCACACACTGGGGGACGCTGGAGGGAGAGCGCGCACACAGGGGACACTGGAGGGAGAGCGCGCACACAGGGGGACACTGGAGGGAGAGCGCACACACAGGGGGACACTGGAGGGAGAGCGCACACACAGGGGGACACTGGAGGGAGAGCGCACACACAGGGGGGACACACGCACACACAGGGGGCACACTGGAGGGAGAGCGCACACACAGGGGGACACTGGAGGGGGAGAGAGCGCACACACAGGGGGGACACTGGAGGGAGACAGGCACACACAGGGGGAGACACTGGAGGGAGAGCGAGCACACACAGGGGGACACTGGAGCACACACACACACAGGGAGAGACACTGGAGGGAGAGCGCACAGGGGGACACTGGAGGGAGAGCACACACAGGGGGACACTGGAGGGAGGGCACACACAGGGGGGTACACTGGAGGGAGAGCGCACACACAGGGGGACAGCACACACAGGGGGACAGAGCACACACAGGGGGGGACACACTGGGGGGCACACATACACACAGGGGGACACTGGAGGGAGAGCAGACACACACAGGGGGACACTGGAGGGAGAGAGAGCACACACAGGGGGACACTGGAGGGAGAGAGAGCACACACAGGGGACACTGGAGGGAGAGCGCACACACAGGGGGGCACACACACACACAGGGGGACACTGGAGGGAGAGCGCACACACAGGGGGGCACACACACACAGGGGGACACTGGAGGGAGAGCGCACACACAGGGGGGGGACACGCGCACACAGGGGGACACTGGAGGGAGAGCGCACACACAGGGGGGACACGCACACACAGGGGGACACGCACACACAGGGGGACACTGGAGGGAGAGCGCACACACAGGGGGGCACACATACACACAGGGGGACACTGGAGGGAGAGCGCAGACACAGGGGGGGGGGGACACGCACACACAGGGGGACACTGGAGGGAGACATGCACACAGGGGGACACTGGAGGGAGAGCGCACACACAGGGGGGACACTGGAGGGAGAGCGCACACACAGGGGGACACTGGAGGGAGAGCGCACACACAGGGGGACACTGGAGGGAGAGCGCACACACAGGGGGACACACACACACAGGGGGCACTGGAGGGAGAGCGCACACACAGGGGGGACACGCACACACAGGGGGACACTGGAGGGAGCGCACACAGGGGGGGGGGGGACACACAGGGGGACACTGGAGGGAGACATGCACACAGGGGGACACTGGAGGGAGACACACACAGGGGGACACTGGAGGGAGACATGCACACAGGGGGACACTGGAGGGAGAGCGCACACACAGGGGGACACTGGAGGGAGAGCGCACACACAGGGGGACACTGGAGGGAGAGCGCACACACAGGGGGACACTGGAGGGAGAGCGCACACACAGGGGGACACACACACACAGGGGGGCACTGGAGGGAGAGCGCACACACAGGGGGGACACGCACACACAGGGGGACACTGGAGGGAGAGCGCAGACACAGGGGGGGGACACGCACACACAGGGGGACACTGGAGGGAGACATGCACACAGGGGGACACTGGAGGGAGACATGCACACAGGGGGACACTGGAGGGAGAGCGCACACACAGGGGGGCACACATACACACAGGGGGACACTGGAGGGAGAGCGCACACACAGGGGGACACTGGAGGGAGAGCGCACACACAGGGGGACACTGGGAGGGAGAGCGCACACACAGGGGGACACTGGACACTGGAGGGAGAGCGCACACACAGGGGGACACACACACACAGGGGGGCACTGGAGGGAGAGCGCACACACAGGGGGGACACGCACACACAGGGGGACACTGGAGGGAGAGCGCAGACACAGGGGGGGGGGGACACACAGGGGGGACACTGGAGGGAGAGCGCACACACACACAGGGGGACACTGGAGGGAGAGCACACACACACAGGGGGACACTGGAGGGAGAGCGCACACACAGGGGGACACTGGAGGGAGAGCGCACACACAGGGGGGGGAGAGCGCACACACAGGGGGACACTGGAGGGGTGAGGGAGCACACACAGGGGGGGGGGGGGACACTGGAGGGAGAGGGGCACACACAGGGGGACACTGGAGGGAGAGCGCACACACAGGGGGAGAGCGCACACACAGGAGGGAGAGCGCACACACAGGGGGGGACACTGGAGGAGAGCGCACACACAGGGGGACACTGGAGGGAGAGCGCACACACAGGGGGGACACTGAAGGGAGAGCGCACACACAGGGGGGGGGGACACTGGATGGAGGGCGCACACACAGGGGGGGACACTGGAGGGAGAGCGCACACACAGGGGGGGACACTGGAGGGAGAGCGCACACAAAGGGGGGGGACACTGGAGGGAGAGCGCACAGGGGGGGACACTGGAGGGAGAGCGCACACACAGGGGGACACTGGAGGGAGAGCGCACACACAGGGGGGGACACTGGAGGAGGGAGAGCGCACACACAGGGGGGGGACACTGGGGAGGGAGAGCGCACACACAGGGGGGACACTGGAGGGAGAGCGCACACACAGGGGGGGACACTGGAGGGAGAGCGCACACACAGGGGGGGACACTGGAGGGAGAGCGCACACACAGGGGGGGACACTGGAGGGAGAGCGCGCACACAGGGGGGACACTGGAGGGAGAGCGCGCACACAGGGGGGGACACTGACACTGGAGGGACACTGGAGGAGGTGAGAGCGCGCACACAGGGGGGGACACTGGAGGGAGAGCGCGCACACAGGGGGACACTTCGCGTCAAGGGAGGAGCCAACAGGGGGACACTGGAGGCTGAGAACGCTGACTGGTGTGTTCTGGCGTGGGGGGGGGGGGGCGCATCGCTCCCCTATTATTGTATAGTTAGTACAGCAGCTCTTCCCACTGGGTTTAAGGAAAAAAAATAATAGTGTGTACTAGACTTTAGTGACCAATTGGTCACTAGACGCGGCTAAATCAGAGACAGAACACCAATATCAAACCATACAGACTATGGCATTTCACAATTAACCAGATTACGAGCAGTCGAGTGCATACTTAATGCACGCTCAGCACAGTAAAGGGTTTACCGGGGCCCCATATATGTGGCCGCTTGGTGTTAAAACACACCCACTGGGAGGCTGCAAATTTGCACCAGGTTGGCAGGAAGTGGTTAAAACAGAACTTCAGCCAAAAATACGATAAAATAAATAGCCCATGAATTAAGTAAAATAATAAAACTATCTTTTGCAGTAACAATATTCACCTTTAATCCAGATATTTTCCACGCAGTCCTTTTTTCTGCCACTAGATGTCCTCAGTCTGATGGCCAGCATCATTCAAACTACTTCCTCTGAGCCCAGGTTATCCTGAACCCACCCAAGTCTGACTGGACAGTGAAAGGAGAAGCAGTACAGTGAGGAGCGCATCTGTCGCTCTTCTCTCCTATCAGCATGCTTTGGATATGTTGTAGTGCTAGGTCCACTGTGTTAGCATACCAAATTTGGGGTTCCTAGCACCAAGTGGCCCCGAGATATGGGGCCCCAAAGTCGGGTCGGAAAATGTAATTTTCTGCTGCAGAAAAATGCTTGACTCGAGTATAAGCCGAGGGGGGGCACTTTCAGCACACAAAAAAATGTGCTGAAAAACTCATGGTATACGGTATGTTAAAACAATACACTAAGATGCTGTGAACGGTCAGCTTAGGGGGTATTCTGGAAGAACTGTTAAAGTAGAACTATAGGAAACAACTTTTTTTTCCATTTTGGATAGAGCAAGGGAGGGTAATAACCCCGCTCAGATTTATTTTCATCATCTGCGTCCCATTGCGGAAATTTACCTTTATTTCCTGTCCCATAGCCAAACAGGAAGTAATAGGAAATCCCTGCAAATTAAGAGAATTATTTGGGGACCCCCCCAGGTCACCAGAACTAGTGTCCCCATTGGAAAGTTTACCCGCTCTTACTTTTATAAATAGAGGGTGAATCTCTTTTAGTTATTTTTTTACTAGACATACTTTACACATCTTTATATAAAATACCATCATAAAAATATGGAACAGCAAGTAGGTAAAAGTTTGAAAATACATAAAGCTACAAAATCTTTTTCTACACTCTCTTGCCGTGTATTTTCATTTGGCACCACAAAGTAGATATAAGCAAATTATTACTGTTGGCATACATGGCATCCCTGCTGCGTCCTCTTTGGATCAGATGCAGCTATTGTTACAGAGGATCCGCAGGGCTGTCGTTTAAATGTTACTATCCTAGAGTGTCATTGCACTTCAAAAAAGGCCCCAACTCAACCGCAGGTTTAACAAAAAATACATTTTGCAAAACTTTTTGTCATTTCATTTAGGCCGGCTTCACACTGGAGCGGTGCGGGGCGGCGACGGTAAAGCAGCGCTATATTTAGCGCTGCTTTACCATCGTTTTACCCGCGGTATGCGGCCGCATACCGCTAGCGGCCGAGAAAGGGTTAAAAACCTCCGCAAAGCGCCGCTGCAGCGGCGCTTTGCCGGCGGTATCCCCGAGGTCTCCCATTGATTTCAATGGGAAGGAGCGGTATAGGAGCGGTGAACACACCGCTCCAAAGATGCAGCTAGCAGGACTTTTTTTACCGTCCTGCTAGCGCACCGCTCCAGTGTGAAAGCCCTCAGGGCTTTCACACTGGAGACACAGCAACAGCTGTTTCGGGTCGGTTTACAGGCGCTATTTTTAGCGCAATAGCGCCTGCAAACCGCCCCAGTGTGAAAGCAGCCTTAATGGCAGGCAGAATTTAAAACCATAAATTGGAAAAAAAAAAAATTTGCGAGAGCCACATCTGAGGCCAAAAAAAATCTGACAGGCTGCCCATCCGGCATAAAGGGTTGAAACCATTAGCGTAACATAACATAACAATAACCATTATGCAAAACATACCTGTGGCAGCTTTACGACAAAAAGAGTTTACCGTACATACTCAAGTATAAGCCGAGTTTTTCAGCACTTTTTTTGTGCTGAAAGTGCCCCCCTCGGCTTATACTCGAGTCAATCACTTTTCTGCAGCAGAGAATGACATTTTTTGACCCGACTTTGGGGCCCGGTATCTCGGGGCCACTTGGTGCTAGGAACCCTTAAATTTGGTGTGCAAACCCAGTGGAACTAGCACTACAATATATGGGGTTTGGGGTTCCTAGCACCAAGTGGCCCCGAGATACAGGGCCCCAAAGTCGATCAACTGTGTCCATCTGCAGAAATGTCATTTCGGGACCCTTTGGGTCCAGAGACTCCAAGTTTTGGTTGCAGCTAGGGGGCATTTAGGAACACTTAACTACTACGTTTGAGGTATGGGGGACCTATGGCTGCAAATGGGCACAGTGAGGCATGCAAATGGGCACAGTGAGGCATGCAAATGGGCACAGTGAGGCTGCAAATGGGCATTGTTGACCCTCTTTTCCACTTACAGTAGCTGCGCATTTCTCACCCTAGGCTTATACTCGAGTCAATACGTTTTCCCATTTTTTGGTGGTAAAATTAGGTGCCTCAGCTTATATTCGGGTCGGCTTATACTCGAGTATATACGGTACTACTCAAACGATCACACAAATCAAGAGCAAACAAAACACTTGTTCACTGCAACAAATTGGATTTTTTTTCTATAGCCGGTTATTTTAAACAATAATTCCAGCTTCCATTTTTACACACTGGATGGTGATGTGCTGCCAGATCACTTGAATACTTAGGCAGGTAAAAGGAATGTTGCCAGAACATTGTAACTGATCTTTGCAAATTCTTGAGCCTGATGACTCCTAAACTGGATGGAGTGACTGTTCACCCCTATCACAGCATTGGTTCCAAGCCACAAGACTTCCAGAATTGTTAAGCATTGACAAGAACTGCACAAAAGCACCCATTATGCCCCATTATTTCTAGATTGTAAGCTCCAATGAGCAGGGCCCTCTGATCCCTCCTGTATTGATTTGTATTGTAATTGTACTGTCTACCCTCATGTTGTAAAGCGCTGTGCAAACTGCCGGCGCTATATAAATCCTGTATAATAATTATGCAATTTCAATGCTGAATATTCACTGGGCTCACTACTCATTAATTCTATGTTGCCACCATGATACTTTTTGCAACTTTTCCCTTGAGCAAGACGCACACAAACTGTATTCATTCAAAAGTAGCTCACTCAATAATTATTTCCATAATTGCATGCTACACTTCCAGTGAGGGAATGGCTGGAAATATAAGATGTATGCACTTAGTGAGGGTTCAAAATACCCGATTCCCAAATTATACATGAAGAAATAAACATTGTTTTACAGAAACGTAGATGGGGGACCGGGAAATTTACCATGACCATTGCACACCTACCTATGTATCTGCCCGTTTTTATGCAGGTACTCAAGGCCCTCAAGAACCTCCTTTAGCATAGTAGCAATGCTTGCCTCATCCAGTACTCCATTCTTATGTTCTCCTTTTGCTATAATATGTTTAATGATGTCCAAGACAGAGCCTGTAAAGTTCAGAAGATAAAGGTATTAATCAATGTGAGATGTTTGTGAGTAACTATTTTCAAGGATGAACCAAATGCATGTTTCCCCTTGGGGCTTTAATGCAGCACAATAGTATCTCTCAACAATATTTTATGTAAAAAACATCACTTCTCTCCACTCCTCAACTCACCCCCTCGATCTCCTCACAGATCTCAAACTTACCGAATTACATATCGGGCATGGATGTTACACCACTTTCTCAAACTCAATCTTTCTAAAACTGAGCTGGTTATTTCCTCCTTCCCGGACCCCCCCCCCCATGATATTAAGATCAACAGCACAACCATTGGTCCCTCCACACATGCCAGGGTGCTGGGTGTAATCCTTGACTCTGACCTCTCCTTCAGCCCCCACATCCAATCACTGGCTAAATCCTTCCGCCTTAACCTCGGGAACATCTCCAGAATTCGACCCTTTCTGACTAACTTATTCACTCCTTGATTATTACCTGCCTTGACTACTGCAACTATCTCCTTAATGGCCTACCCTTACGTAGGCTATCCCCCCCTTCAGTCTATTATGAATGCTGCTGCGAGACTGCTGCCCCTCTCTGCCAATCCCTTCACTGGCTTCCACTAACCACAACATACAAGGCCATCCACAACATCACCCCCAGCTACATCACCAACCTCATCTGCAGATATCTCCCAAATCGTCCCCTCCACTCCTCCCAGGACCTTCTGCTCTGTAGCTCCCTTGTTACCTCCTCTCATGCTCGCTTTCAGGACTTCTCCAGAGCCTCTCCCATCCTCTGAAACTCCCTGCCCCAGTATATCCGATCACCCCCTAACCTGTCCACCTTTAGGAAATCCCTGAAAACTCACTTACTCAGGGAAGCCTATTCCACACCCACCTAACAACTGTCCCCGGGCCACCCCCATCAAATCAATCCCCGCATCTATTAGCTTTTGTACCACCAACCCTCCCCCCCTTTAGAAATTAAGCTCTACGAGCAGGGCCCTCCAGTATTGAACTGTACTGTAATTGTGCTGTCCCCCCTCTACATTGTAAAGCGCTGAGTAAACTGTTGGTGCTTATAAATTGTGTATAATAATCACTTTATTATACAAAATGATACAAACACAATAAACATGTTAAAACATGAAAAAAATTAAACATGAGATGTAAAAACTTGATCTTACAGTGATGGTTATATGTCAGTACCACAAAAGAAACTATCATCATTAACCACTTCAGCCCCGGACGAAATTACCCCATTCCTGACCAGGCAATTTTTGGCGATATCGAACTGTGTCGCTTTAACTGACAATTGTGCGGTCGTGCACCGCTGTACCCCAAAAAAAAAAAAAGTGATGTCTTTTTTTTTTCCCCCCACAAATAGAGCTTTATTTTAGTGGTATTTGAGCACCTCTGTGTTTTTTATTTTTTTTTTTAGAAAAAAAAAAAATCGCAACGAGCATATTTTGATTGGTTTGCGCAAAAATTATTGTGTCTACAAAATGGAGGATAGATTTATGGCATTTTTTTTATTTTACTAGTAATGACGGCGATCTGTGACTTTTAATCGGGACATTGCGGCAGACACTTTTGACACTTTTTTCGGACCACTGACATTCCTACAGCGATCAGAGCTAAAAAAAAAAAAAAAGCCACTGATTACATATAAATGTCATTGGCAGGGAAGGGGTTAACACTAGGGGGCGATCAAGGTGTTAAATGTGTTCCTTTAGTGTGTTCTAACTGTAGGGGGGATGAGACTGCCTGGGGGAGGTGGACCGATCGTTGCTCCTATATACTAGGAACACACAATCCGTCTCCTCTCCCCTGCCAGAATGGGGATGTGTATGGGCTCTGTCAGGAGCGGTCGCGGGAGCCCAGCGGACATTGCGGCCACGGGGCACGTGCATTGGCTCCTCAGTGACACAGCGTGCGTGCACGCCCCCTATACCCCTTAAAGTGGCCGACGCACAGCTACGATGGCTCGCCCAGGGGAGCCAACCTGCCGAAGTATAACTGCGGCGGCTGGTCAGGAACTAGTTAAAGTTCAACTAGAGTTTCGAGACAAAGCAAGAAGATAAGCTCAGGCTGCTGATAACACAAAATTTTTAAATAACTTTTAACCACTTCAATACCGGGCACTTTTTTCATACAAATAGAGCTTTCTTTGGGTGGCATTTAATCATTACTGTGTTTTTTTCTTTTTTGCCAAATAAACGGGAAAAAGATCAAACACTTTGGGAAAAAAAAGGTACACCATTCCTACTGTGAAACATGGAGGTGAATCGTTGATGTTTTGGGGATGTGTGAGCTACAAAAAAGGCACAGGAACTTTGGTCAAAATTGATGGCAAGATGAATGCAGTATGTTATCAAAGAATACTGGAGGAACATTTGTATTCATCAGCCAGGAAGCTACGCATGGGACGTACTTGGACATTCCAACATGACAATGATCCAAAACACAAGGCCAAGTCAACCTGTCATTGGCTAAAGCACAATAAAAGTGATGGTTGTGGAGTGGCCATCTCAGTCTCCAGACCTCAATATCATTGAGCCACTCTGGGGAGATCTCAGATGTGCAGTTCATGCAAGACAGCCCAAGAATTTACAGGAACTGGAGGCTTTTTGCCAAGAGGAATGGGCAGCTTTACCATCTGAGAAGATAAAGAGCCTCATCCACAAATACCACAAAAGACTTCAAGCTGTCATTGATGTTAAAGGGGGCAATACAAGGTATTAAGAACTGGGGTGTGTAAAACTTTTCATCAGGGTCATTTGGGTAGTTTCTGTTGCTATTATGATTTAAAAAGCGTAAAGGCAGTTGATTGATAATAAATGGCTTCAGCCAAACACTAACCCTGAGTAAAAGAAACGTTTTTGTGTTATCATTCATATTCTCAGAAAAATGGCCAAGAAATCATAAATTCTGCCAGGGTATGTAAACTTATGAGCACAACTGTAGTAGAGTAGTCCATGCCTTTACCCACAGCAACCTGCTACCTAGCCCCGATAGTAAAAAAAAGTGTAGAACCCCTCTTTGTAGGTTATTTTTTCATATAATTCTAATTCATTAATATGAAGTGAGTTGCCTCAGGCGATACACAGAAATTAAACAAATCCTCCTACATAAATTTATTTGTGGTCTTCTCTTCTCTACATCAGTTCCAAACGCAGAATCTATACAGCTTGTCTGAGCTATCACAAAGGAGAGGGCCGGGAGCTAAAGTCACACTCTGCAAAGCTCAGTGGGTGCTAATTGGACAAAAAGGGACACACCCCCTTAAAGCTCACAGGAACAGAACTGAGGCCATGAATCACAAGTTGTGTGCTTTAGCTCCCTCTCGTCACCTTTTTAGCTCTTGGAGTCTAGAAAACCTTCCCAAAGTGGCTCATGTAGAGAGCAGAGGAATGTGGCAGCAGACAGAAATGACACTTCGTGCTCTGGATTGAGACAAGTACACACTATAGAGGGATATGCTTTGTTCAGATTTCATGTCTGAGGTTTAAAACTACTTTAAAGCCCCATACACACTCAGTTTTTCTGCTGAGTTTTTCCTTCAGGTTTACCAAAACCATGTAGTACAAGGGCCTGCCTGATTGCAAACAAATTGAAACTCCCAAGGTTTGACCTCATATTATATGGTTTTGGTAAATTTGAAGGAAAAACTCAGCAGAAAAACGAATAGTGTGTATGGGGCTTACCGTATATACTCGAGTACGAGTTTTTCAGCACATTTTTTTGTGCTGAAAGTGCCCCCCTCGGCTTATACTTGAGTCAAGCACTTTTCTGCAGCAGAGAATGACATTTTTCAACTCAAATTTGGGGCCCCGTATCTCAGGGCCACTTGGTGCTAGGAACCCCATGTTTGGTGTGCAAAACCAGTGGAACTATCACTACAACATATTCATATTTGGGGTTCCTAGCACCAAGTGGCCCCGAGATACAGGCCCCAAAATCGGTCAACTGTGTCCATCTGCAGCAATGTCATTTCGGGACCCTTTGGGTCCAGAGACCCCAAATTTTGGCTGCAGCTAGGGGGCATCTAGGACAGGGCTCGACAAACCCCGGTCGCCACGTCGCCATTGCGACTAGAATTAGGGTCCTGGCGTCTGGGGCGACACAGCTGGGGTATCCTGTCTTCCTGTGGACCCCGACCCCGCCGTGCGATCGAATCGGGCTGCGCCGGCCAGTAATTTAGGCCGCGGCTTTGCGGCCTTCTGAAGCACTAATATGTAATATGGCGCCATCTGGTGGTGGCCGTTGATATTGCAACACCCCTAACATTGCTAATGCAATGTAAATGGAGCTTCAAAGCCCTGCCTGTTTCTCACTGCCCGCCCATCTCCTTCCTAAAGTGGAGAAGAGAATGAAGTGATTGCAGGCATCATCTGGCATCTTTTTCTTAAAATTAAAAATGTATTATTTGTAATCTCCCTGCTTGGTCCCTTTCACACAGGCTGTCTGATCAGGTTCGCCTGTCGGTTTTTCAGGCGGACCTGATCAGACCCTTAGGCCCCTTTCCACACGAAGCGTTTTTCAGGCGCTACAGCGCTAAAAATAGCGCCTGTATAGCGCCTGAAAAAAGCGGGTCCTTTCACTCCAGTGTGAAAGCCCTCTGGAGCGATGCGCTAGCAGGACGGTAAAAAAAAAAAGTCATGCTAGCAGCATCTTTGGAGCGGTAAAGGAGCGGTGTATTCACCGCTCCTACCCATTGAAATCAATGTGACAGCGCGGCAATACCGCTGGCAAAGCGCGGCTTGCGGGGGGTTTTAACCCTTTTTCGCCGTCGCATGCACCGACGCCCACTAAAAAAAAACCTGGCTCCTAACTTTTTTAGCTGGCTCCTAGAGTCCAAGCAAATTTGTCAAGCCCTGATCTAGGAACCCTTAACTACCAAGTTCGCGGGACCTATGGCTGCAAATGGGCACAGTGAGGCATGCAAATGGGCATTGTTGACCCTCTTTTCCACTTACAGTAGCTGCGCATTTCTCACCCTAGGCTTATACTCAAGTCAATACGTTTTCCCATTTTTTGGTGGTAAAATTAGGTGCCTCGGCTTATATTCGGGTCTTATACTCGAGTATATATGGTAAGTTCTTTAAGCCAGTCGCCCATGAATGGGGGTAGACTAGAAACCCACTTCATCCCAATTATTCTGTAAGCTGCAAATAGGGACCTCATAACTGCCAAAGAGGTATGGAGTGTGATGAATTGTTGATAAACCAGCAGTTAAAACTGGACAGAGGCTCTGACCCTTTTCAGGTTCTCTCCAAAACCAAATTTTTTTACAATTTTTTATGGTAGCTCACTCATCTGCTACTCAATAAAAGAATCAGAGATCTATAACAAGGGATTTTTTTCTTCCTCCTGAAAAATCCATGTAAGCGGTAACAAGCTTGACTTGTCCATGCTCATTATCTCCCACAAGGATGCTCCTACACTTCCCAAATTAGCACAAGCGATATTCTACTCAGCTACAAAAAATATATGAACAAGTACCAGGCTCACCAAGTGGTAATCAGGCTGCAGAATTCTGAAAATATTTGTACCTAAAGACTTTACCGCCATACGCCAAGATAAACCGCCATTAACTTGCTACACTTTTATCATGCAGAACAAGAACAATGAAATAACATTTTTCACTGAAGGTTACCAACTGCACCAAGTGGCAGTTAGTCTTTCATGAGTGAACATCACAAGAGAGAATTAACTCGAATGTCAATGTGTGAAGATATAACAAGCCTTACACCAGTCAGATTGTTAATTAGATGTCTCTCATCAGATTTTGCATAAACTCCAGGATTTACAAATCATTCAATCATATTTGGTCTAATTATCTTCTGCACGCTGGATCTAATTGCTGCCAATGCACCTCCTACAAGGCGCTTCCCAAACAAAACCTAAAATAATTGGCATCACAGTATGATCGTCGAGTTGATTGTCTTAAGAAAAACAATCTTTTCTTTGGGGGGGTAGGGGGATGGGTGCGCATTTTAAATCCATTCCAAGACAAGAATTTCAGGCAAATATAATGTCAAGATTCGCTTCTGGAAGAGTGGTCAAACATTCCCATAGGCACACTCCTAATCCTAAGACCCCGTCAGCGACGCTTTACCGTCGTTTTAGCAGCGATATTCGGCCGCTAGCGGGCCGGTTTTCACCCCCCGCTAGCAGAGAAAAAGGGGTTAAATGCCCAAAATGCAGCATCGTTTTGCCGGCGGTATAGCAGCGCTGCCCCATTGATTTCAATGGGGAGGAGCGGTGAGTTCACCGCTCCTTTACCGCTCCAAAGAAGCTGCTGGCAGGACTTTTTTCTGACGCCCTGCCAGCACACAGCTCCAGTATGAAAGCCCTCGGGCTTTCACACTGGAGTGAATGGAGCCGCTTTTTCAGGGCGCTTTGCAGGCGCTATTTTTAATGCTATAGCGCCTGCAAAGCACCTCAGTGTGAAAGGATTGTAAACCTTCTGGACAGCCCTCCCAGAAGAGTAGAAGCTGCAAAGGGAGGGCTAACTCAATATTGAACGCTACAGGCTAAGACTGGGATGCCATTAAAGTTCATGTGCGTGTAAAGGCAGGTGTTCCAATACTTTTGACAAAAGAGTGTGTGTGTACAAGTACTGATACTCCCCCCCCCCCCCCCAAGTACCCACTGATATATTTTTTTTTTTAATGTCATGTGACAGTAGCACCGATAGGTGGCACGGACTGATGGGCACCGATAGGTAGGTGGCACCGATATGCAGCACTGACTGATGAGCACCAATAGGTGGCACTGACTGATGGTCACTGATTTGCAGCACTGATAGGTGGCACTGATAGGCAGGCAGTGGCAATGAAATGCAGCATTGATTGCATTGGCAATTGCTGGCATGATAAATGAATGGATGAGACAATAACAGTTCAAACTTGGAGGATTTTGCAACTCGAATATACAAGTGCTGCGACGTCCATCTTGGTACACCCTGCACTCGGCCGCAGAAAGCTTACAGTCAGAAAACAGCAGACATCATCTTACACCCAGCCCATATATAGTTAGTGAACTATATGGGCTGGGTGTAACAAGATGTCCGCAGCCACCTTGTGACTGCAGGCTTACTGCAGCCGAGTGCAGGGTGTATCAAGATGGGCGTTGCGGTGTTCAATACCGGACGGAGACCCGGCACGCCTGGGTCACCGATTCTGATGGCACATGCGGCTGCGACCCACACCCCTGCCAGCTTAACTTCTGCCGGTATCGGATGTATTTGCCCAAGCAAAATACTCGGTATTGGCACAGATACTAGTATCGGTGCAATCCTGAGATATATATATATATAACATGTTGTCCCCCTCAAGTTGATCTGCTGAAAGAAGAAAAACTGAGCCTTGTAATTTGTTGTGTATGGGACTGCATAGCCACAGAGCAGTCAGGGTGTCCACGCTGACCCAGGTCCTCAGCTAAAGGGCCTACAATGGGCATGTGAGCGTCAGAACTGGACTATGCAGCAATGGAAGAAGGTGGCCTGGCAAGTTATGTTTTCTTTTACAATATGTGGATGGCCAGGTGCAAGTGTATCGCTTACCTGGGGAAGAGATGGCACCAGGATGCCGTATGGGAAGACGGCAAGCCGGCAGAGGCAGTGTGAAGCTTTAGGCAATGTTTTGCTGGGAAACTTTGGGCCCTGCCTTTTATGTAAATGTTACTTGACATGTACCACCTATCTAGACATTGTTGCTGATCAAGTACACCACTTCATGGAATCAGTATTCCCTGATGACAGTGGCCTCTTTCAGCAGGATAATGCATGCTGCCACACTGCAAAAATGGTTCAAGAACAGTTTGAGGAATACAGAGTTTGAGGTGTTGACTTGGCCTCCGAATTCTTCAGATTTCAATCCAATTGAGCATCTGTGGGATATTGCTGGAAAAACAAGCCCGATCCATGGAGGACACACCTCGCAACTTACAGAACTTAAAGGATCTGCTACTGATGTCTTGGTGCCAGCATATACCTTCAGGGGTCTAGTGGTGCGCATGCCTCAAAGGTCTAGTGGTGTCCATTGCTATAGTTAAAATTGGCTTGTGAAGTTATGTTACTTAAAGTAATTGTAAAGGTTTTTTTTTTTTGTTTTTTTTAAAGAGGAGTATGTTTTTTTTTTTTTTTATTCATACTTACCTCGGTGGATGGATCATCAGACCGATGCTGCAGCTGTCCTCCGGCGCCTCTGCACTGAGAGCTGGGCCACCAAACATCGCTGATGGTTCGTTTTCACAGATCCCCGAGAGGAATGCTACTTCAGTCAGCATCTCTCCTCTCTGCTTCTCCACGCTCACTGGAGCGCTGAGCTGTGGAGGGGCGGGAGAGGCTGTCTCAGCAGCTCATTGAGACTGCCATCAATCAAGTCAGCTGGCGGATCCAGACTTAAAAGTCGGGATGACGTGCTGCCTCGAATTCAGACTGCTCTCTGCTGAAACGGGTCACAGGAGTGCAAAACGAATTTCACTCCCGTGACCCATAGGAGAAGCCCAGCCAAATGAGCTCAGGCTGGACTTCTCCTTTAAATAACAAACATGTTATACTTCCCTCCTCTGTGCAAGGGTTTTGCACAGAGTGGCCCCATACACCTTTTCTGAGGTCCCCCTGCGGCGCTCCTGGTTCCTCCTCTATTCGAGTTCCCCCTCGGAGAGCCGCTTTCCATGGGGGTACTCATGCGGGCACGCTCCCAAGTCCTGCTACTGCGTCCATTGACACAGACAGCAGGACTCGGCCCCGCCCCCCGGCTCCTGTGTCACTGGATTTGATTGACAGCAGCGGAAGCCAATGGCTCCCGCTGCTATCAATCTATCCAATTAGGACCCTAGGCTGGAGCTGCTGTGCTCGTCCCCGTCACTGGAACGATCAGCTCAGGTAAGAAAAAGGGGGATCTGTGAAGGGTGCTGCAGCACCAAAAGTTTACAACCCCTTTAAGTCTGCCACAGCTTGCTTTTCGGTAATTCCTGCTGACTTAAAAAAATAAAAAAAATAATTTAAGAATCTAGATGGAAAATTAACGAACGAACACTGACTGCATCCAATCAGATGCAGTCATTGTTCAGGTAATCAAGCAGTCGCAGGTGCTGGCTGTCTGAGCACATTAACCACAAGTAGAGGAGAGTCCTTAACCCAAGCAGTTCAGCATCAAATTGGGGAACCTTTTCTATTTCTTTTGTTCAGCTAAAGGCTTGCAAAGCAATAGAGCACAGATTGGCTGACAGCGCTGAATCTTCCTCTCTCAATGTAAGACTGATTAGCAAAATGGATTCAGGTACAATTTCTAGATGAGTGTGAAAATATTGTTAATGATTTATTAATACATAACTAATGTACATTTGCTTGCCTGAAGCTTAAAGTGGTGTTGCACTGGAAAAAAAAAAAAAAAAAAAGCTTAAAATTCCTAAAAAAATTAAAAAAATAAAAAATTCCAATAATTTTTTTTTACAACTCACCTCTAAATACCTGTTGCTAGGGGGTCCCTCGTAGTCTGCCTCCTTTGATGCCTGGGCTGGTGACATCACTTCCCCTCGGCGCAGGAAGGGCTCCCTCCCTCCTGTCAGTCATCTGGGACACGTGACAGGTCCAAGATGACTGCGCGGCCAATCACGGCGCGCCGCTCGCGCAGCGGGTGCCCACAGTTGCAATGCCGGTGCCGCCGAGCGAATGGGGGGACGAGCGGAGCTTCGACCCCCGCATTGCTGGACCCTGGAACAGGTAAGTGTCTGATTATTAAAAGTCAGCAGCTGCAGTATTTGTAGCTGCTGGCTTTTAATTTATTTATTATTTTTTTTATGGATACTTCTCTTTAGGCCCCTTTCACACATGCGGACTGTATTTCCGTTTTTCATCCATCCGTTTTCGGATGAAAAACGGACATACATGTACCCCTATGGGATAGCGGGTGTCAGCGGATGGACCCTTAAGCAAACTTCATTGTATAAAAAAACTATTAGTGCAGTGGCCTAAGTATCTACAGAGCACAAACTTTCTAAATCTGATTGCTAAATGAGGGAGTCGGTCCACTATAACCAGTCCCTTTGCGATGATTAAAAAAAAAAACACACAACACACTAGGATCCTCAGTCCCCATGGTGTTGAGGATGCTTGAAATGTTACTTCAAGCTCTTTTTACTAGATGTATAAAATCTTTTTTTTTTTTTTTTTTTGAAAGGGGTTTTTACATTACCACACAATATGAAATTATAATAAAAGAAAAACAAGAATTTAAAACAAGAAAAAGCACTGCACCCAAGGGGAGGCAAGGATATTACAGCTCTAAAAGGCTACACATAGCCCTAGAGCAAAATGGGTGATAATACCAATGTCCAGGAAAAAAAGAAAAAAGGACCTATACCTAGAACACACGTATAAATACACACACATACAACCATAAACACCAGTGCCACAATCCCGATATATATATGCACAGTAAACATACAAACAAACAATAAGGCTCTGTTCACACCTAGGCATTTTGTTTTCAGGCAGATTTTGTACAGGTCAAAAGGTCACCAATGTAAAAAGCAAAAAAACACCTGTAATCTGCCAAAAAATAAGCTCCTGTACTTTTTTGAGCTTCAGGTGTTTTGCTCAGATGTGAACAGGGGCCACTGAAATTAAATTGGATTTGTATTGTTGGGCTTTTTTGGAGCTGAGGCTTACAGCAGAAAAACGCCCAAAAACGCCTAGGTGTGAACAGAGCCTAAAAGTAAGAATTAACATAAGTAGTACAGAAGTAGTACAGAAACACTTAGGATTGTTGCTACAAAGATACCCCCCCAAAGCGACTCAGAGATATCCAACCACGGCTGCCATACTTTGGTAAACTTCTGAGAACATGCCCGACCCTTATAGATCAGTTCAAAACTTCGGTAGATCAGTATTAACTAAATGAAAGAACTGTTGGACGGAAGGTGGAACAGCATGTTTCCAGTGTAACAAAGTCAATTTACATGCATAAAACATGCAAAGCAGAATATACGCATAAGTCCGAGGAGCAAAGTCATTCAAAATACCCAATAGTCCAACCTCCAGGGTCCGAGGCACTGCAAGATGAAGGGTGTTCATGTATAAAATTAGGGATGAGCTCAGGCGTGTGTGCATGGTCCACGTGCAGATCCCCCCAGGAAGTCGGCGCAGCGCTGCGCTAATCACAGGCAGTGAGATATTGCCCGATCTCTGCAGCCGCGCATCGGGGCAATGTCTCACTGCCTGTGATTAGCGCAGCGCTGCACCGACTTCCTGGCGGGCTCTGCACGAGGACCATGCGAGCACGCCGGAGCTCATCCTTCTATAAAATCTTTAACATGTATACCTTGAAAACATTCATGACACTGATCTCACAGACCAAAATGGGGTTTCTAAAGAAACCATGGTCAGTTTATGTCCCTCCGTCATCCGCAGCTCTCCTGTCCCCCTCCCTGCCTGTCAGCTCTGTGTGTGCCTCTGTCTCTTCAGGCTGGTCACATGACTCCCGGACAGTCTCCTACTCTGATCCAGGGCTACAGCGGGAGGGGCTGAGCAGCCATGTGACCTCCCCGACTGACGTCAGAGGGAGATCTCGGCACCTCCCGCTGTAGCCCTGGATCAGAGTAGGAGACCGGTCAGGAGTCATGTGACTGGCCTGAAGATAGCTGTAAAAAGCTATTTACAAGCTTTGTTTTAATAAAACACTTATACAGTGTGGTATGCCTAGATATAATAGCAGGGCTAGCAGTGATTCTATTTTTGTGGTAACAACCACTTTAAGTGGGGTGTGTAAATCTGAGCTTGAGCCATTGGATATTTATGACTAAGGAAGAGGGAAGATGGATAGCAAGAAGAAATCCATGAGGCCTACCAACACAACATAATAAACCCACTAGCAACCATCCACTTACTCGTTCAAAATATTATTTGCTGATAACTACAGAGACTGTCCAGCCAAACTGGAGGACAATCTCATTTCAATAGTATGGTAAACATTTTATCACCAATAACATAACTACAAAAATGTTGTTTTATTTAAATCGTGTTACAAAAAGTCCTTACTTATGTCTACCGGTGCCTTCAGTAAAATAGTACACAGTAAAGACAATATGGGGGTCTAGTGGTTTGCACTCTTCCCTAGAAGCTTTGAATCCAAATGGGGACATAGTACTGAGGTTTGAATGTTTACTGTGGTTTTCTCCTGGAGCTTAAAGCCTGGTACACACTATTAGTTTTTTTTCAAAAAAAACGCTCTAATGAACCAATGTTAGTACAGCGATCTCCCCCGCTGAGCTGTTGTGTTCTGACAGAGATGTCTTAACCCCCAGCCAAAACACTCCGATCAGCGCTCTCAGCCATTGGCTGAGATGCTTGATCAGGAGCCGGCCGGCTGCTGGTTTTCCAGCATGCTTGTCCGACAGAAGCCAGCCAGATGGCTTCAGTCAGACCAATTGGCTTACACATGGGCCGACTGCTGGCCGATGTTGGCGCGCATTCGGTCCGTGTGTACAGGACTCAAGATTCCTACCACAATTAAAAAACATAGTGGTAGGTGGACTGGCTTACTCCAGACTATATGTATATTAAAAAGTGTAAAGCCGGCCATTCAAGGATCAAAATTCATCCAGGTCAGCAGGGACCAGACAAATTGCAATCCATGTATAGGCAGGGTTGTCATACAGAAGTCAATCTACTGATCTACTTCGGTACAAATGCCTTGTCAGATTTTAGCCGCTTGATCAGCGCTACCGGCTAAAGCATGCAGCTGCTGATCAGTGTATTCCAACAGCAGGAAAATCTCTCCACTGTCAGAATACTTTAGCTCAGCATCAATGAGTCCCCCATCCACATCGAGTGATTCATGCATGGGCTGCTGTTTCCACTGCATAACTGGCAGCACTTCTCTATGACTGGTGGTCTCAACCGCAAAACATCAAACCACACCACACAGACTTCCAAATAACCCCTGTTGGAGGGTGAGTGCCTGTTTAAAGCGGTAGTAAACTTAAGAAAAAAAAAAAAAAAACACACACACGTTCTTCCTGCAACATAAGGCCATAATGTGCTAGTATACATCGCATGAAAGAAAGACTTACCTTGAAACAAATACCTCGAGCAGTGCAATGTCACCGCTGCAGAGGCTTCTTTCTTGACTTGGTCCTCCTTGAGGTTTTGAGGACTGCGGCCACTCATATGACGGCCTCCCCTGTGCACGCTCCCTGCTCACGCGCTGTGACCACAGAGTCAATGAGACACCATGTGATCAGCTGTCAGCCAATGACAGCTGATCACATGATCAAAACAAAAGCTTGGTGATCATTTTTTTTTCTCCTCACGCTGACAGCGGAGGAGAAAAAAAAAAGCAGATCACCGGCTTATCTTAAAGGTCATCGGTCCCAAAAAGGAAGAGGCAATTATGCCTCATTTATACTATCTAACAGTGCCCACAAGTGCCACCTATTAATGCCCACAAGTGACACCTATCAATGCCCATAAGTGACACCTATCAATGCCCACCAGTGCCACCTAGAAGTGTTGCCTACCAGTGCCGCCCATCAGTGCCACCTATCGGTGCCCAGTGCCACCTATCGGTGCCCATCAGTGCCACCTATCGGCGTACATCAATGACTGACCAAAAATTACCCGTTTTTAAAATTTTAGAACAAAAAAAAAAACAAAAAAAGATTTTTAAAAATTTGTTTTTTTTACATAAAAAAATTATAATAAAAAAATCGCACGGGTGATCAAATACCACCAAAAGAAAGCTCTATTTGGGGGGGGTGATAATTTGGGTACAGTGTTGTATGACAGCGCAATTGTCATTCAAAGTGCGTCAGCGCTGAAAGCTGAAAATTGGTCTAGATAGGAGGGGGGTTTAAGTGCCCAGTAAGCAAGTGGTTAAACAGTGGTGCTGTAAAAAACTATAGAAGAAAACAGTCTGCATGCCAATGGCAAATCCAGATGATTCTATTACTATTGACATGTTTCCCAATTTCTTTTATGGTGGTCTCAACAGGCTTATTAAATACAGTAAGCGGGAGATTCCTTTTAATTGGAAACGGCTGTCAAGGAACCGCTTCAATAGACATATTAGCTAGGCGGAGAAACCTTTAAAAATAAATCTTACCCCCACTCAGTAGCTTCATTACCAGCCAGAGCTCATCCTTAACCACAAAGGAGGTATAGTATGACACAATGTTGGGATGGTGACACTGACTCATTGCCTGGATTTCTTTCTGCAAGAGAAATGGAACAATAATTATTCCTGGAAATAAGATAATCCATAAACATAAACCTGTGCTTTTGAGGAGATGCCTTTATATACAAAAAAGAGTTTGTAAACCTAGAATACTGGATCGCCTAGGCAGTCTTGTCAGAGTAGAGTAATGCATTCTGTCACACGGAAAAGTGATTTGTACAGCAGAAAATAAATGAGATTAACTGTATTGATCCAGAGGCTGCGCTAACGTATACTTTTCCAATACCGTTAATACAAAAGTGTTCCCAATACAGGCAGCCGTATAACTACATAAAACCAGTAAATACATCCTATACTTGCAATCGGTTATTAAAGTCTAAATGCAGTTGCAGCAAAGTGTATAGATTCGAGACATCTCTATGAACTATCTGTATACCGCCAATCACTTACACTCAACTAGATGCCATTCTGCTTTAAGACAAGAACAGATGGAGAATGACAATATCATATAACTCACTGAACAACAATGACAGTCAGTCAGGGATTAAAAAAAAAAAAACCCTAAGCAGTAAATTTTAATTATTTAAATTAAATTGGTTTAAATGGTTAAAAAGTTTTAAAATGATCTTGAACTTGGATAGGGGATGGGGAACTTATGAGATGCCCAGGTAATTAACAGTCAACGTTGCGACTACTATATACATCACAGTATATACATTCTCCTCCTGCACATCACTTCCTTGCAGACTGAAACTCCTCACTCTGCCAGCACATCGCTTCCTTTCTCTTTCCAGACTACCCAGCACTGTAGGCCTGACACTGGCTCAGCCAGGCCCAAAGCAAAGGCCCTTTGCAGGCAGGGACTGCAGGCTATTATGGTGTAACAAAAATGGAAAAGTTCCAGCGCTAGCTGTCCCTGTGGCTACTGCTCCCAGCACCACCTCTTCAGGTAATGCCAGCCCTCCTGGCTGCTGCTGCCTCGCTCCACTGCCTGTGAAACCACCATCCTCCAGACTGGCTCTGCACCCATTCCAGACTTCTGCATCTCAGTAGTGCCTCCCAGTCCTCTTGACAGTGTGATCACTCACCAGCTGCCTCTGTGGAACTCCTGGAGACTTGACCGGCAGTGTTCTCCCACTGTCCTCTCTTGCTCCTCCTGGCCAGGACACCTCCGTGGGTTGTAAGAGGGTCCTGTCCCGCACCCGAGCCCAGGCCCAAGGTCATCCCCCACCCCCCAGACTGGGGAGCTCCCTCAAAGGCCCCGACAGCCTAACACTCCATTCTCCACCTGATCAACTCCTCCCCAGTTGGGCTGACCCTGGGTATTTAAGGAGGCATGCCCCCTGCCAATCCAGATTGGGGATTGGTCATGAGGTGTGGTGAGTGAGGAGTGTGAGAGTGAGAGTGATTGCGAGCTCCCCTCCACCCTCCCTTCCCTGGATATGGTCTTGACATGCTGATAAGCCGAAATACAGAGCCCTCTTGAAGTTGAAGTTAATGCGACGCCTCCTCAGTAGCGGCGTACAGTGCGAGCTGCGAGATCACTAGAGCCCCCGGAGGTTTCTGAAGCCAGCCCGAGCCAGCCCGAAGCGTCCTATGCAATACCGCTATCAAGCGGAGAAAGCCGAGTCAAGCCGAGGGTGACGTCACACGCCGCCGTCTGTCAGCTCGTACTGAGAAGGAGAGAGCGGCGGGAAATTTGAATCCACACCAGCTTTCCGGGCTCTGCACAGCAAACGAAGGGGAAAAGAAGCACAGAAGGAGGGGGTAAACCCAAGTGATCCCCAAGCTGCACTGGAAGTTCTCCTGGAGACTGCAGGGAGAGGTGAGCAGACAGTTTTGCTGATCAGTTAAACTTGTCGTGAGGACTGTTTGCTGGCCCTTTTTTTTTTTTTTATTTATAAAGTGCTATATACTCCTGGCTCTCTCTTTGCGAACTGAGGACTGTTTTGCTGCTAAATATACAAACTGTGCTGTGATGTGCAATTTTGCTGGGCTCTACGGCTCCATCCTTAATGCAATTTGAGGATTTTTTTTTTTTTTTTTTTTTTTTTTTTTTCCTGCCAATGTCATCAGTAGGGCTGAATACGCATATATGCCGGGCCCCTTTTTTTTTTTTAAATTGAGGTCTGTGTCTTTCCTTAAAATATATAGGGGTGCTGTACATATGTGTTCGGCTCTTTTTCTACATTGTAAATTGTGGACAGTTTCCCTGGTCTCTGGTCAAAATATAAGCTGTGCTGTGTTATACATAGGCGCCTGACCTTTTTTTTTTAAAAACCGCAAATTAAGGACTGTTTCTCTGCTTTTTTTTTTTTTTTTTTGGAGTGTGCATACATGCTGGGCACTTTTTTTTTTTTTTTTTTTTTTTTTTTTTTTTGCAAATTGAGGACTGTTGCTTTTTTTTTTTTTTTATTTTTTATTTTTTGTTGTTGTTGTTGTTGTTTGGTCCAGAATATAAAAGGTGCTGTGCCGTGCTGTGTATAGGTGCTTGGCTCTCTTTTTCCTAAACAGCAACTTGAGGACTGCCTCACTGGTAAAAATACAGGCTGCGTAGAGACATGCTTATGTGACTGGCTCTCTCTTAACGTCAATTCCAGGACGGCTTTTTGCTTGGCTATTGCTAACGCTTAATTGCAACTTAAGGACTGCTACTTGCAAAATTATAAACTGTGCGTTTTTGCTAAGCATCTGCACTGACCTCTACCTTAACTATAACCGGAGGAATGACGCCTTTGATTTTTCTTTGCAAAATATAAGCTTTGCTTTGTGCCATATATATGGGCTCACTTTCTTTCAACTACAAGTGTTAGACTGCTCTGGCCCTTAGTAAAACACAGGCTGCATGCTGCGATTTATATACGAGATTTGTTTCTCTCCTGCAACCAGAGGATTGCCATACGCTAAAAATAACTGCCTATGGGCCTGACCTTCTCCGCTATAAATAGAATGGGCGCAAAGATTGTTCCTCTGTAAAATATAAATATAAGCTGCACACCTACATATATACCTGGCCCTCTTTAACCGTGAATAGGGGACGGCCTATTGGTAAGATATAAGCTGTATGTTGAGCTTATCCTCCTGCAATTAAGAGGACTACCCTTTGTAAATCTATTCTAAATCCATCACCTGGCGAGATTAGATTTTGGGGGAGTTTGGTGTGGCAATATGTCAGCCAGGAGGAGAATGGATGAGCAGGCCAACCAGGAGAATGTCGGGACACAATCATTAAGATCAGCCAAAGACAAAGACAAGGAAAAGGGGGTTCAACCCACAATAACAAATGGGGCATCAGCTGCAGCAAAGCTGGAAAAGTATGCTCACACCCCAGATCACACTCCAACTAAAGGAGGACAGCAACCCCAGGTTAAAATGCCAACTGACAGAAAGAGCCAAGGACAACCAAACAACCCAGTAGGGGCCCCAGTAAAAAATTCAACCAACAAAAATCTGGGGGTCCCGGGGAAATCAGAACTGGCCTCGGTTCAAGCATCAATGGTAGAAGCAGAGCCGACACTAAAAGATGTATTGACGGCGGTTAATATATGTAAACATTCCCTAGGGGAATTATGCGGTCAAATGAAAAATGTTAAAGATGAACTGTCCTTGATGCGCCAGGAGCTTGAAAAGACGGCTGACAGAATAACAGCAACTGAAGGGAGAATTAGTCAAATCGAGGATGATATGTACCCATTAAATCAAGAGGTTAAAAGTCTAAAAGAGCAATCGGATAAATTTGCAGGAAAACTGGACGAATTGGAAAACAGACTCCGAAGGGATAACGTGAGGCTGGTAGGCCTACCGGAAAAGAGTGAAGGATCTGATCCGATCGTATTCATGGAAAAATGGCTCATTGAAGTATTTGGAAGAGAGACATTCTCACAACAATTCTCGGTTGAAAGGGCGCATAGAGTTCCGTCTAGACCTCCACCCCAAGGAGGGCACCCTAGATCTATGTTAATGAAATTTTTGAATTTCAAGGATAAAGTGACGCTTCTCCGCAGGGCTAGAGAGATGGGGAACATTTTTTTTAATGGAGTTAAAGTTTCATTATATCCTGATTTTTCACCCGATTTGCAGAGGCGTAGAGCAGGTTTTATAGAGGTTAAACGTAGACTCCAGAAATTTGATGTCATTTATGCATTATTGTACCCAGCCCGGCTACGTGTGGTAGCTCTGGGAGAGACCTTTTTTTTTGATTCCCCTGCAAGTGTGACAACATGGCTGGAGGATAGAAAAGGCCAACTAATAAACAAAACGAGGGGATAACAAGGTTAAGGGAAAGGGAATAAACATAGAGGGATGGGAAGGGATGTGTTCTTAGAGATGTGTGTTTCAGAGAAATTTAATGTGTACATATACGGAGTGGAGGGTGGTGAGAGTCACATAGCACGAAAGGGAGGATATGATTGATTGGGGTAAGGATAAAAATATAGTTTTTGATGTGTGTAGGGTAGGGGAGGGAGGAGGGCGGAGGGTGGGAGTGGGTTTGTATACAAGAGAGGGGGAGGGAGAGGGGAGGGTGGTAGGTACGGGAGGAGGGCGGAGGGTGGGAGTGGGTTTGTATACAAGAGAGGGGGGGGGGGGGGGGGGAGGGGGGGGAAAGGTATGGGATGCTTGGTAAGGGTCACAAAAAAAGCCTCTGGGGATAACCTAGAATGGTACATGGGGGGAGGGGGGAGGTGGGGTCATCGATGTAAAAATTGGAAAAAACATGTAACACATATGAAAGTAAGCGGCAAGCAAAAAACACTTATAGATAAATATTTAGAAGAAAGTTTCACATTTTCTCACTTAGAAAGACATATCAAGATACGATGCAAAATTTGGGAAGGAAAAAAAAAAAAAAAAAAAAAAAAACACTGATAAACAAATATATAGAAGAAAGATTCACATTTTATCACATAGTGGGAAATATTAAGATAGGCAAAGGATTTTCTATTTACCTTTCTTTTTCACAAGGGTTTTTCCCTCTTGTTAAAAGTTTCTCTTCCCTTTCTCGTTTTTTTCCCTCTCTGTTTCTTTTATTTTATTTTATTTTTTTTTTTTCCCTTTCCCCTTCTCTCCCTTTTCCCCCTCTCTCCTTGGTGTTATGTTCTAGGCATCAATAGGGATTCCATTTTCTATTGCTTTCTTTTCTTGATAGCCTATGCAGACTAGGGTAATTAATATTGGTTCCTGGAATGTACGGGGGTTGGGTACACCGGCTAAGAGAGCAGCTGTGGTAGAGACCCTGGAAAGGAGTGATGTAGGATTGATCTGCCTACAGGAGACACATTTAACCCAAGATACTAAATTACTAAATCAGAGTAAAAAATATCAACATCAATACCACTCGGTACACACCTCCTACTCAAGGGGAGTGGCGGTGATGGTAAGAAAAGAGGTGGGCTTCACCTGTCGGCAGACCAGTATAGATAGGGAAGGACGGTATATTTTCCTGCATTGTGTAATAGAAAATCGAGAATATGTTCTTGCCAATATTTACATCCCCCCTCCGTTTAAGCTTGATGTGATGTATAGCCTAATGGAATTCTTATCAGACAAAGCTGGGATACCAGTCATAGCAGTAGGGGACTTTAATGAGGTTATTAATAAAAAATTAGACAGGTTTCCTTTAGGTACACAGAGGCAGAAGGTAGATGAGAGCCGATTACATCAGTTCTTACAAGAAGTGGGGCTGTTTGACATGTGGAGAGTGAGAAACCCGGGGGTGCTGCAATTCTCGTGTTTCTCAAGTTCCTATTCTACTCTTTCACGGATCGATTTAGCCTTGGGAAACGGAGAAGCATGCCAAACAGTAAGGGATATTGAATATCAGCCTAGGGGGGTATCGGACCATGCCTTGTTGATTGTCTCAATAAATTTAGAAGGGAAAAGACCTCCCAGAACATGGAAAATGAATCCAGTCTGGTTCGAAATAATAGGGGATCCAAATGAGGTGCTGTTAAAACTGGAAGAATTTATAGAGTTTAACAAAGAGACAGTGACAAGAGGAGTAATGTGGGATGCACTGAAGGCCTATCTGCGAGGTATCCTTATTCAATTAGTCTCAAAAATCAAAAAATCCTCAAGAGAATGGGAAAAAAATAGTAAGATGGAGTTGTTGAAAGCAGAAAGAGAATACGTTGAAGACCCCACCCCAGAAAGACAATGTAGATGGCTAACTAAACAACAGGAATACAAAGAAGTAATTATTAGGAAATCAGAGAATAAAAGACTGTTTCAGAAACAGGTGGCTTATGGGGAGGGGGAAAAGGTCGGAAAGATGTTGGCACAGTTAGTGAGAGCTAACTCCCCTCCCTCCACCGTCCCAGCGATTAGGACGGAGAAAGGAGAAATCTCATTAAAGACGTCAGTAATTACAGAGACTTTTAGAATATACTATGACAAATTATATAAATCGCGGGGGACGATAGAGGAAGGGGAAGCGGACACATTTTTTAGTAACGCTGAAATTACGGCTCTCACTGAAGAAGAAAGGGAGGCAATGGAGGCACCGTTAACGCTGGAGGAAATCCAGCTGGCGGTAAAAGAAATGGCCAATCAGAAATCACCAGGACCAGATGGTCTCCCCGCGGAAACCTATAAGCAATATGGGAAAATTCTACTGCCAGAACTTCTTAAGGTATTAAACTGGGCAAAGGAGGAGGGGAAGTTGCCAACGTCTATGACAGAGGCAACGATAATAGTTCTGCATAAAGAGGGGAAGGACCCATTAGAGACCAAGTCTTATAGACCGATTTCCCTACTCTGCTCGGATGCTAAAATATTAGCTAAAGCAATGGCAATTAGATTAAACAAAATTATCTCTAGATTAATACATCCTGATCAAACAGGGTTTATACCCTGTAGGTCTACTAGTATGAACATTAGGAGACTATACCTTAATTTACAGATACCAATAGAGAACACGGGTACAAGGGCAGTCATGGCGTTAGATGTGGTTAAAGCTTTCGATAGCTTAGAGTGGGGATATTTATGGCGAGTCTTAAAGGAATTTGGATTTGGCCCCTCGTTTATTAAATGGATTAAAACCCTGTATAAGGGTCCCAGTGCTAAAATTAGGGTTAATGGTGAGTATTCCGAGGGGATTCAATTGGAGAGAGGGACAAGGCAGGGCTGCCCATTGTCCCCCCTGCTCTTCGCGCTTGCAATGGAACCCTTAGCAAGTGTAATTAGATCAAACACAAACATGCAGGGGTTCCGAAGAGCAGGGGGTGAAGAGAGAATCGCACTGTATGCGGACGATGTCCTTCTCTTCCTGGGGGATACGGGGCAATCCCTCAGGCAGGTGATGAACATCCTCACGGACTTTGGTAAAATCTCAGGACTCACCATAAACTGGGAAAAATCTGCATTATTGCCTATAGATCCTCTAGGGAACCAGAACGTACAGGATATTTCACAGCTAGAGGTAGTTGAACAAATGAAATACTTAGGCATATATATAACAAGGAACCCTAACAATTACATAAATGATAATATAGTACCGCTTTTAGCTAGATTTAAAAGTAAAATTGCAATCTGGAGACGTCTCCCATTGTCGATCGCAGGGAGGTGTAACCTAATCAAAATGGTATGGCAGCCACAGCTTCTGTACCTGCTGCATAACTGTCCAATATGGATAGATAAAAATGGTTCAGAAAGATAGACATGCTGTTTAGGGAACTTATATGGAAGGGAGGTCAGCCTAGGATTGGGTTACAAACACTACAACTAGCAACAAGAAAGGGAGGAATGGCAGTACCGCATCCACGGAGCTACTTCCTAGCAGCCCAACTGCAACATCTAGGAACTATGACAGGAGGAAGCAACAAGGAATTAATGATTGCAGGAACCCCGCACAAATCAATAGTAGAAGCCCTTGAGGCAAATTCCTTTCTTTACAGAATCCCCACGGTGAGACTGGCCTTAAAAGTGTGGAAGGCAGTAAAAGTAGTAAAAGGGTTAGAGGGTATGACAAAATACACCCCCCTCTGGAATAATAAAAACTTACAGGAAGTAGAAAAGATAGGGAAAATTAGAGAGTGGGAAATAAAAGGGATAGATAAGTTGGCACAGATGTACGAGGGCAAGGTATTGAAGACATTTACAGCACTGCGAGCGGAATATGATATACCTAAACATTCCTTCTATAAATATCTACAAATTAGACACGCTTTAAATAGTCAATTTAAGAATCAAGATCCAATTTGGAACAACTCTCCAGTGTATCAAAGAATAGGCTCCCAAAACAAGAGTAGAGGATTTATAGCAGAAATTTATTCACACATATGCGAAGGTAGCATAGAAAATCCAGAACAGCTTAAGTGTAGGGGGAAATGGGAGAAAGAATTTGGAACGTTCTCAGATGAACAGTGGCTGAGGATATTGGAGAAAGGACACGTGGTATCGGTCTCGCCTGCTCAGAAGGTCTCATATTTGATGCTGTTACACAGGACATACTATACACCTAAGAGACTATATGAGTTCGGATTGAGAACAGATGCCAGGTGCCCTAGGTGCCAGGATACTGGGGATTTAGCACATATGGTATGGAAGTGCCCAAAACTGCACCGTTACTGGACTGAAATCCTTAACATCCTGAACACCGTATTAGAAGTTAGACTGGAAATGAACCCCAGACTGTGTATAATGGGATTGGATGAGGGGATAAATGGTGGTCCCTCTGTAATCAACGCTGTGATGAGAGGCTTGTTCCAGGCGAGAAAATTTATAGCGCAGAGGTGGCAGGCTGAGAAACCCCCAACGGTAGGAGAATGGAAAAGGTTAACAACAGAAACAGTATGGAAAGAAAGAACAGTGTATATAAGGAGAGGAAATCTGAGAGAGTTTGAAGCTATGTGGAGACCATGGTTGGATAAATTGGAAAATCCACTATGAGGTGGGGGGAGAGAGAGGGAGAGGGAATAAGCCGGGTGTCAAGAGGGAAGGTTGGGAAGGATAAAAGGGACTAAAGGTTGAAGGGTACTCCTTGCAAAGTGTGAGAAGTGGAACTTTTTTCTTTTTTTCTTTTTAAATGTATGTACTATGTAAGTAAAGAATGTATTTTGTATAATAATGAAGAAAAAATAAAGATATAAATTTAAAAAAAAAAAAAAAAAAAAAAAAAAAAATAAAAGAAAAAAAAAAAAAATTATATAATATTATAAATAAAAAATATAAATAATAATATATATATATATATATATATATATATATATATATATATATATATATACATATATATACACACACACACACACACACATCCCCACAACTGCAGGAAAAATGTAACGCGACTTATTTTATCAGCTATGCTATAAAGGGGCAATTTGGGATGGTGAGCAACCCCTTGGCGATTACACCCCTCAAGAAACTGCTGCAACGCCCTGAACTTATTTCTGACCATTATTCTGCTCTTGTGCTGGACTCCAATCCTAGGTTCTCTATTGCTCAAAACAGGAGGTCTTCATTGGCTATAAAATTTGCAGATTCTGGTCTGAATTTAGTGAGACCTTTAAGAAGGTATTTCATCATACTCGCCTCACTCCTGCTCAGTTGCATAAATGGGTCTACGTTCTACAACCAAGTGTCTACAGCTGGATCCGCACTATACAATTGTCTATTTTTTTTTTCCTTCAGATTTACCAAAACCATATAATATGGAGGTCAAACCTTAAGAGTTTACATTTGTATGCAATCAGGCAGGCTCTTGCACTACATGGTTTTGGTAAATCTAAAGGAAATCTGACAAAAGTTGTATAGTATGTATGGGGTCTTAGAGGCTGTGGTCACACTGCAGAGTTTTTACACTGTTTCTGGTCTTGTCCTGTAGTACAAAAATTCTGGATGGACATCGGCTCTTACATTTCTGTGGCTTTAGGACTCCCTAACATACTGCACCCTAAAAACTGTCTCCAAATATGTTAAACAATTACTGCAAATTTTTTACTAACAAATAAACAATTTTACTATCCTGGAAAGGGACAACACTCCCTACGCTAAACTCTTGGCTTAAGTTAATTAACAATGCTCTTCCTCTGTATAGACTTACTTTTGAACACAGGAAAAAGCCAAAGCCGCCAAAATCTGAGGCAAGTGGATTTCCAGAACACTCACACTAACCTCTCTAGACCCAAGATATTAAAATTGCAGTGTCTGTTTCTATGTGATGGTCTATTGTGACCCTTTGTAGGGTGGTACTCATAATATTTGTAGACTCTACTAGTGGTTCATGCAATCGAATGAGACACGAGAGACATCAGAGGTTTGTTTGTTTTATTTGTGGTTTGTTTTTGTTTTTGTTTTTTTGTACAAAACGTTTAGAATGCAATGAAATTATATAAAGCCCTGCCTTAACCACACCATAAGAAAAATACATATGCCGACTGGCATCCAACTTTCCGGGAGCCTCCCCACACTGCTTAAGAGGCTGTTCCCAAGATGGTTTGTTCATCCATATTTGGTGGGAATATCCAAAAGTCTGTAGATTCTGGATTGGGGTCTACAATTCTTCTGCTTATTAACAGGCACAAATCTTAAAAATAATCCGCAAGAGGCCTTACTGAGCCACCTAATGTTAGAGGATCCTGATCTCTTTCATCTTTGTTGGCAGCCCACATGGTGATAGCCAAGTCATGGAAATCCCCCACGATATCGTTTGACCCGATTAAGGCCAAGCTTTACTGGATAATGAGAAACTCTCCGCCATTCTTAATGATAAAATTCCACAGTTCGAAAACAACTTTCTCTATTAATCATGTGTACCGGTTTGATATGCATTACCTTAACCACCTGAGACCCAGTATACGTCATATGACGTCTTTTTGGTCTCAGGGGTATATCTGAATGATGCCTGTAGCTACAGACATCATTCAGATATTGCCGGTTTCAGCCAGCGATTCCCTGCACCATAAGAACGATCATAGCGGCTGTTCCGCCGCTTGATCGTTCTTACGGGCGGCGGGAGGGGACGCCCCCCCTCCCGCCGCCCTCCGGTGCTTCTACCGACTCACCGCTTCCATCGGTGAGTCGGACTCGGGATCCGCCGGCACCGGATGATGATCATAGAGATTTCCGGCGGACCAGATGGTCGCCGGAGTCTCTATGATCGTTCGGAGGCCGGGCGCGATGTTATGACGTCACGCCCGGCCTCTGCATTCAAAAAACGGCGCCGCCTCCGCTGGGAAGCGGTGATCGTTTTTTTTTTTTTTTTTTTGATTTTAGGCTTCCCAGCCTAGAGGTGAGATGTGGGGTCTTATTGACCCCATATCTCACTGTAAATAGGTCCGATCATGTAATATTCCTATTACAAGGGATGTTTACATTCCTTGTAATAGGAATAAAAGTAATCAAATATTTTATTTTTTTTTTTAAAGTTGTTGAACTAAAAAAATAAAGTAAAATGAACAATAAAAAGAAAAAAAAAAAAATTTAAAGCGCCCTGTCCCCGCGAGCTCGTACGCAGAAGCGAACGCATACGTAAGTCCCGCCCACATATGAAAACGGTGTTCAAACCACACATGTGAGGTATCGCCGCGAACGTTAGAGCGAGAGCAATAATTCTAGCCCTAGACCTCCTCTGTAACTCAAAATATGTAACCAGTAAAAAATGTTAAAGCGTCGACTATGGGGATTTTTAAATACCAAAGTTTGCCGCCATTCCACAAGCGCATGCAATTTTGAAGTGTGACATGTTGGGTATCTATTTACTCGGCGTATCTTCATCTTTCACATTATGCAAAAAAATTGGGCTAACTTTACTGTTTTGTTTTTTTTTAAAGCAGGAAACTGTTTTTTTTCTGAAAAAAACGCGTTCGAAAAATTGCTGCGCAAATACCGTGCGAGATAAAAAGTTGCAACGACCGCCATTGTATTCTTTAGGGTCTTTGCTAAAAAAACATATATAATGTTTGGGGGTTCTATGTAATTTTCTAGCAAAAAAATTTGGAATTTTACATGTAGGAGAGAAATGTCAGAATTGGCCTGGGTCTCAGGTGGTTAAATCTGCCAATAAAAACTATTGTAAAAAAAATATATATTTTTTTTACACTGCAGAGCAAAGAAATTCCTTTTTTGCATTTTCATGCCCCATACAAATTAAGAAATTACTGGCAACAAATGAAGAATTTTGTCAGAAATCAATGCTATTCAGGAAACTTATTCTAGACCATACAGTATTAATTCCCCTATAGAAGAGAGGCCAGAACCCATCTGGTGAGGGACACTTGAGTGTGCCAAACCAATGGGAAAATCAAACCAAACAAAAAAAAAAATGTATACAACAATCAATTTGAATTGATAATTCCTTTACAAATTAGAATACCAGCAACACTGGGTGTTTAAAATACACACATAATCTGATTGATAGCTAATATTCCAGACAGTACTTTAGATTTCCTCCAAGATGTTGGGCCACAATTTGTTGTTTAAGTGTTTTGTGGTTTCATTTTTGGAAGGCTGGGGTTTCTCCATGTGAATTAATTCCACCATACCTTTTTAACAAGTTTCAATAAACTTTTTTGTATACTATATTGCATGGTAAATCACTGCCTACTTTTTGACAGTCTGTTTGGAGTATCAGGAAGAACTCTGGACAGCCGCACACCGGAAGAAGATACGAAATGGATGATTTAAAAAGCAGGAATCACATCAATCCACAGCACATCAAAGCAAAAGGGGGGGGGGCACAAGACTGACGCGTTTCGCAATATATGTAGTGCTTACTCTCTCTTACTTTTGACAGTCTGTACTATACATATACTTTTTTTTTGTTTGCATACTTATGAGGCATATACCACACCGGCGAGTCAGTGAGATATTTGGAGCACTTCACCTTTTTTTTCTATTACCCGTATATGCCTGTTTGACTTTTGGTATGTCTGATTTTAAGTCAAAATTTAGTTCAAAGAACAGAAATGGGACTTTTAAGGCGCAAAAAAAAACAAAAAGATTACATTGATAGAAAAAAGTTTTATTGAATTTCACAATATAACTTGATATTGCATAATTGACATCAAATGTCCATGAAAACGTTTCTTAAAAACCATACATCACTAAACAGAGATGAACTTTTCATTTATTGCTCTTTTTCTCAACATGTTTCACCCGAACTTGGGCTTCCTCAGGAGAGTTAGATAATGTCAATTAATATTTACTAGAATAGAAAAGATACAGTCAGAACATTGAAATACACAATTTACACTGCTTTAATAAGATAATGTAGAAATGAACATCACATAATTGAAAAGTGGGTGGAGCTAATAGGCTCAAAAGCTGACCTGAAAGTCCCGGGAGAGGGCTCTGCAGTCCACAAAAATGTTGAATACATGGGATTATATCGAGTGCGTCATAGAGAGGGAAATAGTGTCCAAAACTATATCAGTTTGGTAATCCATCTATGGGGTACATTAATATAGATACTGAATTTGTTAAGATATTGAAGAGAGAATATATAAATGTATATTATCCGAAAGAATGGAAAAACCCACCTGGATAATGATTCCTTGGAAAGGTAATAGGAGCATATAAAGGAGCATACAAACAAAGTGCTCATAACTGCCAAAAGGAAATCCAAGTTTGAATCTATAAGAAATTTTAAAGGGAAAAGTCCTTTATCCATCTGGGAAGTTTTATACAGATATGGTTACCATCAGTAAACCGCAGACTGGTCATCATATGCCAGGTATATATTTACCTATGTTGAGGGTCTGCATCAACTCAGGGTGCCAGCCAGGACAGATAACTATCCAGAAAATAGGGAGGCCAGAGTGAGGTACCTAGAACCCCTTTAAATAGAGTAAAAACGAGGGGGCATTTTAGTGACCAGTAGCCGGACAAAAAACGGATGGCTAATAATCTGCTAAGTCTCTTACCTTTAACAAGTGTTGTTTGGGGAATAAACCTCCGCTGAGCTGCACAAGTGAAGAGCTCAATCAAGTCCCCTTAAATAACCCTCTCCACCTGCCATTTTGGCGCCAAAATCTCGGCGCCAAATGGTCGGGTGAGGACATGTGATGTCACTGCAGGAGCGCCAGACGCACAGGAAGTGACAGCCGTGAAACAGGAAGTGCCATCAACAACAGGAAGCCAGAACAACTGACCTCTGTGCTGATAGCAAATTGAATCACAGGATGTAAGGCCACATCTGAAAGACTGTCAGCAAGGGAGTAAAAAGGGAAATGGACTGACAATTGCCAGTGCATGTCAATGAAGGGATATTTGAAATATCCCTAGACTGAAAGTGATCAGTATGTAGGAATGTTTTTGGGTCACAAAACAGATCCATATATACTACCTGTGTTATCTTGGAACATGTAAATGTAACCAAGATAACGGCCGCAGTTTAGCGCAAGCGTTTTAACCCTTTGGTGACTGAAACGGCGCAAGTTAAGAGAAAAATAGACGGATGAGGTCTAGAGACTCCAAAAATAACGCCTCACGTGTCCATATGAGGCACTCAAACCCCATTTCAAAACATTTTGCTACAAATGTATATAAGGCTGCAAATATTGCTCCTTAAAGGGACCAGAACCAAAAGTGGCTGATACTGATTAAATACAGATACATTGGAGCAGTGGAAATGGCCAAAGAGCCCTCCACCAAGATCAATAGGCCAGCAAACACCACACCAGACAAAAAAGGCAATGAACATCTGAATAATAATAAAATACAGAACAAAGGGTAAATAAACAGAATACACATAATAATAAACATAATTAGATGAAAACCAGTAGTGTTCTCAGAAAAAGAGTGACAATGGCGATCTACCCCTATAAGAAGGGTTTGAAGCTCAGAGATTCATTCAAGCCAGGATGCACAGTGGCTCTAAGGTTATGAATCCATTTTGACTCTCTCTGTAAGAGAGTTTTATCAATATCACCTCCGCGATTGAAGTCTGGTACATATTCTAGCGCAAAAAACTTCATCTGTGAGATATCGTATGAATGATAGAGCCCCATATGTCGACTAATGGGGGTCTCCATTTTTTTCTTCTTGATAAGGGATACATGATCTCTAATTCTATGGAAGAAAGGTTGTTTAGTTTTCCCTACATAGAAAGCCTGACAAGTACATGTCATAAGGTAAACAACTCCAATAGTCTTACATGTTGCATAAAAGTTGGGCTTAAAGGTTTGACCAGAGGGCAGCATTATTTCAGTCGAATTGTTCAGTAAATCACAGAATTCACATTTTCCACAGGGGGAAGTACCTTTTCTATGTGTTTTTATTCTTGAGGTAAGGTGGCTATGAACTAAACGATCTTTCAAAGAGGTAGATTTGCGGTAGGTAATTTGTGGGTGAGCTCCCACATATTTTGAGAGGACATCATCTGTAGAAAGAAGATGCCAGTATTTTTTAAAGATATGGCGTACTTTTTTATGTTCACCGACAAAAGTGGTGATTACGCGGACTTTGGATTCAGATTTATATGGCTTCACTTGGTGGATTAATTGATGTCTATCCTTCTGTTTTGCTCTATTGTATGAACGCTTAAGGCAATTTTTACTATAGCCTCGTTCTAGGAGACGGGTTTGCAACGCTTTGGCTTCTAATTCAAAATCAGCCTCTTTACTACAATTTCTTTTTAATCTTAAATACTGACTGAATGGTATGCTCTGGACAAGGGACGCGGGATGAGAACTGTCAGCATGAAGAATAGTATTGCCTGCAGAAGGCTTTCTGTAAAGAGAGGAACCAATAGTTTTATCCTCATTTACATAAATCTTGATATCCAAGAAATTTACAGTAACTTGATCACAGGTCATCGTAAACTTGAGATTGTAGGAATTAGTTTCAAGACACAGTAAAAATTGCGACAGCTCATCCCGAGTTCCAGTCCAGACAATAAAGATATCATCAATAAATCTTTTCCAGATCAAAATATTCTCAAAGAAATGACTGAACTGAATGGCCGAGAATATCTCCCTCTCCCACCCCCCCAGGTACAGGTTGGCGTACGATGGGGCACATTTGGTCCCCATCGCCACCCCCTGCACCTGGAGGTAGTGGGAGCAGTCGAAGATAAAAATATTATTGCTCAAAATAAAGAGCAACAATTCTAAAACGAAATTATTGTATTGCCTGGCTGATGGCCCCCGTTCAGAGAGGAAGCCGTCCACAACTCGAGCCCCCAATTTGTGGGGGATCGAGTTGTAAAGGGCCTCCACATCTATGGCCACCAACCAGGCTTCATCAGGTAGGCAAAGTCCATCCAAGGATCTCAGCAAATCAGCTGTATCCTGGATGTATGAGCTCAATGACTTGACATGTGGTCTTAAGTAATCATCAATGAGTTTACTAGCTGATTCTGTCAGGCATCCATTTCCCGAGATAATCGGACGCCCAGGGGGAAAAGAAGCATTCTTATGTATTTTCGGTAATGCGTACATAGTAGGTAGTCTAGGATTTTCAACAAGTAGGAATTCACAGGTTTTTTTATCAATTAAATTATTCAAAAAGGCCTGAGTAATAAGGCGTTTGTATTTATTTTGAATATATGAAACCTGAAAAACAGGAATGGGACGGTACCATTGGCGGTTGGATAGCAGATCCAGAACCATAGTTTTATAATTTTTTAGGTCCATTAGGACTATATTGCCTCCTTTGTCGGAAGGCTTTATGATCAATTGATCATTCATTTGTAATGATTTGATGGCTAGACGTTGTTTTGAACTTATGTTGGATCTGCTATTCCAAGGTCGTCATTTGGTGTTTTGAATCTCTTTGCATACCTGTTGGGTAAACGCCCAAATATTTGGATTGCCCTGAAGGACTGGAAAACACCTAGATTTTGGTTTATACATGGAGGGCCGGGGGAAAACCGTACCTATACCAATGTCAAGAGAGGGTAGAGGGCAAGCCCCTGGATCCTCCAATGGGAGATCCAGGGGGTTGCTCTCCTCCCAAAGTTCCATCAAGTCATTAATAGCTTTAACCTCCTTTATAGTTTTATCTCTCCAAATCTCAGCTGAGAATTGGTCAGTCTCAGGTGCGATTTGTTGTTTGTCATAAATTGCCTTAAACATCAACCTACGAGCAAAAAGGTTGACATCTTTAATAATTTCAAATGAGTCCACCTCCTGTTCCGGACAGAAGGTCAGACCAAGGCTCAAGACCTGTGTCTGCTCCTCTGATAGGGGACAGGAGGATAGATTAATTATTTGGAAACTATCTTGTTTGTTATTTTGGGATTTGTCCCCAGAGTACTTGGAGGTTTCTTTGAGTCCATAGTCATTTGGGAGGTGAAAATTGGTGCGTTTTTTGGTTCTCCTGACAGGGGAACCAACAAGTGGTCCCCCGACGGGGAAACAGAGATTGGCTGGCTATGTTTGAGAAGAGGAGCATGATTCACATTGGTTTGTGATAAATTACCTACTTCAGATGGAGGTTGGGGATCACCTACATTTGTCCCTTTCTGAGATCGTAAACCCGAACGAACATTGTCTTTCTGGTTTCTTTTTCCAGAGGATTTTAGTGATGAGAAATGTCTGATTTTAAACTCAGATGCCATCTTTTAATAAGAGATAATAAATATGTTTTTATAACAGGAGTTTTTTCTGCGTATATTATACATTTTTTGTTTTAAATTTTCCCATTGATTTGGCACACTCAAAAAGTCCCCTTCCTTGTGGATGGAGAATCCCGCATCCAGATGGGTTTTGGTCTCTCTTCTATAAAAGGGAATAAATAGTATATGGTCTGGAATACGCAACATATGGGATGATGCCACAGAGAATCTATTCTGGAGTCTGCTGGGTCCACTTTTCTCTTATGCATTTGTATTCACAAAACTTACCTTGCAGGAAACCGATCATTTGAGAAATAGGGATGTTTCCAATAATGTCCTTTCCCTCTCAAAATTATATCTGCCTGGTCATCATGCTGGTCTAATGACATCATTGACCCAAAACAAGCTTGCAGATTAGGAGTTCCGATGTTATCTTGACCTCACCTACTTCATGGTTGTTCTAATTCAGAAACTTAGATCAGCTTGACAGCCTGGCAGATTACCACATTCAAATGCTGTGCAGTGACTCCTAGAAAGCATTAGACATATTCTAATTTTAATTTCTACACAATCAAGAAACCTTGTGCTCACTTCCACTGCTAAAAGACAGAGTATTCTAGCATCACAGGAAGAAGATGAGGACAGATAATAACCCTATGCAAATATACTTGAACTCCAAGCAGCAAGAACAAGAGCCTCTTTCAACTACAGCTACTCACTAAGACCCCTTTCACATTGTGCCGCCTAGGGCGTCAGCGGTAAAGCGGCGCTATTTTTAGCGCCGTTTTAGCTGCGCTATTCGGCCGCTAGCGGGGCGGTTTTAACCCCCTGCTGGCGGCCGGAGCAGCGTTTTGCCGGGGGTATCGCAGCGCTGCCCCATTAATTTCAATGGGGAGCAGTGGTGGTGGAGGAGCGGTGAGTTCACCGTTCCTTCACCGCTCCGAAGAAGCTGCTGGCAGGACTTTTTATGATAGGCGATTTCAGGCCTGCTCTTTTATGGCCTACATATAGGCCACCTATGACATCTGTGGCAGACATCCATATGATCAGGTATCAAACAACAAGGATAAAAGATGTGGTCATAAGAGGTCTGCACCATGTATGTAGTTCTCCGCAAGTATTTCTACTGTTCCCCCACATGTTTACAGCATTGATAAGCATGTTAAAAACACTTACATTGGTTAAATAAAGCTTTTCTGGTCATACTTCTCTTGTGGGTTACAGGAGTACACCTACTTTTGTTCTCCTATGACCCAGAGTTAGCTGATCGTTGGCTGTTGCATGCTATCATCTGACGGGGCAGTGCTGCGCCAGGATCCTGACAATGATATAGGAATCTACCCTGCTGCTTGTCTGACAGCTGGCTCTGCCTTTCCGCATGCGTTTGAGAGCTGGAGCCAGTCGCTCCTGTCCCTTCCCCGGCCCAGCACTCCAGTGAGCACTGGAGGAGCAGAGCGCAATGACCAACAGTCTCTGCTCTCAGCAGAACAAGAGCTTTACGATCAGCAGTCAGGTGATCGCTCAGTTTTTGGACTTAGGCCCCTTTCACACTGGGGCGGTGAGCCGCGGTGACGGCAAAGCAGCGCTATATTTAGCACTGCTTTACCGTCGTTTTTACCGCGGTTTTCGGACGCTCGCGGTGCGGTTTTACCCCCCGCGAGCGGCCGAAAAAGGGTTAAACACCCCCCGCAGAGCGCCGCCGTAGCGGCGCTTTGCGGCGGTATTGGCGCGGTTTTACCGCGGTCTCCCATTCTTTTCAATGGGAAGGAGCGGTATAGGAGCGGTGAACACACCGCTCCTATCCCGCTCCAAAGATGCTGCTAGCAGGACTTTTTTTTTCATCCTGCTAGCGCACCGCTCCAGTGTGAAAGCCCGCCGGCTTTCACACTGGAGTTAAAGGGGCAGGATTTTTTCATGCGGTGAACAGGCGCTATTTTTAGCGCTGCACCGCATGAAAAACGCCCCAGTGTGAAAGGGGCCTTAGAGCAGGTGTGTGACAGCTGCATTTCAACTCTGATGCTGGAGTATGGAGGTTTTTTTTTTTTCCCAGATCCCATATTTCTCCTTTAAAACTGGACACCAGGGAAAAAGCTAAATACACAAATATATACATATAATAGAGATATTTTACCTGACAAAGATTGGCATTTCTGTCCATCCAGTCCCGAGACGGACGTAGAATCACTGGCCACTTTATTAGTTACACATTGCTAGTACCAGGTTGGACCCCCTTTTGCCTTCACAACTGCCTTAATTCTTTGTGGCATAGATTCAACAAGGTGTTGGAAACATTCCTCAGAGATTTTGGTCCATATTGACACAATAGCATAAGGCAGTTGCTGCAGATTTGTCGGCTGCACATCCTTGATGTCAATCTCCCATTTCACCACATCCCAAAGGTGTTCTATTGGATGAGATCTAGTGAGTGTGGAGGCCATTGGAGTACAGTGACCTCATTATCATGTTCAAGAAACCAGTTGGAGATGATTTGAGCTTTGTGACATGGTGCATTATGCTGATGGAAGTAACCATCAGAAGATGGGTACACTGTAGTCATTGTAGTGTAGGACATGGTCAGTAAAAAATACTCAGGTAGACCGTGGTGTTTCAACAATGCTTAAAAGGCCCAAAGCGTGCCAAGAAAATATCCCCCATGCCATTACACCACCACCAGCCTAAACCATTGATACAAGGCAGGATGGATCCATGCTTTCATGTTGTTTACTCCAAACTATGACCCTACCATCTAAATGTCGCAGCTGGAATCCAGATTCATCAGACCAGGCAATGTTCTTCCAATCTTCTAATTTTGGGGATCCTGTGTGAATTGAAACCTCAGTTTCCTGTGCTTAGCTGACAGGAGTGGCACCCAGTGTGGTCTTCTGCTGCTGTAGTCCATCTGCTTCAAAATTCGATGTGTTTTGCATTCTGGATTGATATTCTACATACCTATCATCACAAACCAGTCTGCCCATTCTTCTGACATCAACAAGGCATTTTCATCCACACAACTGGCGCTCACTGGATATTTTCTCTTTTTCAGACAATTCTCTGTAAACCTTAGAGATGGCTGTGCGCGAAAAATCCCAGCAGATCAGCAGTTTTTGAAATCCTCAGATTAGCCCGTCTGGCACCAACAACTATACCATGTTCAAAGTCACTTAAGGCTCGGTTTCCACTAATGTGAATTGGGACTGCAAAGTCGCTTGACAAGTCATTCCCCATGATTTCCAATGAGTACCATTCATACATGTGCGACTTAAAGTCGCAGAGACTTCAAAATAGACCCTGCACTACTTTGGTCCCACTTTGATGCGACGTGAGGCTCACAGACCTCAACACACAGGCATGGTTTCCAGTTGCATCAAAATTGCGGCAAAAAAATTGAGCGACATTCAGGCCACAATAGCGGAAACCTAGCCTAAATCCCCTTTCTTCCCCATTCTGTTGCTCAGTTTGAACTTCAGCAAGCAGTCTTCACCACATCCAGATGCCTAAATGCATTGTTGCTTCAATGTGATTGGTGGATTAGCAATTTGGGTTGCCAAGCAATTGAACATGTGTACCTAGTAAAGCGGCCAGTGAGTGTAGTTTTACTACTAAATACAGCCTGGCACGGCACAAGATCTGATTATTATTTTTTCTCTGCCGTTTACAAGTCTTGTCCCTTCTCCAGCCTTTGAATGGAGAGTAAGAAGAGAAGCAGTACACTAGTTAGATCATCTGTGACTCTGCTCTCTACTTCTATCTGTGTGTCCATTATTAGCACTGTGATGTAAATTACTGGCTACTTGCACCCAGACTGAGCTCCCCTAATTTGAATATTTTAGATCTGCTTGGTTCCCAGCTCTAACCATCATTTTTGGATGCCCAAATGTTTAGAGCAGGGGTCTCCAAACTATTGTCCTCCAGTTGTTCAGGAACTACAATTCCCAACATGCCTAGTCATGTCTGTGAAAGTCAGAGTTTTACAGTACCTCATGGGATGTGTAGTTCTGCAACAGCTGGAGGGCTGCAGTTTGGAGATCCATGGTTTAGAGCAGGGGTCTCCAAACTGTGGTCCGGGGGAGAGATGTGGCCCTTTGGGCACTATCCATTCCACTGATATGAGACACTATTCTGCCCTCCGACACCAAAAATGGGGCATAATTCTTACCACTGACAACAATGGGGCACTATTAATCCCACTGACGCCAACAATGGGGTATTATTCCTGCCCCCCAATATCAAAGATGGGACACTGTTTACGCCTACTGATAATAGAAAATGTTTCTATTCCCGCTGGCCCAATTCCACCCCCCCCCCCTAAAGTCTCAAGGATAGTAAACGGACTTTGTTTAGTAAGTTTGGAGACCCCTGGTTTAGAGGATCAGTCTGAGAATGAGACGGGTGCCTAGCTGTCCCAGTTCTCTTATATACAGTCAGCTTTAATGTACAATACAAATTTCCAGTGCACAGAAGACAAAGTCACAAGGACACATGGCTTTTCCTCCCACATTAAGGAAAACTCATTTGTTACGCTTTGTTTTCCAGTATACAGTCATGAAAGCAACCAAAGGCCTTACTTGGGCTAGTTCTAATGTAATTTAAAAAAAATTGAAGATCAAGTAGAAGACCCAATGTCATTTCTATCAGGGAGGCCTAAAAAATATGTAAGCAGAATCAAGTCATGCAGATCTGATTAACTAGTTTTTCATCTCATGCTCAACAAGCAGCTGATAGACAAGCAACCAAACTCATTCCTAAATTATTTCTGTCAAAAGCAATCAGTGACTGAATATCGCATACTTACTTCAGCTGAAAACAGACAAAACCATTTTACAGCGTGGCAAGCTGTTTTCCTGCCCAATGATTATTACAATATTTCATAGACAAAATGGGACATTGGGAGCCACGTTTCCAGCTTACAAGGTAATAATGATAAACAGACTGCGGGAAACATTTGCGTCACTGCCTTGTGGTCCTGTTTAGGTTTCTTTCCAAAAATGTAAGTGCTAAAATGTATGACCAGAAACTTCAGATGAAATCCCTTCTACAGTCCATCTACAAGAGTAACTCCTCCTGAACGCAACGTGTCCAGTGGTCCAAGAAATCATGGGATACGTGCATTAGTGTCAGTAACCATTTCTTTACTAGCGATTTGTTCTTATTCTCCTATTTAGTTGGACCTCATTGAATATACTGTGTGCAACTCTGGAGACCTCACTTACAAAAAGATTGACGATTCCAAAGAAAAAAAAAATTATGAAAGGTCTGGGGAATAAAACATCAGGGGAGACTACTGAAACCCAATATGTACAGTCGCTATGAAACAAGGAAAAAGGGGGGACATGACAAACCTTTAAATGCATTAAAGCAGAACTCCAGTCCTGGAGTACTGAGAGTCCATCATGCAGAGACAGGTTGGGCCCACAGGAAATGGGCAGAATGAAGAATTGTCACTCTGCCCTGTAGAGGACTGCTGGCACTGGACCGAGGAGGAAGCTGAGGACAGCACTGGGGCATGGTAAGGGTAGGCAGCACTTTGACATTCTTTTTTACAGAAATAAAGAAGTTCTGTTTTAAGGGCGTGAATAAGGTTTAAGAAGGCAGCATTTTTAATATGAAGCGAAGATCAAAAACACGGGGACATGACCTCAAACTAGTAGAAGAAAAGTTTAAATGTGATCTTCAAGAAATTATTTTCTTGAAGATCATCACAGGACAGTGTATCTTTATATGCATTTTGATAGGGTTATGCTGCCACCTTTTGAGGGACCGAGGGTAGATCCTCACGCAACAGTCTGCAGCAAAGCTCGCCAACCCAAATGTTGCATCCTCAGAGGATCAAATATCCATCTGGTAAAACTTTGTAAAAAAATGTATGATCCGAAGAGCATGCAACGGCCTTACAAACTTGAGCTATGGAAACCTGATGTCAAATTTCACAAATGAATATGTGTAATCCATAATTATCACCATCAACTGGCAAATTGTGAAAAACAAGATAACAATAGACATGAATAGAAATAAATAAGTGTCCATATGCACCAAGAACAAAAAATAAATAAATCTTCCGCTCTTTGTGAACAATGTCCAAGCAAGTGTCCAACTTCAACACAAGAGGCTCTTACCAGAATGATGTGACCATCAGATTGTAAATGGTCAAATGCGCATTAAGGGTTAATTCTCCAGGTCATTGTTGCATCTGCCAGCAATAACCATGGAAAGGTGCATTGCGGGGGGGGAGGGGGGTTCTATGACCACAAAGAGTGAAGGGAGTAGTGGTGTAGAAGGGGAGCGGGCAACCTCTGGTGGTGGGAGAGTGGTGGTGCATGTTTGTCTAGCTCGCTCTGACACTGCCCACCACCTGTTGCACACCCCGGCCTCCAAGCAGGCCACGGCTGGCACCAGTCCGCGGCCCTGGAGTTCGGGATCCATGATTTAAACAATAAATTCGAGAAATAGGCCGACGGGTCCTTCCCAGCACCAATGACCAGCCTCGCCAACGACAACAACCCTTCCACGGCCGGGGTTGTCGTGTGGGTCAATTGCCAATTTGGAAGCTGCGTAACCCTTCCCTGGGCAGTTAGGAAGTATAAAGATAGAATCTGACTGACAAATTGCATCAGTCAACTTCAGGTAAATCTTGACTGTACAAACCATGAAGAGTCTTGTCCCCTGACATCCGAGGCTTAGGACAGAAAGAAGATAATACAATGTCCTGGTTAAGATTGAACGAAGAGACCACCTTAGGTAAAAAGGATGGCTGAGGTTACAAAAACCACTTGGTCACGTTTGAGCACCAGAAACAGTTCCTTACAGGTAAGAGCAGCCAATATTGAAACTTCATGAGCCAAAGTAATGGCAACCAAAAATCTTCCATGTCGGGACTAAAGGAATATCCTGGATAGGTTCAAATAGCTTTTTGTAATACAGAAAGTACAAAAGTTGAGGTCCCATGGAGTCAACAGTCTTAACCAGTGGAACAATAGTTGTGACCCCTTGTGCAAAGGCACACACCAAGGAATGAGAGGCAATAGGCCTCTGAAAGCGAACCGCCAAGGCTAAAAATCTGATCCTTGATTGTACTCAAGGCCGGATCTTGGTCAACTCCAGACTGGAGAAAAGCCATGTGCGTAAATGGGTGTGAACCGACCCTCAGTGCTTCGGTTGTAAACTATTTGGATTTCATTGCTCCACATTGCCTGTAACTACAAAAGGTCAGTGAGGGCCCGTTTTAAGCGCATTTAATTATTGGTAAGAATATGTAAATACTTGACAGATTAAAGCCTGGCCTAAATGTTCACTTTGAAGCAAACCTGTGTTTTTGGCTGTTAAAGGGATAATCCACCTTTACCACAAAACTGCCTATGCAGATAAGGGGCATCTGTAGATAAAAACAAACTATGCAGCTCTGACTAAATGTGAATAAAGTCCTTGCTTTAGGTGTAGGCCATTTACATACCTTATGAAGCCTGACTGGAATACTACCAGGACGTTTCTAAGGGAGATCTAGTGATCACTGCTCATCTCCACCATCACAGGAGCGAGCTCTCTAATGCAGAGCTCAGAGCTACTGCATCAGTGGGAGAGAAAAATTATGTGAGGAGGTTTGAATCAGAGAAAAAGCTCACTCCTGTGATGGTGGAGGCGAGCAGTGATGACTAGGCCTCACTTTACAACGTCCTGGGGAGTACTTAGCAATGTCCTGAGAGAATTCCAGTCAGGCTTTGGGAGATATGTAAATGTCCTACACCTAAAGAAAGGGTATTATTCATCTTAAATCAAAGCTGCACAGTTTGTTTTAATCTATAAACATCCCTTACCTGCATAGGCAGGTTTTTTGTAAAGGTGAACCATCTTTTCAAGAGCAAGGTAACAGGTACACTAGATATCAGTCACATTTGGGCGAACTCAGAGCAACATGAAATGTGTGCACAGCTTCATGCTCTCGCAGGCAGATGCAGTGGCTGGGGAGTGAATGGAGGAAGAACATACATGTTGCTTTACCCTGTATGGGAACACCTCAAGCTCATTTTAAAGTAACTTGCCATTATGCGTTATAGCTTACCTCTGCTCACAATGATAGCATTTTAAATTTCCATGTATGGTGACGGAAGAAGCATTTAAAAAAAAAAAAAAAAAAAAAAAAAAAAAAAAACTTTACTTGTTTCTACAGATTCAGGTAACGATTAACTGCCATGAAATACCTTCACATAACTCCTATCTCTGCACAGGCTTGTTTGTAGAAAGATAATTTCCTACAGAAGTCAAGAAGAAGAAAGTAGAAGAATCTTCATGCTGCTGGTCAAATATAAATTTAACAAAAAATAAATCACAGTTGTTTTAGTCCTCATGCACACAGGGAATTAGAAAAAACAAGCTGCAAAGCCACTACCAGGAAAAGCGGTTTAAAAAAAAAAAAAAAAAAAAAAAAAGCGCTTTTAGTAGCTTTTTGCATTGGCGTTAATGCGCGTTTAGCCGCGTTTCTCTGCCTCTGTTCAAAATCAATGGTTCCCTAAGAGAATCCGATTTTCAGCCCATTGATTTGAACAGCAGTCGCATCCAAGTCGAATCTCGATGTATCAACTTACGGTGTGACTCTGAGGATCTTGAAGGGGAACCCCATGCCAAAATTAACAAAAAACAAAAACACAAAAACAGGCCCCCCTGATCCATACAGTGCATCCGGAAAGTATTCACAGCGCTTTACTTTTTCCACATTACAGCCTTATTCCAAAATTGATTAAATTCATTATTTTCCTCAAAATTCTACAAATAATACCCCATAATGACAGCGTTAAAGACATTTCTTTGCAAATTTATTAAACATAAAAAACAAAAAAAAAGATCCCATGTACACAAGTATTCACAGTCTTTGCTCAATACTTTGTTGAATCACCTTTGGCACCAATTAAGCCGAGGCACCTAATTTTACCACAAAAAAATGGGAAAACTTATTGACTCGAGTATAAGCCTAGGGTGAGAAATGTGCAGCTACTGTAAGTGGAAAAGAGGGTCAACAATGCTCATTTGCAGCCATAGGTCCCCTGAACTTCAAACTTGGTAGTTAAGGGTTTCTAGATGCCCCGTAGCTGCAAAATGTGGAGTCTCTGGACCCAAAGGGTCCCGAAATGACATTGCTGCAGATGGACAAAGTTGACCGAATTTGGGGCCCTGTATCTCGGGGCTACTTGGTGCTAGGATCCCCAAATATGGATATTTGTATTGTAGTGTTGGTTCCACTTGGTTTGTACACCAAATGGCCTTGAGATACGAGGCCCCAAAGTCGGAAAATATCAAGCACTTTTCTGCAGCAGAGAATGACATTTTCCGAACCGACTTTGGGGTCCCGTATCTCGGGGCCACTTAATGCTAGGAACCCCAAATTTGGATACGTTGTATTGTTCCACTTGGTTTGCACACCAAATTTGGGGTTCCTAGCACCAAGTCAAAGTCGGGCCGCAAAATATCATTTTTTGCTGCAGAAAAGTGCTTGACTCGAGTCTGCACAAAAAAAATGTGCTGAAAAACTCGGCTTATACTCGGAATTTTTTTTTATATATCTATATATATATATACACACGAGAGAGAGAGAGAGAGAGAGAGAGAGAGAGAGAGAGAGAGAGAGAGAGAGAGAGAGAGAGAGAGAGAGAGAGAGAGAGAGAGAGAGAGAGAGAGAGAGAGAGAGAGAGAGAGAGAGAGAGAGGAGAGAGAGAGAGAGAGAGAGAGAGAGAGAGAGAGAGAGAGAGAGAGAGAGAGAGAGAAATATAGAATTTAAAGCGGTTCTGCACTCTGTAAAAAAAATTTTTTTTTTTTTAGTATGTAATATAAAGTATGCTTACCTTTATTAGGGGACTCACCTGTTCCATCTTCCATCTCGATCGCCGCCGGTTTTCGTCCGATGAAGTTCCTCGTCTTCTTCTTTAGTGCTGGGGGCCATCTTGCCTGTGGGCATGTGAAACCCCACAGGCACTGTTGATGGCCCAGCATGCACTGCCGTTACTCGCGCGTGCGCAGTAACGGCACATCTGCCGAGATCTCACGAGATTTCGGCAGATGCGGCCGAAATCTCGGGAGATTTCGGAAGATGTGGCCGAAATCTCGCAAGATTTCGGAAGATGCCCGCACTGACTCCTGGGATCAATGACACCAGATCCCAGGAGACAGTGCGGCGTGACGACGATCGACGCAGAGACCCCGCCCGCCGCCGCAGAGGGAGAAGACCGGAAGTCTTCAATTACAAGGTAAGTAAAAAAAAAAAAAAAAATAAAAATAAACATTTCATTTAGTACTCTTTGCCTGATTTGGAAGGCAAAGAGATTTACTAAATGAAATGAGTGCCGAACCGCTTTAATCAATACCATCCATAGAAATCTGTCTATTTTAGGGACACACATGCTCTATGAACACCTCTTCCCCTCAGTCACTTCAGGGATTATTTCTTGATCTCTATAGCCCTCTGATGAACACCACTACATAATACCTGAGATCTGTCTGGCATGTGTGGAGCTTCAACAGATCAAACTACTCATCTGAGGAATTTTCCTAAAATAGGCAGCTGGGGTTGCACCAGACAGAGGCCGCGTGCAAAGAAGAACTCGTCCTGTGAGTCTTTACATATTTTATTAACCCCTGTGGAGACCAGGCAATTATAGCTATGCAGTAGCATAATCCTAGCAAGAACATGGAAACCACACAAGCTTAAAGTAGGATTAGAGGATTGGTGCGCAAAGTGCTGTAACCCAGAGTAACCAATCCGTTATCAGTTAACTGCAGTCATATAAACAAAAGTAGAATTCTGACTGGGTTACTGCATATCTATTGTTTTATTAAAAAAGCTTAAAAATTGTAGAGTCAGATGATGCAGAAGTATTTAAATACATACCAAAGTCTCTGAACTTCTTATAATGGCTTATACATTGGATGATGGAGTCATGATATATCTTAAAGTGTTACTAAACCCACAACAGTATAATCTGTCTATACAGTATCTCACAAGAGTGAGTACACCCGTCACATTTTTATAAACATTTTATTATAAAACTTTTCATGTGACAACACTAAAGAAATGACACTTTGCTACAATGTAAAGTAGTGAGTGTACAGCTTGTATAACAGTGTAAATTTGGTGCCCCCTCAAAATAACACAGTCATTAAAGCGGGATTCCACCCTAAAGTGGAACTCCCGATTTTCGGAACCCTCCCCCCCTCCGGTGTCACATTTGGCACCTTTTCAGGGGGGAGGGGGGTGCAGATACCTGTCTAAGACAGGTATCTGCACCCATTTCCGGGCATAAACTCCCACGGGAGTTTACGCAGCTTCCTGTCCCGGCGCGCTGTCTGCCGGGACACACACAGTATTATTTTAATACCTAATCTGGTCATCACAAGCCCAATTGCGATCAAAGGGACATCAAACTAGGCTATAACTAAATAGTGGAAAATCTGAATGAAAAGCAAATCACCGGTATTATCTACTGTGTATATATACCTTAAAAAAAAAAAAAAAAAATCTATATCAGACTAATAGGCCTGTTGGTTTAATGTCAATTACGCTTCAATTGCAGTCAGATTCAAAGAAGGATTTGTGGTTCTTTGTCTGGGCAGAAGGACATGTATGGCCAGCTTTACGCAGTTTGGCAAAAGGGACATTTCTCTGTCACATTGTCTGGAGCCCTTGCTTTTAGGACACATCATCTATCATGTCAATGCAAAACACAGGCTATATTAACTAATGACCTGCCTGGCAGCAAGCTGAAAGTCAAAAAGATTATTTCACTTACATTTCAATTAAATAATCAACCCAAAGGTAAAGAATGGTGGGCTAATTTGTTTCCTTTCCTTGAGCTCTCTTGACCACTTTGGAGGTTTGAGCTTTTCCTACACAATTTCATCCTGACCACCATTGAGAGCGCCCCACCTTTACCAAGGCAGTCTCTGCAGAACAGAATAAATACAACTTTCAGAAGACTGGGATTGCCCTGTAGCTAAAAGGAAAAGTCTTCAGGCCATATGGGAACAAGCACAGATTTCTCATCAGCAAAGTTCCTGATATTAAGAAGCTGTTTTCCAATTGGACTTTCCAGCATATATCGTCCAATACAATTACAATATTAAAAACAAGCTTCTGTCCATTAGACTAAAATAAAAAAAAAAATGTAAAAATAAAAGTAGGGTTTCAATTAAAACAGTGAACCAAAGAAAAGCCTTAGATGTCCTTAAATTATGTAAAATTATTTACATATAGAGCTGCACGATTAATCGTTAAAAATTTGCGATCTCGATTCACCCCCCCTGATGATCTCTCCTGCTGAGAGTAGGCAATTCTTTCATATAAACAAGTGGAGAGATTATCTGCTTAGAGCCCATTCACACAGGGGCAACTTTGAATCCGACTTGAAGTCGCCCCAATTCGCGCAACAAAATCAATGTAAGGGAATGAGAGCCGTCCCTGTCTGCACACTACTGAAGTCGCTCTGACTTCAGAAAAGGTTCCTGTACTACTTCAATCCGACTTGTACCCATTGATTTCAATGGAAGTCGCCTCCAAGTCGGATCTCCTGTCTTAACTGAAGCAACTTTCCAACTTGAAACATTGTAACTAACACTTACTTCTTAGATCAAAGGGATAGAACTTCTTGTGTAAACAAACAATCTGGGCAGTCTGCCAAGCTTTCAACCACCTGTAAATGCAGGAAGTTTAACCACTTAAAGTCTAAATCTTTTTAGGACACTTCTTTCTAAAGTTAAAATCAATATGTTTTGCTAGAAAATTACTTGGAAACCCCAAATACATATACACACACACACACAATAATATATATATATACATACATACATACAGTGGTGTGAAAAAGTGTTTGCCCCCTTCCTCATTTCCTGTTCCTTTGCATGTTTGTCACACTTAAGTGTTTCGGAACATCAAACCAATTTAAACAATAGTCAAGGACAACACAAGTAAACACAAAATGCAATTTGTAAATGAAGGTGTTTATTATTAAAGGTGAAAAAAAATCCAAACCATCATGGCCCTGTGTGAAAAAGTGATTGCCCCCCTTGTTAAAACATACTATAACTGTGGTTGTCCACACCTGAGTTCAATTTCTCTAGCCACACTCAGGCCTGATTATTGCCGCACCTGTTCACAATCAAGGCATCACTTAAATAGGAGCTGCTTGACACAGTAAGGTCCACCAGAAGATACTTAAAAGCTACACATCATGCCGAGACCCAAAGAAATTCAGGAACAATTGAGAAAGAAAGTAATTGAGATCTATCAGTCTGGAAAGGGTTATAAAGCCATTTCCAAAGCTTTGGGAATCCAGCGAACCACAGTGAGAGCCATTATCCACAAATGGCGAAGACATGGAACAGTGGTGAACCTTCCCAGGAGTGGCCGGCCGCCCAAAATTACCCCAAGAGCACCGCGACGACTCATCCAAGAGGTCACAAAAGACCCCACAACAACGTCCAAGGAACTGCAGGCCTCACTTGCCTCAGTTAAGGTCAGCGTTCATGCCTCCACCATCAGGAAAAGACTGGGCAAAAATGGCCTGCATGGCAGAGTTCCAAGGAGAAAACCACTGCTGAGCAAAAAGAACATCAAAGCTCGTCTCAATTTTTCCACAACACATCTTGATGATCCCCAAGACTTTTGGGACAACATTCTGTGGACCGATGAGACAAAAGTGGAACTCTTTGGAAGGTGTGTGTCCAAGTATATCTGGCGTAGAAGGAACACTGCATTTCAGAAAAAGAACATTATACCAACAGTAAAATATGGTGGTGGTAGTGTGATGGTCTGGGGCTGTTTTGCTGCTTCAGGACCTGGAAGACTTGCCGTGATAAAAGGAACTATGAATTCTGCTGTCTACCAAGAGATCCTGAAGGAGAATGTCCGACCATCTGTTCGTGTACTCAAGCTGAAACGAACTTGGGTTCTGCAGCAGGACAATGATCCTAAACACACCAGCAAGTCCACCACCGAATGGCTGAAGAAAAACAAAATGAAGACTTTGGAGTGGCCTAGCCAAAGTCCTGACCTGAATCCTATTGAGATGTTGTGGTATGACCTTAAAAAGGCTGTTCATGCTCGAAAACCCTCTAATGTAACTGAATTAGGACAATTCTGCAAAGATGAGTGGGCCAAAATTCCTCCAGGACGCTGTAAAAGCCTCATTGCACGTTATCGCAAACGCTTGGTTGCAGTTGTTGCTGCTAAGGGTGGCCCAACCAGTTATTAGGTTTAGGGGGCAATCACTTTTTCACACAGGGCCATGATGGTTTGGATTTTTTTTCACCTTTAATAATAAACACCTTCATTTACAAATTGCATTTTGTGTTTACTTGTGTTGTCCTTGACTATTGTTTAAATTGGTTTGATGTTCCGAAACACTTAAGTGTGACAAACATGCAAAGGAACAGGAAATGAGGAAGGGGCAAACACTTTTTCACACCACTGTACATACACATTTTAGCAGAGACCCTAGGGAATAAAATGGCAATAGCTGCAATATTTTATGTCAAACTGTATTTGCCCAGCGGTCTTTCAAATGCAATTTTTTGGGAAAAAATACACTTCAATAAATAAAATAAAACAAAACCGTAAAGTTAGCACAATTTTTTTTGTTTTAATGTGAAAGATGATGTTACCCAGCGAGAATCGTGAGAGAATCATGATCTATCTTCTAAGCAAAAAAAATTGTGATTCTCATTTTAGCCAGAATCGTGCAGCTCTATTTAGATAGACAAGTAGTAGGTAGTCATAGAGCACTTGTAAAGTTAACAGACACATACTGGTACTTCCAAATTTGGCCCGGACATCCAGGCATCAATGACTTATGGGCACAAAAAGTTTAAGGTTTTGTTAATCTGCCCAGCTCATTTTATGATCTAGGCCCACTTGCCAGACACTACAGTGGCATTAACCAATGCAGCTTGACCCAACACGATCTGTGAATGGACAATAAAGCAGCACCACACTGATGACATCATTTTAGCAAGCATGTTCCCAGTTTAATGCATCAAAAAATAGAGCTGTAATTGGAGTGCTGCCTCTCCAGGTCCCTGTCTGAGTGCTGCTGTATCGAAGATTACAGAAGGCCGATATCAACAGACAACTACCTGTGCTAGTTATATTTTAAAATACACCTAATTTTTATACAACTGGATAAAATCGTGTATTTATTACTGGCAGTAGTTCAGCCTTAAATCAGAGATAATGTTAAAATATATGAGTGCATCGTAAACAAATTCCAAAATGTTGGTGAACAACAAGTCCCAGAATACAATTTTCAATGATTATAAAATGATGAGAAAAGGTCCAGATAGTTGGTGGACAACAAGTCCCAGAAAGCCTTCACCAGTGATGATAAAATCCACATAAGGTGACAGTCCCTCCATCTCCGTTCTCATTATCAACTCTCACCTGAAAGCATTGGACTCCTGAGCTAACAGGTAGTCATGCAAGCAGATCCCAATATACCAAATGGGTTGAAGCGGATCACACACTTACCCCCAGAATGCTCAGAACCGAATGCAGACGTCAGACCATAAATGATAGAAAGGAACAGATCTAAGTGCTCACTGTATGTTTAATAAAGTTAAAAATGTGTCCAAACATGGACTACTCACATTTCAGCAGTTTGGTACAGGCATAAAAAGCACAAATTGTGTCAGATTCCGAAGGGCAGCAGCGGGTGACGTCATACGCAACCTTCCACCAACTATCTGGACTTTCTCATCATTTTATTGAGATCAATGAAAATTATCAGTCACAAAAGCCTCTCCTCCCTGTGAGGATTCCCAACTCTCCAAGTACATCAAGGTTAATTCCAAAACCCGGTTCCCCCTATCGGGGCCAAAGTTATAACCGTCCCTCCTGTCCACAAAGAGGTCAGGCTAACAGTGGCAATAGTAGAGGAAATACTCATTATCCTCCGTCTTCTTCAGGTACCCAACCCTATGGTAATTACCAACGCCAGAATTTTAGAGGGAAACCTAAATTTTCCATCTGGGTGCAGAGGTGGATATTTTCAAAATAACACCAATCATAATGGTTGGAGGGACGATTACAATCATTATAGGAATTCTATCCCTATAAACAATCGTTTTGTCCCTTAGTAGGTAGAGATTAACAAGAGGGTTTTTTTTTTTTTTTTTTTAGGGAATCCCAACCCACAATGGTGGGGTCCACCTACTCAAACACCAACTGGAAACAGAATGGGGGGGAAAAGAAGCGAACGCAAGGAAAAGGAGCAGGAACGAGAACAATTAAAAAGGACAAGGTCCTATTTTTCTCATCATTTTATTGATAATCATTGAAAATTATATTCTGGGACTTGTTGTTCACCAACGTTTTGCAATTTATGTTTGCGCTGCACTTATATATTTTAACATTTACTATTTTTGGATTTTTGTGAAAACTCCTTCAGTGTCCAGCTTGCATACAAAGGGGGGGTTTGTTTCGCTGATTGCATCCTCTGCTTAATCAGAGATAATTTAATGGCAAACATAACTCTTATATATTATATATAGCTTATGACACATATTATCCACTGTATACTGTCAAATTAATTCTTTTGAGGATCTGGTCCTTCCTGATGGAGCAGTCCTCATGTATGCCACCATTACTGCGTATTACTCCTTGCACTGTTGTCTTATGTCCCTGCTGTGTTCATGCAGCAATGATATGAATAGAGTGTATGTGCATCGGGCCATGGATTTTAGGTTCTAAGGAGCCCTAAATGGTATAAAGAGCTGATTTTTGCACCACACAGTGCTACAAGGACAAATGTAACTTGGGACACTGCTGGTTCTAAAGGCAGTGAGCAGGTTAATCATATCACCGCAGAACACACACAAAGAAAATGAAAAATCAGCTGTTTGATGTGGAGTTGTAAACACTGACTGCCAGGCGTGAATCACAAGGCCTATGAATAATAAATAGCATCACATTCCATTCGCTACAATCCATTTGATGTAGATGGCATGCAGGATGGGAAGAGCTGGGGGTCTGTAAAACAAAAGCACAGGCACTCCCCTCCCTAACAATATTCTAGTACAGGAAGCTTTACAAAGAAGCAGATTAATCTGGTGGTTTGTGGGCCAACCCCATCCTCATAGAGCCTTAGAAATTATAGATCAGCCAAACAGCGCAGGGATAAAACTTACTTGAAGGGGGTTCATAGTCTTTTAAATAATTTTTACATATGAAAGAAAAAATGATCAGCATTATGTAAATAGTATTAGGCTAGGTTCATAAATATGCGGGTGCCAGAAAGGGTGTAAATCGTATGCGTTCCAATACTGGCAGCCACAATGCGCTGCTGTTTAACAAACGCATGGGGGTGCCATTCGGTTTCACCTTCCCAACAGGCGTATTGCTTGGCATGGCCTAATGGGGAACTCTGAGATTAGTTCACCATAAGGTAGGCCCCTTCATGTGATGACAAATGACAGTGGGCCCATGTCATTGGTTGCTAAGACGCTGGCAGCCTGTGTCCTAGTAGCCAATTACGTAAATACAAAATACAATAATGTTAAAGTGGTTCTAAATGTTAAATGTTTTTCTTTTATTTTAAAATAAATAAGCATACCATAATTGCCTGCTCTGTGCAATAGTTTTGCACAGAGCATCCTCCTTTTCTCGGGCCCCCTGCCATGGGGGCACGGAATCCATTAGGGTAAAAAAACCTTCTGCCTTTAGAACGACTGAGCAAAAAGCTCTTCCCCAACCCCATCTCCGGTACTTTCTTCCTTTAGACTGTTATCAGTTCTGATTTGTTATCTGAGTGGACTGCAAAACACCTGTCCCTACTATGTGTAGCGCTGGCTCCTGACGAGCAGGCGCTATTGTTTTTGAAAATTAAGTTGCCTGAAGCCACAGTTGGGCTTCGGGCTAATTTCTCAAAATTTCTGCTTTCAGTACCAGTCCAGCTGGGTTGCACTGGGTTCTCCTTGACCGTAGGTGTCGCTGTCACCGTCGGCAAGAGTAGAAACGCAGTCTAGCTGGATACATTGAATGCCCCTTATCTCTCGGAAACAGCCCAGTGGGAGTGTTCTCCTGCTGTGAATTCTGGGGGGTGGTATTTAAAAGGTACCGACGCCAATCACTCAGCGAATTAAATTCAAAATACTAACCACAACTTACAAAGCCATCCACAACTCTGCCCCGAGCTACATCGCCAATCTTGTCTCCAAACATATCCCAAACCATCCTCTCTGCTCTTCTCAAGATCTCCTCCTGTCAAGCTCTCTTGTTTCCTCCTCCCATGCTCGTCTCCAGGATTTCTCCAGAGCCTCTACCATCCTCTGGAACTCGCTGCCTCAACCTGTCCGGCTATCCCCTACTCTAGCTACCTTCAGGCGATCCCTGAAAACTCATCTCTTCAGGGAAGCCTATCATGTCTCCGACTAATCTTCTACCACTTCCATCAGCTCATTCCCCACAGTTACAACCTTTTGTATCACCTCCCCCACCCTATTAGATTGTAAGCTCTTCTGAGCAGGGCCCTCTTAATCCTCTTGTATTTTATTGTATTATAACTGTATTGTCTCCCTTTTTATATTGTAAAGCGCTGCGTAAACTGTTGGCGCTATATAAATCCTGTAATAAATAAAAAATAAATGTTGGCAGGGGACTATTTTCTGTCTGTTCTGGTGGTCCTTCTGACCCAGCCTCATGGCCCTCCTGGCCTGCGGAACCATGCATCCCGTGTCTCGGGGCTTGCTGGTCCAAGGAAGGTCCGGTGCCGTCTTATCTGAAGGGAGAGGCCCAGCAACTGAAGAACCCCAGGGGAGGACCCTTTCAGGAGAAGGCCGTGCGCAAGGCTGGCTTCTCTGAAGGAGCTTGGAGACTTAGTTGAAGGACGCAACCTGGATCAACACTCATACGGTATCGCCGGATCGGCTGAGAGAAACTGGTACCGTATGATAGCTCTTTAAAATTCATCAAATCCCTCAGTGACGCTAAAGTGTAACCTACAAGTCTGTGAGAGAGACTTTACTGAGCATCCTACCGGCTGCTAGGCCTAGTGAGAGAGACCTATCCGGGGGTTGCAGGAATCCAGTTTGTGGAACAGTAATATCCTCTGGATTCGTCTAATATCTTCACCCTGCAATTTAAGTACCTGAACTCACCCCTAACCCTCTACCCTTTATTGAGAGACTTTGCCTTTTGCCAAATAACCCAAAAGAGGATTCAGTGTCAGTCTCAACCTTTCTTTGGACCAATTTCCACGGGATCCCCAAGACGTAGAAGCAAGCGAGGTAACGGTAAGCCCAAATAAAACCAGCAGCTCCTTCGGGGGTTAGTGCTACATATGTATTCTTAACACAGTGTTTTTAAGTCTCGAACACACTTCCTGTCGTAGTGTGACAACACTGCAAAGTACGATTGTTACCCTAAGACAGGAAATGTGTTAATGGGATATCAGATGGAAATGAAGGAAAATAATGTGTAAAAAAAGAAAGCAAACAAATGCAGCCATCACATCTAAGGACTGGTAGGATGCAATACTATCAATTTTTGTTTGGGAGTTTAGATATGCTTTAAATATAAGCTATAAAGGATAATATCAAGTTCTTTATTACCAGTAGTTCATCCATGCTGGTCTGACATTTTTCTAGGTTAATCCTCTTGATGGCCACCTTTTCTTTCTTAGGGGAGCAGTAGGCAGCTTGGACCACAGCTGTCGCCCCACTTCCTGTGGAAAGATAATTTGTTATATTAGTCTTCAATGTACACCACACGTAAACCTTACAATTGGATATTAGTGGACCGAATCACAATCAAAATCACTTTTCATTACTTAAAAGGGCTCCAGAGGTAAAACATCTCCCACCCAAAACCCAATTCCTCCCAACTAATACAGTTATTACATGGACAAACGATTATATTGTGCTCTGCCAAAACATCCTCCATAATGTCAAACTGCAAGGGAGGGACATCTTCATTACAGACTTGTGGAAGAACATCTGAAAAGCCAAGGTTTGCCATCACTGATCTAGGGGAAAACTTCTGGGTGGAGTTGGTCACGAGGAAGAGACATATCCCATACACCTACACAAATATAAAGAGTATATTTTGGCATTTAATAACTCACCAGTCCGGGTTGTAGGAGTTGTGCCTTTCGATTTTTCTAATAAAATATGACTTTATAAAGAACCTGTTGCGGTTCTCCATTTTGGCTGTGGGCGAGTGAAATCTCCAGGCGTTCTCTTCCTGGATTTCACTGACGCCCATTCATTCTAATCTCGTGCATGCGCCGTCAGCAGCGCCTGTTGCCATCACAACGGCGGCGGCGTCAAAAGTCCCGCAAGTCTCGCGCGATCTCGGGCCAGGCAGCCACACTGACTCCTAGGAGCTATTTACACAAGCTCCCAGGAGACAGTGCGGGCTAGGGGATATTACGTAATAGCCGTAATATCCCCGCCCATATCCGAGGGACCAAGAACCAGGAAGCAATGGATGCCAAGAAGAAGAACAACTAAAGGTAAGTTAAAAAAAAAAAAAACCTGCCGTTTCGGATCGAGGAAGGCGAGTACTTTTTTTTTTTTTATAGGTTTTAAAAACGGGTGGCGCTCCGCTTTAACCGCTTCCCGACCGCCCACTGACTATATACGTCAGCAGAATGGCACGGGCAGGCAAAAGCACGTACCTGTACGTCCCCTTTAAATGCCTGCCCGTGGGTCGCGCGCAGCGGCACGCTCGCGACCCGGTCGGGAGCTCCGTGACCCTGGCCGCGGGACCAGCGATCGGGTCACGGAGCTGAAGAACGGGGAGAGGTATGTGTAAACAAACCTCTCCCCGCGCTTCCTACTCTGCCTGTCATTGATTGGCTGTTCCCGGTCATCGGGAAAGCCGATCAATGACGTCAGCCCCGCCCCCTAATGTAAAAAAACCACACACGTCACAGCCCATAACCCCTCCCCTCCCCCTAGTGGTTAACTCTTTCACTACAACTGTCATTTATACAGGAATCAATGCATTTAAATAGCATTGATTGCTGTATAAATGACAATGGTCCCAAAAATGTGACAAAAATGTCCGATGTGTCCGCCATAATGTCGCAGTCACAATAAAAAAAAAAAAAAAAAAAAAAAAATCGCTGATCGCCGCCATTACTAGTAAAAAAAAAAAAATATAAATAAAAATGCTATAAAACTATCCCCTATTTTGTAAACGCTATAACTTTTGCGCAAACCAATCAATCGTTAATTGCGATTTTTTTTACCAAAAATATGTAGAAGAATACGTATCGGCCTAAACTGAGAAAAAAAAAAAAATTTTATATATTTTTTGGGGATATTTCTTATAGCAAAAAATTTTGCATTTTTTTCAAAATTGTCGCTCTATTTTTGTTTATAGCGCAAAAAATAAAAACCGCAGGGGCGATCAAATACCACCAAAAGAAAGCTCTATTTATGGGGAAAAAACGAACACCAATTTTGTTTGGGAGCCACGTCGCACGACCGCGCAATTGTCAGTTAAATCGACGCAGTGCCGAATCGCAAAAAGGGGCCTGGTCCTTTGGCTGCCAATTGGCAAACCAGAGTCATGTTTAAAAGCCAAGGAACAAAACTTGGAGTCTGGGAAGTGTTTCTCACAACTAAAACTTGTCCATCACGGAAAGCATTGAATCTATACAGACCATGAAATGCGTTTGAAAACAAAACGTGTTCTTCCGACAAAATGTGGGCGCCTGTGCGGTTCACTGCAGCTATGATTATTTTGATTTATTCAGTAAAAACAAATGCTAGAATGTGCTATACAAGCCAAGAGAAATGAGAGTAGAACTCACAAACTGTAAAGAGTCTGACTCCTCATCCTCTGCACCCCATTTTACCCACTGGTCTCTTGCTGAGCTTAGCCCAAAATGTTTTAGGTAGACAAAAGGGGGGAAACAAAATAAGGGGAAAAAAATGTACAATCTGTAGGTTTCAAGGCTTGTGATGTTCGAGGGTACTGTCAGCGTGCGATCAGATAAATGCCAGGTGACACCAAGCCAACAAATTCTGTCTGGCACAACTGGAGAAACATCATTTACAATCATCTTCTCTGCTTTCATGAGTGATGTTCAATGCAAGTAGTCGGACACACCACAGATACCGTATTTACTGGTACCCAAAGTACCGCACACCATGAGTAATGTGCAGTTTAAGTGGTATGGTCCAAACATGCTGGTAACGAGAAAGAAAAAATTTGCTAAAAATATCTGATCTAGTCCAAGCAATTATAGACACTTTAAAAAGGAGTATGGCCAAAGCTTTTTAGGCTGTACTTTTGCGCGCGGGTGCCACCAGTCACGTCCAGGCCCTGAAGAAACGGCACGAGCGGGCTGTTCCTTCCATGCGCATGCGCCAATGACTACAGCGTATATAGTAAATATCTCCTAAACGGTGCAACGGTCCATATTATAGGCTTACCTGTAGGTACAATTAAAGAGGAAGACTTTACTTCCTCTTTAAGAACTGTGCTTGAGCTCCTAACTCACTCAGGCAGCTTTTTACATTTTTAGGGAAAATTATTCCAATTCACTCGATGCAAACTTGACACAGTTCAGCAGGAGGTAGACACACTGGTATCCAGGAGCAAGTGCTTCATGTAAAATAGTTCACACTCACGCTGTCATGAACTTAACCAAGTGAAAAGCATACAAAATCTACTAAAATCAAAGAAAATACTAAGATGTAATACAATAGCTTTGCTATTTACTAAAATACTTCTAGAGTTCTAGAATTTATTTCCTTTGGCTATATCTCTGCATATTTTATGGCCCAGCCCTTTATGAAAACGTGCTTTCTAATCAATCATGTATGTATTTACTGAACTGAGAGATTCTTTCGCTGCCAACCGCCCAGAGATGAGAAATTTCGGAGACCAGACAACGTCATTGTCTAGTATTCCACTGTCACAAGGAAACTGCTAAAATACATTCAAGGAAAGGCTTATTAAAGCGGAGTTCCACCCTAAAGTGGAACTTCCGCTTATCAGATTCCTCCCCCCCTCCGGTGCCACAATTGGCACCTTTCAGCGGGGAAGGGGGTGCAGATACCTGTATAATACAGGTATCTGCCCCGCCCATATCCGAGGGTTCCGTTGTGTCTTGGGAAACACACACAGTTCCCAGGACACAACGGGGACAAATAAAGACCCGCAGCGCGACTCGCGCATGCGCAGTAGGGAACCGGGCAGTGAAGCCGCAAGCTTTGCTTCCTGGTTCCCTGACAGAGGATGGCGGCGGGCATCCGAGAGAAGAGCGGTCGCTCACCATCTTCTGCCTACACCGGTGGAACCTGGAACAGGTAAGTGTCCATTTATTAAAAGTCAGCAGCTGCAGTATATGTAGCTGCTGACTTAATATTTTTGGTGCGGGTGGAACTCCGCTTTAATCTATAGACAAAGTGCAACAATCAAAACATTAACCTTAAAAAAAGTGTTCCTAAACCCACAGAAGTAAAATCGGTCTGCATATGCTGGTTATACTCACTGTGGAACCCAAGGGGCTAATCCTCTGCACTATGTAAAAAGGCTGCTTGATCTTGTATGCACAGATTCTCCCCTCCATGCATTGTCCCCCTGAACAAGTCCGGATAAGACAGAGCCTTTGGAGTCAGGCTGCACATGCTAAGTTTGGTGTGTATTGCTAGAGAGGTTTTGTTTTTCCCTAGGGAGAATGCACATCACCCCTGGGAGAACATCTACAGCCATTATCTGCTCCACTTCAAAAGCATTACCCAAAATCTATTTTGTATACTCCACAATCAGATGAAGGAAGAAAAGGGATGAAAAGAAGCTCCTATAGCATAAAGTCACCTAAAATCGTTTATTTTTAAAAGGTATAAAACACTCACATTTGCGTACATCTCCACTGACACAAGTTTAAAAGCACATTCAAATAGCCGAGTCGCCTCCAGTCCAAGCTCCAAGCCGAAAACGTAATCTCGGATTGCGTGGTGACGTCATGTCCTAGCTTTGCTATACGCGTTTTGTCATTTGACGTCCTCCAGAAGTGGAAGTGCCCCCCCCCCCCCAAGTGATTTTGAAGAATTTTTTTTCATGTGGTTTCTCACATTTTTTCAAGTAAATGTAGGCTTGAGTGTTTTTGTTTTAGCCAGAGGAAAGCTAGTTACTAAGAGGAGATGCCCGTTTAGGCTTGAAAAATGCCTTTTTCATGCTTTTTTTCCAGGCACTCTTCGTGAAGTCCATGGGGACAAAAACTCCTTATTCTGCTTCATAATTAGTTCATGTACCTTTCTGAGCTTCCGTCATTGAGTTACAGGTGTCGGAGCACTCACATGTGGACAGACACAATTTAAAAGAATGGGATTTTGGTTGTTAGACATTTTGGACCTTTCAGCATCAAGCTGCAAATTGTTCAGGTGTGAACAGGCCCTCAATGACTATTTTCTTCTTAGGTATTGACATTTCAATGACGTGGCAACAGCTCCACATTGTATTACTGATGGGCCAATGTACCGAGGTGTACTGTAGTCAGAAGTCTCTGAACAGCCCAAGGGAGGAAGAAGGAATCGTTGACTACCATGGTGCAGCACATCTTTCATACACATGGGGGACACCACTGAATACTGAAGTCCGTTAAATGTATCGGCTCCTATTTTCCTTGCTCAACATATAAACCAGTGTGATCTATTCTTCCAGATGAATTGTGGTCTACCGTTTCCAGACACTTCTCTGAGAGGCTGAGATGTAACCAGCAGAGTGAAAGGCTGATCAGGAACAGTAGGCCACATTCCAGCTAATTACATCGCACTGACATAAAGATACATTCTATGAAATGTGCAACAGTGAGGCTCTGTTTTGCAGTCTCAGGCTATTTCTGAACACACCTGGAAGTAGCAAATACTGAAGTAATGACATGTACATAACTAACAAGTTCTGTTCTTGAAACATTTTTGCCATGCATGCCTTAATGTTACAAACCACAGGGATACAGAATTCTGCTATTTGCAGCAGATTCCAGGAATATGTGTCAAAAGCTAAGCTTTAAATATTAGACGGTTTATAATTGCTTCACCGCTAAGTAATGTATAATAAAGTTACCCCTTTTAAAGACTGTTCTGTTATACAAACTATGTTGGCAGTGGAGCAACAAAGTGACAAGGTTACCTTACATGAACGCATTTTTTTGTTTGTTGCATTACAATTATAACCAAACCGTACCCAGGATTGGTCACAGTGCCTGGGTTCACTCTAATGCTACTGCACAATCACCTGTCTTTCAGGGACGTTTTGTGACACGCTTTATGCGTTTTTGTTTTGTCCAATGACAAACATCTGCTGTGACCAGGGCCGGTGCTAGACTATTTTGCTCCCTAAGCAAGACCAGCTTCTTGCATGTAAAAAATAAATAAAACTTGAAAATTTGAAACTTGGTTGCAATAGGTGCAATAACACCATTATAAACTGGCATTTGGCAAAAAAAAAAAAAAAAAAACGGGCATTAAGGGGGCGACAGGATCACCTCCTGAACATCTGACAGAAGCCACTTAACCACACCCTGAAAAGTGGTCCACTGTGGATTGCTTATTCAGAGTTTTGGCTAGTGTGAACCTATTGTAATGCCACCAATATTCTAGTTTTTTTTAACATGGTGACACAGTAAGCTGACACCTATGCTACACAGGTGTCAGCTTACTTTCACCCTGTTAAAAAGGACAGGAACATGGGTGGCATTACAATGGCTGTTATTAAAGAGGTTGTATACCCTCCTGTATGATTTGTGCCTATAGGTAAGCTTTATTATAGGCTTACCTATAGGCACAAATCATACAGGAGGGTATACAACCCTATACTGTAAGGCCCCTTTCACACTGGGGCGTTTTTCAGGCGGTACTGCGCTAAAAAAAGCGCCTGTACGCCGCCTGAAAAAATCCGGCCCCATTCACTCCAGTGTGAAAGCCGGCGTTCTTTCACACTGGAGCGGTGCGCTAGCAGGTTGGTCAAAAAAGTCCTGCTAGCAGCATCTTTGGAGCGGTATAAGAGCGGTGTATTCACCGCTCCTATACCGCTCCTTCCCATTGATTTGAATGGGACACCGCGGTAATACCGCGGCAATACCGCCGCTACGGCGGCGCTCTGCGGGGGGTCTTTAACCCTTTTTCGGCTGCTCGCGGGGGGTAAAACCGCACCGCGAGTGGCCGAAAACTGCGGCTAAAACGACGGTAAAGCAGCGCTAAATATAGCGCTGCTTTACCGTCACCGCGGCTCCCGCCCCAGTGTGAAAGGGGCCTTAATCTCATAAACTTCCACAGTTTAGGAGATATTTGCGTGCTTTGAAGGAACGGCGGTCTGTGTCCGTTTCTTCAGGAGCGTGTGCCGTGACTGGCATCTCCCACGCGCAAGTGCAGGAGTGACGTTATGCGACTCTGGCCAGTCACACAGCCGGAGTACGCAGCCCCAGAAGTAAGACGGGCAAAGATAGATGCAGCAGGAACAACGCAGGCTTCGTTTTGCAAGCGTCACATAATGTGCTAGTATGCAATGCATACTAGCACATTATGCCATTACTTTGCAGGAAATTTTTTTTTATATTATATATATATATATATATATATATATATATATATATATATATATATATATATATATATATATATATATATATATATATATATATATATAATATATATATATATATCCATCCCGAGTTTACTGACAGTTTACTGACTCTTTGGCAGGGCCACATGCACTTCTAATAGCAACCTGTATTTCCTGGGCAAAACATCGGTTTGCTCTCTTTTCCCTCACCTCGATCATTGGAGGATCTTCACTGCACAGTTCAAGAGCTTGAGTGCAGGCTTCTCCCTCATCAGAGCTGCCACTTCCTCGATCCTGCGGTATTTACTTGCAGTAATGTAGAGTGAACTTGTGTACCCATTGGCTGAGGAGGCAGAAGGAGGTGGTACAGCCTATAAGCTCCAGGTTTCACCCCTCCCCCCCCAACTACCTCCTCAGCCAATGGGTAGCTGAACCTTCCTCATATGTCCTTCCCTTCTGACATCACCCAGGATCCCACCCAGGATCCCTCGAGTCCCGACGACATGTTACTTTTCTATACAACTTGCAGGAGACAGAATGTGGCTGCGACGAAAACAAGCTAGTTGTTGCATCATTGATGGATGCTTTGGGGGGGGGGGGGGGGGTTGGACCCCCATGACCCCTCTTATCTATGCCCCTGGCCCGTAGCTGTGCCCTAAAGGGCTGCTTGATTCGCCTTGTGGTAGTGCCATCATTGTTGGGAAGAGGAAGAGACTGGTTGTTAGGCACAAAACCAAAGAAAATGCATATATGTTTTTCATGCGCTCCCATTGAGGTCTATGAGACCAAAATGCATTGTGCAGCACAAAAAGTGCCTTTTCAAAAATTGCATTGATGTGAGTGAGCACCATAGGAGAGTAATGTCATTTTTATTGTAGTGTATTGCCGAATGACAGCAAATCACACTAGAATGGGGGGCCAAAAGCTGCAAAAAATAAAAAATAAACTCCCTATGGCACTAGTTCCATGGTTGGTTCCATGGTTGTATGTATCCAAGACCTTTACATAGCCAACAGAGTTGGCGGTTTGAAGTATTGAATATGCCGCTCCTTTACATGCAACATGCCCAACCTAAACTGATACTAAAACACACACTATTTAATTTACATTGTCCCTTCTATATTGTATGTGGATGATGACACTATTTTCATTAACCACTTCAGCCCCGACCATTTGGCAGCCAAAGGACCAGAGGTCTTTTTTCAATTTCGCACTGCACTACTTTAACTGGTAATTGCGCGGTCATGCAATTTTGTAACCAAACGAAATTTGCGTCCTTTTCTTCCCACAAATAGAGCTTTCTTTTGATGGTATTTGATTGCCTCTGTGATTTTTATTTTTTGCGATATAAACGGAAAAAAAAAAAAAAGAGCGAAAATTTGAAAAAAAAAGAGATTTTCTACTTTTTGTTATAAAAAAAATCTAATAAAAACTCAATTTTAGTCAAACATTTGGGCCAAAATGTATTCAGCCACATGTCTTTAGTAAAAAAAAAAATGCCAATAAGCGTATATTTATTGGTTTGCGCAAAAGTTATAGCGTCTACAAACTAGAGTACATTTTCTGGAATTTACACCGCTTTTAATTTATGACTGCCTATTTCATTTCTTGAGGTGCTAAAATGGCAGAGAAGTACAAAAACCCCCCAAATGACCCCATTTTGGAAAGTAGACACCCCAAGCTATTTGCTGAGAGGCATGTTGAGCCCATTGAATATTTTTTTTTTTAGTCCCAAGTGATTGAATAAAGACAAAAATAAAAAAGATTTTTTTTTTTTTTCAAAAAGTTGTCACTAAATGATATATTGCTCACACATGCCATAGTTATATGTGGAATTGCACCCCAAAATACATTTTGCTGCTTCTCCTGAGTATGGGGATACCACATGTGTGGGACTTTTTGGGAGCCTAGCCGCGTACGGGGCCCCGAAACCCAAGCACCGCCTTCAGGATTTCTAAGGGTGCAAATTTTTGATTTCACTCCTCACTACCTATCACCGTTTCGAAGGCCATAAAATGCCAAAATAGCACAAAACCCCCCAAATGACCCCATTTTGGAAAGTAGACACCCCAAGCTATTTGTTGAGAGGCATGGTGAGTATTTTACAGCTCTCATTTGTTTTTGAAAATGTAGAAAGTAAAGAAAAAAAAAAAATTTTTTTTCTTTTTTCAATTTTCAAAACTTTGTGACAAAAAGCGAGATCTGCAAAATACTCACAATACCTCTCAGCAAATAGCTTGGGGTGTCTACTTTCCAAAATGGGGTCATTTTGGGGGGTTTTATGCCATCTGGGCATTCCATGGCCTCCGAAACTGTGATTGGCAGTGAGAAGTGAAATAAAAAAATTACACCCTTAGAAAGCCTGAAGGCGGTGATTGGTTTTTGGGGTTCCGTACGCAGCTAGGCTCCCAAAAAGTCCCACACATGTGGTATCCCCGTACTCAGGAGAAGCAACAGAATGTATTTTGGGGTGTATTTCCACATATGCCCATGACATGTTTGAGCAATATATCATTTAGTGACAACTTTTTGTAAAAAAAATATATATATTTTTTTTTTTTTTTTTAATTATTCAATCTCTTGGGACAAAAAAAAAAAATATTTAATGGGCTCAACATTGCTCTCAGCAAATAGCTTGGGGTGTCTACTTTCCAAAATGGGGTCATTTGGGGGGGGTTTGAACTGTCCTGGCATTTTATGCACAACATTTAGAAGCCTATGTCACACGTCACCCACTCTTCTAACCACTTGTAGACAAAGCCCTTTCTGACACTTTTTGTTTACATGAAAACATATTTTTTTTTTGCAAGAAAATTACGTTGAACCCCCAAACACTATATATATTGTTAAAGCAAAGGCCCTACAGATTAAAATGGTGGGTGTTGCATTTTTTTTTCCACACAGTATTTGCGCAGCGATTTTTTCAAACGCATTTTTTCACATGCATGGTGCAATTGCTGTTTACATATGTCGCCAGACCAACGCTTGTGTACGCCTTTGCGCAAGAGAAGGGGGGGCAGGGGTTGTTTTTTTTTTTTTTTTTGTTTTTTTTTTTATTTATTTAGCTTTTTTATTTTATTTTTAAACTGTTCCTTCCATTTTTTTTCTTTGTTATGATTTTTATTGTTATCTCAGGGAATGTAAATATCCCCTATGATAGCAATAGCAGTGACAGGTACTCTTTTTTTGAAAAAATGGGGTGCTTTCTTTTCAAAAATTTTCCCAATGCATTGATGTGAGTGAGCACCATAGGAGAGTAATGTCATTTTGGTATTGTAGTGTATTGCCGAAACGAAAAAAAGAGATTGATTGGTGGGTATGCCCACCATTAGACAGCAAATCACACTAGAATGGGGGGCCAAAAGCTGCAAAAAACTGTGGTGGTGAAATAAAAAATCGTGGGAAACTCCCTATGGCACTAGTTCCATGGTTGATAAAACATCCATGGTTGTATGTATCCAAGACCTTTACATAGCCAACAGAGTTTTTGCGGTTTGAAAAACGTATTTTTTTTTTTGGAACCCTAAACTGCTGGGACGCTAGAATATGCCGCTCCTTTACATGCAAACATGCCCAACCTAAACTGATACTAAAACACACACTATTTAATTTCAAGTGATTGACACAGACAGAGGAAGAATCTGATTCGCCAGGAGCGATCGCGAGGGGGTGTCCCTTCTATATTGTATGTGGATGATGACACTATTTTCATTAAATAATAAAAAAAAAAAAAAACAACAACATTTAAATACCTTTTTCCTAATCAATATACAACTGTCAAATGACCCAGATCTTTCCCAAGCTGTTGGCAGGAAAACATAGGCAGGAGGAGTTTCTGGTCCTCTGCTGCTGGCCACGTCAAAATAAAAAAAAATAAAAAAACAGCCTTTGGAATACAGTAAAAAAATAAAAATCAATAAACTGTTTTAAATCGTCATACAAATTTCTATTTGAAATCAAATCTATTATTTTTTGGCAAGAACATGTGGCCAGATTTCTTCCAGTCACAGGCTGTGTCATGCCCACCCAGCCTGTGTCTTAAAATAAGATGGAGGTGAAGCCTTCATTAATCTACACGGGCATGGAGGAGTAAGAGAGTGGGCTGTCATTTACCACAGTGTATATACCCACATGTGTGACTCTATAGTCATATGTGCTGCTTAAATGTGTTTTTGTATAAAAAGAAAAGAAACGCTCCTGAACACAAGTGGACCACCAGACCGGCTATATAATAACACAGGCCTTGCTGCCCTCAAGGGTGGGGAACCCTAGAAGTCAAAAAGAAAAAACATTTGATAGGTATTTCCTCCCCATCACAATTGAGCAGCAAAAAGAAAAGAAAAGAAAGGGCGCACCAGCCTTGTGCATTATCCTTTGTTTCTTTTCTTTAACGTTTTTAATAAATATATATTCAAAGGATAATGCACAAGGCTGGTGCGCCCTTTCTTTTCTTCTCTTTTTGCTGCTAAAATGTGATAGGGAGGAAATGCTCAGCATAGAAACTCACTGACAACTAAGCATGTGCAGAGTTGCCACCAGAGCTGCAAAATCTATAACTGAATTGGGGACATGAACACAAGGTGGAGATAGAGAGCAGCAAGATCAACCAGCATTTTTGCAGAATGCAGAAAACTAATCTCACAGTGACTGAATATGAACAGCATGTAATGCACCATTTATTAATATTTTTTTTTTTTTTTTTAGAATGTGTGTTTAGTGACACTTTAAGCAATACACACAAGGAAAGCTCCTTCAGACAGATTAATGAATAATCAGAAGCTTCCTGTTTATGCCCATACAGAAACCGGTATGGAAAAGGTTGTCAGGGGAAAGAGTGAATAAGTGTTGGTCTCAGTACATGAGGATCAAAAAGAACAAAAAACAAATATAATCCAAAAGAGACAGGAGGGACTTCTTTACTGAAATTTTCTAGTCTCAGCCCATTTGGGAAAGCCGAGCAGTGAGGTGGGTAAAGTTGACAATATCCAGATTTCTCATTCAAATAATGCAATCGATAGTGTTCCCAAAATACTGAGTCCCCAGCACAAAACCCAGTGACTACAGGCGCTAAAGCAACACCTGGATGAACACCAGGGCTTGTGTTCCATATGCACATGTAAAACGTAGCAATTTGGACATGGGTAAACCTTTAAAAAGAACCACTCAAGTTCTCACAAAATGTGTCCAATGGAATGGAAGCAAATCTTCTTAATTCCCATCTTGATGGGAGAGGGAATATAAATGTATAGAAGCGCCAGCTTCAGAGAGAGCTGGCCTCCTACTGTTTGAAGGTTTGGGAAGCCACTGATGTCAACCCCACCAAAAGCAACACTGGTTGCTGCACACATGCAGCCAAGACTTTGCTTCCATCAAACAGAGCACAAAGAACTGTGGTTACATCTTGATATACCCTGTTTCCCCGAAAATAAGACCTAGCGTGATTGTCGGTGATGGCTGCAATAGAAGCCCTACCCCCCAAATAATCCCTAGTTAATGTCTTTGTAGGTCTTATTTTCAGGGTAGGGCTTATATTGCAGCCATCACTGACAATCACGCTAGGTCTTATTTTAGGGGAAACAGGGTATCCCATAGAAGCTTTGAATGCCACACATTAGTAAAGAACATAACAAGTTCTCTTTAAGCAAATAAGAAATAAAGCTTTGTTAGAAAGAAAAAGAACATGGTCAGTCCTGATTATCAGGTGAAGGTCAGGACTTGTGCTTTTATCTAAAGAGGTAGTCCGAAAAAGATAACATTTTTGGCCACGAATGTTCAAATTTGAAAAATGACCATTCCTCGAAGCTACAGCTCCTCTTCATTAAGAGACCATCCATTCAGAGGGCGCACACTGTGCAGAAGCGTAGTCCTTCATTGTTCTGCAAGCCAGAGACAATGTGATGCGTTCCTAAACACTGGTAATATATCACCGAGTAATAAAGGATAGCTTTTGCCATGTGAAAGACGTGAAGGGAATAAAACTCTCTGGCGGAAGTCATAACTATGATTACCAACCCTTCATGAATCAGAATATTGATTTACTAAGCATAACAGAAGCACTTAAGGAGAATTCTTATACCGCAAGTCAATAAAACTGTCAAACCGATGGAGATGTCACAGGGGCCCCTTCAATGTAAGATTATTTTTGTTAAACAAAAACAGGGAGGTATTTACAATATACCTTTATATTCAAGATCATGTTATTTCATGACCAATATGCCATTTAGAGGCTCTTTTTATTGGGGGGTCTAAAACTAGACTTCCGAATTCATGACAAAAACTGACCAGGAATAATTTTTTTAATAGTGTTAATTCTTTATCTTGTTCCATTTAGTGCTGCCAAGGTATGTTTACTATTTACTGAGAAAAGCATTCATTTTAGCTTACTGTCATGGTGTCTATATTTTTTTTAGGCAAAAATGCAACAATTCCTGGACCCAGCTTACTTCACAACTTCTACCTAGCAACAAGCTAATTTTAAATAGAAAACTTCATCCAGTTGCACAGGGGCGGCGTCATTTACTGATGTCTACTAAACAACTAGTCCTTAACCACTTCAGGACCCCCCCCCCCCCCCCCACGTACATTTACTGTGGCAGGGCCTCTACGTTATTTAGCGGTTTAGGGGCAGGCGCACCGCTCCCGATGTGATTGGACACAGCGGGAGCCAATCAGCGGGTCCAGTGGCCGCCGCGACCCGCGGATCATTCACAGGAGAGACGGATCAGCGGTGTGCAGATGTAAACAAAGCAAACCTGTCAGGGAGGAAAAGTGAGAGATCGTGTTTCAGCTAAGATGAATCACGATCTTGCTTTTCCTCCAGTGAATCCACCCCCCCCCCCCCAGTTAGAAACACCTCCCAGGGAACACATTTAACCTCTTGATCGCCCCGCTGTGTTAGCCTCTTCCCTTCCCTAATATTTAGAATAATAAGCTGTCAGGTTAGTAAGATAGCGCTATCAGAACATATACAGTTTGAAGTGTACATAGATTTAGAAAACAATGGGAAAAAAGGACTATTCCTGAACTTTGTTTTATCTCATGGTTACTGTGAAATTGTGCAAATGCATCAATGCAGTGCATGTTATCTCAGCTTGCAGAGCTTGGATTCATTGAATGAGTTTACCAAAATTTTAAATATTGTATAATATACAGCCTCATGCTACATAACCAAGCTCCATTTCATGCTGAATAAACAAAATTATTAATGTATCTTAAATAGATTTTTACGCCAAAAGCATCTTATTAAAACACAATTTTAATTAATATCAAAAAAAAAAAAAAAATCGTTTTTTTTTTTTTAATCATTGCTTCTTATCCACCCTGCAACAGACACATTAGGAATATAAAATGTTGGAGTACCATATTTTTTAAACTAGAAGTTCAATTTGTCTTTAGAGTGATACTAAAAAGTCTATTTTTTTTTTTTCTGTAAAAATAAAGAAACATTTTATACTTACCTGCTCTGTGCAGCAGCCTGCATCCTCCTCTTCTCGGGTCCCTCGCCGGCGCTCCTGGCCCCTCCTTTGTCGAATGACCCCACAGCAAGCAGCCTGCTATGGGGGAACCCAAGCCAAGCTACAGCTCCCTGTGTCCATTCAGACATGGAGCTGCGGTTCGGCCCAGCCCCCTTCTCTCCTGATTGGCTTACTGACTGACAGTATTGGGAGCCAATGACACCGCTGCTGTGTCTCAGCCAATCAGCAGGGAGAATACCGCACGGCCAAGGCACTTGTGCACATTGCTGCATAAAGATGGGGCTCAGGTAATTATTAGGGGGCTGAGGGGGGGCTGCTACACACAGAAGTATTTTTTTTTATCTTAAAGCGGAGTTTCATCCAAAAACTGAACTTTCGCTGTCCAGATTACTCCCCTCACCCCCCCATCCGGTGTCACATTTGGTTCCTTTCAGGTGGGAGGAGATACCTGTCTAATACAGGTATTTGCTACCACTTCCGGCAAAAGATTGCCACAGTATCCGCGGCAAACTAAGCCCCCCCCCCCCGCTGTCTTCAGGGAGACACACAGGGACCACTCATAACGGGCATCGTGACTCGCGCATACGCAGTAGGGAACCAGGCTGTGATTCCCTTACTGAAGATGACTGGTGCCTCCACCCGGGAGCCGAGGGACAGGTCGGCTTTGGGTGAGGACATCGCGGGCGCCCTGGACAGGCAAGTGTTCTCATTTAAAAGCCAGCAGCTGTAGTATTTGTAGCTGCTGACTTTTCATTTAAGTCGGCAGAACTCCGCTTTAATGCATAGAATGCATTAAAAAAAAACTTCCGCCTTAACAACCACTTTAAATATTTAACATATAGTGTTGGAGTGCAATTTTGGTTTCTTCCCCATCAGGCTAGTCTTATGATTTCTTCTATGTTCTTTACCAAACAGGATCTTTGCACTAGTTTAGCCAAAAAAAGGATTCGATAAATGTAACTTCCCCTTACTAATCTTGCTGCTATTGTTTTCCCTGTTGCTATTTCTGGCACTACCATCGTTTTGCTACTATATTTATTTTAGCTGCACTGCATTTTTTTCTTGTAATATTATGCTATTTTTACAGCTTGCAATTGGGCCTAATTATGCTGATCCACACCAGGTACTGCAACAAAAAATGTGAACCACTAATCCTCCGCATTGTGTAAAAAGGCCGTTTGATCCTGTATGCACAGATATTCCTCTTGCATTGTCCCCAAAACATGTCTGGATAAGACAGTGTTAGTGGAGTCAGTCTGCACATGCTCAGTTTGGTGTGAATTGCTAGTTTTTTTTTTTTCCTTGAGAGAGTACATGTGATCAGCACAGGGCCAATCAGCACTGACAGAGGGTCAAGGGTCTTGCATCCTGATAGGACAGCCAGTGCAGTTTGAAGTCACAAGACTGCTATATACTGCCGATTTGTTTCTATGCAGAGCTGTACCAGATTTTGCACTCGAGTTTTAGTAAATCAACCCCAATTTGTCTTTTGCATAAAGATTACGAGATCTGTGGGTGTCCCTTATTATGCTGTAAATTTGTCAGTAGATTTTTATTTCGGTCATCTATGTACGCTTGTAACTTGCTTTGTACCAACTAATTATGGATCAAATGGCCCGTCTGAAATTCTGGCAACTATGGGAAACACAGATCAGCTTTGCCACATAAGGCCTCATGTACACTGCTGCTGGTAAACGGACGTACAGAGGCAGTTGGCTGCTTTTTTTCAGCTGGACCTGAACTCATCCATGTTATGTGTACATGTACACAGGTTCTTTTAATGTTGTCTTTAGGCAGTTGTTTTTAGAAGGCAAAAAAAGGAGTTCAGACGCCGAAGTTTCCGATGGTTCAGACACCAAACTGCTTTTCGTTTTTCATTTTTGGCTTTTTTGAAAAAAAAATTTAATAATTTTCCAAACGCTTCTAAATGCAAACGCGGCAAAATACAGATAAAAGCGACATGTAAATGCAGCAAAACGGACGTTTTAAAACGTGGGTTTTTATCTGTCAAGTTAAATCGTTCAGGAGAGTTTGTAAAAACGCCCGTGTACATTAAGCCTAAGAAGGCAGTGCAAACCAGGTGCAAAGATACATTTATTTTAAGATTGCAGCAAGATCCATTCCATTCAGCAGTTACAGGAGGGTTTAGGAGGCTGCTGCCCATATGAACTAGAAACCTCAAGGTGTCTGCATTTCATACCTACACCAGTTTTAGCTTTTGTTCACACTGAGGGGGTTCTTTTTAAAGATCCGGATTTTTGGTAGACAGCAAGCTATAAGAGAGCTATGTCTAACTGACCTCCCACATGATGATACCCACATAGTTCTAACAGTCCAACAGCACTTGGCAGGCAATCTGACCACCACCGTAAGGGGTTCTTCCCACTGAACACCCACAATCCAAGAGGCATTTTCCCCAATGATCACTAATAGAATAGTCTTAGCAAGGGTTTCCTGAGACCTGAAAATTGTTCCAAGTGTTCCTTTAGGGTAAAAAGGTTAAGAAAGACTCTGGGAACTCAGTTGTGCCATATTTCCTTTTTTTTAATAATGTTTAAAGCCCATCCAAGGGCAAATAAATTCCATTCCTCCCTACGACCACCTTGCTCCAAACAATTCCTAAAAAATGTTTTTGTTTTACCCAAGTCTGCTGCAGAGGATCGCCCATAAATGAAGACTGGTGATCCACTGCAGCAGTTCAGGCTCACCATCAACCAGCCTTGTTGCATCCTTTCATCGGGACATCATCGTGCCACCACTGGAGTCTTAAGGTTCCTGTAAGCACCACATTCATGTTATCAGGCAGCACCGTAGGCACCTGAAGAAAGATCTACCATTCTGCAGTTCATAAGAACCCAGTGCATCAGGTGACCATGGATTCAGATTATTTTTTTTTTTAATTTTCTGGGGCAGGATGCGGAATAAACTTCAGCTTTATTCCCTTAAATGGTTCTAAAGGCTCAAGGCACTTTACCTTCATGCGTTGTGCAGGAGAGCCAAGGCTCACCGGGGACTCTCCCTTCTGATTGGCTGAGACAGCAGCGGGAGCGATTGGCTACCGCTGCTTTCAATTACAGCCAATAAGGAGAGCTGCTTGCTCTAGGGGGGGGGGGGGCATTCGGCAGGCGGGGCCAGGAGCACGAGAAGGAGGATTGGGGCTGCTCTATGCAAAACCACTACATAGGTAAGTACGGTATATGTTTGTTATTTTACTGTAAAAAGAAAAAGCTTTAATATCACTTTAAAGGATGTTCACCATTTGACACATTTAGTGCTGAATTAAAGAACCCCTGGTTCACTTTATTTGTAATTAGAAAAGCCTCAAAGTAAGGAACAAGCCTTACTCCAGAAATTCACCTAGATACATCTCTGGGTTATAATAGGCAATGGTATGGTTCACATAAGGTTATTTTAATTAGAATGTGGCTTTTGAGGAGAGCACAGAGCAACCACAGCATCAAGTGATCTGGTGTGGCTCTTGTGAGCTGGCTTACAAGACCACAAAGGGACAACCACGTGAACTTCTACAGCAATATATAGCAACAGGACGTGCAGTATTCCATGTTGAGAGAAAATATTCCATGAAAGTTTGCTACATATTTGACATGGAGAATAAGGACAGCGACTCCACTGGATTTACTGAAATCTTCTTTCCTGAATAAATGAACTACTTTAAAAGGAAACTATCAAGATAACAAGAAAACCATACAGCAAATGTATCTACGGCTCGGTTTAGGGAATAAAAGGTTGTTTTATATACAGCTGTGATACCATAATCAGGACTAAAAAAAAAAAAAAAAGAAACAAAACAAAAATAAAAAAAGTTAATTTTATGCTCAAGAAAATTTTAAATATTGTTCTATCCAGCTAGCAGGCTAATGTTTAGGTTCTTATTGAGTTGGGAAGCTCTGCAGCTCAAATAGAAAGTTACCATTTACAGGAGGAACTAATCACTTTCTGACCTAAAAATTGCTTTTAGGAAAAACAAAAAACTTTTTGCAAAACATTATTGGGCATATATTTGCTACAAATGCCATCATATAATTAGATTTTTTAATTTTATTTATTTTATTTCAGTCAGCAGACACTATTTTCTAAAAATGCCATGGGCATGATGGGCAACAGCAGCACTTGTACAAGCTTTTTTACTCTGTCCAACAACCACTTACCCCTCACCTCTCAGATGGCAGTGTCTGCACAATCCCCACAGACACAAAGACCATTGTCAGATCTAGTTTAAACCTGCCACAACAGACATTACTCAAATCTATCAGCACCTTAAAAAGGAAAACCTTACCAAGGAACCTGGAAGTGACCATTGCTGAGCCAATGACCTGGAACAAGCATGCAGCAAAAGGCAGTGAAAGAGGAGCTACAGTCTGAAGAAAAATTAAAAGTCAGCAGCTAGAAATACTGTAGCTGCCGACAGTAAAAAAAGAACAGACACTTAACACTTCCAGGATCCAATGCAGTCTTCAACTGGGTCGGTTCTTCGCCAGTCTTCAGGTCCGCAGCACCCTCATCTTGAGTGTGGAAAGCCAGATGTGGCTTCACAGCCGATTTCCACTGTGCTTTGTGAATAGACCCACAGCCTTCTGCGACCTGTGATGTGCTCCAGGAGGTTGCGGGTAGAAAGGAGTGTGGGGGGAGTGGAAGTGGGAGCGGGTACCAGTCAAAACTAGGTACCCACTCACAGAAGAAAAGAAAAAAAAAAGAAGAAGCTGCAAGAAGCTGTTGGGGGGGAAAAGCAAAAAACTTTCAATTCTTAGGTGAAGTTCCACTTTAAACCAGAACACCTGATCTGCATGCTTGTTCCAGGTCAATGACTGAATGAATTAAAGCCATAATATCAGCATGACAGCCAGATACCTAGCATTTCCGGCAGAAGCCATCACCGACCGCATTTAAGTTCCCCTACTAGATTTCCTTTCATGCTATTCTTACTCAGGCAATGTAAATGGAACAATGTCCAATGCTGCTTTGGCTTCCCAAACGTTCGCCTTCAAAGAAAGTCAACAGATACACGTCACCTGCCACGGACCGATTGTCGCTTACAAGGTTTGGGTCAACATGAAGCAAGGCCCTAACAAAATGGGTTATTTAAAGCCCAACTCCAACCAAAACCTTTAATTTTATATTTTTGGATTAAATTGTGTAAAATTTTAGCCAAGTTTTCTGTCTCATTGGAGATAATTTAGATCACTTCCTATCCCAGTGATACCAGAACCAGAAACAAAGAGGGTGTTGGGTGTCATGCGACAGAAAGACATAGAAAGCAATAAAGACCTGACAGGTTTATACTTTCTCCACCCTACTAAATAAATGTGTTTTGGTTGCTGTCCCCAACAAAGAAATATCCCATCGTTTCCTGCCCCTGTGACAAAAAAATTGTGGGTAAAGTTACCCGGATGGATTACTCACAGAGCTTATTCCGCTCCACAGCATCCACAAACTGAACCCTATCCATTTCTCCAGCCTGCTGGAGATGTGACCAGACAGGAGATTTTTTCATATCTTCTGGAAATGCCCGGCTATTTCGTTTTACTGAAAGTCAGTGGTCAATACCATCAGCTCTGTAGCTCAGACCCCCCTCATGCCCTCTCCTCAAATTTGTTTGCTGGGCCTAGTAAATGGCCTCTCACCTACAACGGCTGGGAAAACTTTAGATTGCATCGGTTTTATGCTAGGAAAGCACTCGCACTCCATTGAAATTCCCCGGCACCTACCATTGCCTATTGGAAACAGCTGGTTAATTATAACTTACTGCTTCAAAGACACTTGCGCAAATAGAGGCTGCGTTCCCAAGTTTGACTAATTTTGAGCCAAGTGGCTGGACGATGCTGCCATGGCATCTAGGGTTGCACAGAATCTTTGGCTGCCGAAACATAATTGGCCGAAGATAGCCTTTTCGGCAATTTGCTGAAAAAGAAAAAAGGCAGATAATGGAGCCAAAAATGGGGCGGGCTCTGCCCCTGGTGCCGCCCATTACTGGGGTGTCGTATAGCGCAGAAGAGAGAGGAGAGAGCTGCCCCTGCCAGGTTGATTAGAGCCCCGGGAACATCACTGCTTTCATTTCAATAGCTGTGTATTCCCTTACCTCCTCTTTGCCCGGGCACTTTGATAGACAGATCACCCGTCCAATCCATTATCCTGATCTGAAGGGGGATCCCTGTTGGGTAGTTATCCTTTCAAGTTATTGTACTTTAACAGGAGCCACACTCAATTACATATGTTTTGTAAGTTTTGGATGTACTCGTTATTCCGATACTTGCACTTGGAATTTTGCTCTTTGTTTTTTCTTTCCCTTTTATACATGTTAAAAATCAAGAGGTTTTCTTAAAAAAAAAAAAAAAGCACTATGGGAACACAGAAAGCAATAATGACCTGGCCAAAACCCTTCAAAACCTCTCCCCATTCTATACAAAGCTAACAAAAACTGATTGGCTGTAGTAAAGGCCCAAAAACTAACTATTATCAATTTCTTCCACAAGTTAAAATTAAAAAAAAAAAAAAAAGCTTGCAGCAATCACCATTATATAAAAAAGGTAATGGACTAAGAAAATACATATAAAAAAGGCAGTGTTGCTATGTTTGACTAATTCAAAATATCTGTAAAAACTATCATTAAGGAACTTAAAAAAAGCACAAATGGAAAGCCAAGTAAAGGACTAGTTGTAGAAGACAAAAAAAAAAAAAAAAAAGGAAGCCACTGCCCCGACCTATAACTGGACATTGCAGCAAGTAGCATTGGAAGGCAACATACGTTGGCAAAAAAGCCAAAAAGGAAAAATCCAAGCTCACACACCGACCAGCCCGTGGACAACCAAATTAACCTGCCTAAGGCAGGCCATACATGGTCGAATTTCGAACAAAAAGTTAGAAAGTTTTTTTTTTTTGTGATCCGTTTGTGCCACCATTGATTTTCGAAATTCGGCCAACCAAGCCTTCAATGTCACCTAATGTTGCTACAGAAAATAATTTGTGGCCGGGAATCTTCTTTTCTCTCTGTAAATTTTCTTTTCTTATTACATTTCTCGCACGATTCTCCCATCATTGATTAGAAAATCGTTAATTTTTCCAAAAATTTCCAACATGTCCGATTCCTCAAATTTGATTTCCGCACGAAAATCGGCTGTTGCTGGAACCCACTAATGGTGCGAAATTCATACGAAAATTCTTAGATACGATTTTCGAAAGAAAATTCTTTCGAAATTCGAACCGTGTATGGCCGGCATAATAGTATGCGTTAAAACAGGGGTTTAGTCGGCACACATTTGCAAATAAATGCGCAAGCTACAGGACCTGTCAAAGCCCCCTGGTATCTGTAGTCCTATCACTAGCTTATGAGTGACTCCACAATGGAAGCACATGCATTCTGTGCATTCATTTTCGAACATATGTTTCCTTCCAATGCTAAATTGCTGCAATGGCCAGTTATAGGTGGGGGCAGCAGCTTCCTTTTTTGTATTATTGTTATATTGGTCAGGCAACACACTTTGCAGCCATTGTGCTATGTGCTGGTTGTGTGCAGGCTAAACCCGTTTTAACGAATACCATTATAGGCAGGTTAATTTGGTTGTCCACGGGCTGGTCGGTAAGTGAGCTTGGAGTTTCCTTGGATTTTTCCTTGGCTTTTTTTCCCCAACTAGTTGTAGAATAGCAGAGTTGGGGGCAGTTTGACCATTCTGGTGGAGGAATGGGGTTTCCATGGTTATCAGGACCCAAGAGCAAAATTATTTTTAAAGGATAATCACATCTGTTTCTGGAAAATAGTTCAACAACATTCTTCACAAAATGTATTTTTCAGATGCAGAGCCTAACACTGTCGAAGCAAAAAAATGTCACCAGTTCCAACAGCCGGACAATAACACATTTATGCCTTTCATTCCACAGTACTACGACTTTGCTTTTGTTCCAAATAACATACTTTAGTAGCTAAACAAAGCAAAATGGCATTTTTAAGACTTGAAGACATTTTACCAATAATATATTTTAGCAAATATCCTCACTCATTATAGACCTTGCTTTGTGCACTGATCCAAATCATTTGGTGGAGGGGCCCCCTGGGTGGTTTTAAGTCATAATGTGCTAGTGTGCACCACATACTAGCACATTATTACAGGCTCACTTTAAAACTAAGCCCTCCAGCAGCAAGCGGTCAGTGCTGTTGGTGCTCCAATGTTTACCTTCCGGGTTCACGCTCTCTTTGAATGGCCAGGCCACAATGAAGTCACTCCCACGCATGCACACAGGAGTCACTGTACTGGTACAGCACTCTCAATGGACAATATACTCCAGTGTGCCGTCCATTTAAAGTGTAGTGCGCTTGCACCGATGATGTCACCAGCCGCTACAAGTATGAACATCCCCTAAACAGTACACATTTAGGAGATAATCACTGTACCCACAGGTAAGCCTTATTATAGGATTACCTGTAGGTACAACTAATTGAGCGACTTCACTACTGCTTTAATGAAAAACATTCACCAATTCTTGTGCCCCCCCCCCTTTCACACCCCCCCCCCCCCTCCAGACACTTAACTATCACCTCCCTCGATCCAGCACTGTCCCCGTATGCAGCCCTACTCTCCTCATAGGACATGCAATACAATCCTGAGAGGAGAGAGCAGGGGGGGTAAGGCTGAGTCACACTGTGTGTGTCTATGGATGCACACAGCTTGGCTCACACCTGGATGCTGTGGAGGAGCACACACAGGAGAGGAGTAGTAGAGAGCACCACCAGGGAACTCCAGAAAAGTAGGTCCAGGGCCACTCTCTGCAATACCATTGCACAGAGCAGGTAAGTATACCGTCTTTTTATTTTAAAGCAAAAACATTTTTGGAATTCAATATGATTTTAAGGTACGTTGGTAGTTCTACATTCACCAAGTATCTGCAGTGTTTCTTGGTACCAAGTCATTCGTGCACCAGGCCTACACAAGAGTATAATGGATTTACCTGCCGCATTTGCCAGACAAAGATTGCCATTATTCTATTTACAGTCAATACAAAGCATAACAATGGTGGAAACAGTTATTCTCTGACTTATGTACTACACTAGTTCTGGGGCAGTTGCTTGAAGTACTGAGTGCCACTCTACTATATGGGGCTATGCACATTTCACAGGAATGTTCCACTGTTGTCACTGTCAGAAAACTCACCCTGCAACATTATGTGCAGTAAGCTGCTGAAGAGTCAGACAGAAAGTGGCTGCAAAACGACTGCAGGAGATAAACAGTGCAGATATGCAAAAAAAAAAAAAACAAGCATTTGATTGAATTAAAAAAAATAAAAATAAAAAAAACACAATAGTTTATGGTATAGGCCATTTATATAGGGGCAATTCATACCTGAATTTCAAAGGAATGTGGTCCTGTGCGGCTCAGTGCAGTGTGATTTTCAGCCTATTCATGTGAATGGGCTGAAATCGCACCAAAATTAGTGCATTGACTATTTTTAAAAGACGCACTGCACCACATTGCATGGTACTGAGTAGGGATCAACCGATTATCGGTGCGGCCGATATTCACTTTTTTTTAAGAAGTATCATTAAAAAAAAAAAAAAAAAAAAATGACCGATATTACAGATATTGCTTCAAGGGGTTTTTACCGGGGTGATGCTTTGTTCAGGTCTCAGATCTAGTAATCCGGAAGCGATGTCATGACATCGCTTCCCAGATAACTGGCATCTTAAAAAGGCACCAGTTTTTAAAAAAAAGTTTTCAAAAACGACGAGCTTGACGTTTTGAATACTTTGAAGTTCAGAGGAGGGGTTTGGGGTCTTTTAGGCCCCCCTGATCTCTCCATAAAGAGTACCTCTCACATGCCTATTACTGTCACAAGGGATGTTTACATTCCTTGTGACAGCAATAACAGTGTTAAAAAAACATAAAATGACAGTGTAAATTTTTTTTAAAAAATGTACAAAATATCAGCAGGAGAGGTGGCCGAAATATCGGAATATCGGCACTGAAAAAAAATTATAGCGGTCAATCCCTAGTACGGAGTTGCCATGCAATCCAGTGAAGGCAAATACACTGCGTCTGCGATCTGCATTTGGAGTGTTGTTAGAATTATATTGACACACCGCAACAGATCACACACTCAGTATCATGGTGCAGGTAACAAAACGCAGGCTTCCTAAACAGTGTTTCGGTGTGAACGGCGTTTTAAATCAATTTTAACTGCATCAACATTAATAAGCAGCACCTAAATTGGGAATTGCCTTTTTCACTAGAGCCCGATTGCAAAAGGTACTTTGTGTCAGGACAGATTACCTATATATTACTGTTTAACAAGTTTATACTGCAGCCCACAATGTTTGGGAAGCAGACCGCTGGCTCCGTACAATCACTCGACACCCAGACAACAGCTGTGATCTTGTTAGTTTTAATAAAGGAACAAGGACGCCATTCCCAGCAGGTCTTTCTCTCTGCTCATGTGCATTCCAGCACCTGGATAATCACAAAGACCACAGCATTCAGCAACCTCAAGCTACATTACAGGATCAGCAAAAAAAAAAAAAAAAACTTTAAAGTCATGTGATTTTACAGCGAGTGAACTGAGGTCTAGGGACCTCAACTCGCATCAAAGTTGGACCAAAGTAGGACAGGGACTACTTTGAAGTCGGTGTGACTTGAAGTCGCACAGATATAAAATGGTACTCATTAGAAAACATACGGAACGACTTGTCATGCAACTTTGCAGTCCCAAGTCGTTGGACAAGTCGCAGAAGTGTGACAGGGGCCTAAAGAACCCCTGACAACCTTGAATGCTCAACATCCCAGTCCTATTCATTTTAGCCAATTATGAGAATGTCCCAGCTGTGTGACAAATTACTAATTCTCAACATTATATCCTTCAAAATATTACTTACCAGCCCCGCTGGGTACAAAAATATACTTTGTCTTATGGAACACAGAATAATTTGATTTTTTTTCTACATACTTACCTGTAAAATCCATTTCTTGGAGGACATCAAGGGACACTCTATAAACCTAACTATCTGGGTTATGCGTCATCTATAGGTGAATGGACAGATCAATCAATCCGGAAGTCCTCCCCTATATTACCCCCCCCCCCCCCCATACAGGAACTACCTCTGTTTTGTAGCAAACTATGAATTCCCAAAAAGAGGGGAGGGGCCTCTGTGTCCCATGATGTACTCCAAGAAATAGATCTTGCAGGTAAGTATGCAGAAAAAAAATCCAAATTTTCTTCATCGTACATCACAGGACACAGAGCAGGGTATAAACATAAATATCTGGGACATCCCAGAGCAATACCCATGAGGGGAGGGGAACCACTACCACAGAAGGAAATACTTGTAGCTGATTGTAATACACTGAGATGAAAGGCAGTGTCCTTCGTAGCTCCGACATAAACCTGGTAATATTCTGTGAATGTATGAACCAAAGACCATGTCTTGGAAACCTGAGCTACCGATGGTGGATAGCCCAAGATGCCCTCACACACCTGGTAGAGTGCGCTCTTGCCAGAAAGGGTGGCACCTTGCCCTTTCAAAACAGCTTGAAAGATTAACTGGCAGATCCAAAAGAGAAATAGTTGACCTGGATGCCACAAGCCCTTCCTGGGATCTTCTGGCAGCACAAACTAGGATTCCTGACAACTCAAGTAAATCCTGACTGCCGACACTACATCCAGAGTATGCAGCGATCTTTCCCCTGCCGACTGTGGACTAGGAAAAAATGAAGGCAAGGCGCTGTCCTGATTCAAGTGCAAACTAGAAACCACTCTAGGCAATAAAGATGGATGAGGACACACCATCACCTCTGGTTCCTTACATGAAAGAGCCACCAGCTGAGACACTCTTCTTGCCAAAGCAGTAGTAACCAGAGAAGCCACCTTCCGAGTCAAAGGACTACCTGGGTTTCTTGAATTGGTTCAAAAGGTGGATTCTGCAAAAAAAAGATAGCCAAGACCAAGGTCCAGTCCCAAGGACACAAGGGTGGCCTGACAGGTGAGACCTGTCTGCCTTACACGCTGCATGAAGTATGAATCAAGGAGTGAGAAACAATGTTTTTTGGAAAAAAATGGAGACACAAAATCTGCCCCTAATGGTACTTAAGGCCAATCCCATGTCCCCTCCTTATTGGAGAAAGTAAAAAATCTCCCACATATTTCCTTGGGTGCCACTTCCTGGCTTCACATGGGGTATATACATTTTTAAAGTCCTGTAATGGAAGCTCCCTGAAGCTGGCTTCCTGGCAATCAACAGTGCCGAGATACCAGGACTCAAGACCATAGGTCTGGCCAGACCGAAAGTGTCCAAGGAGAGTCTACTGCCTAATGTCGGTGTGCCAGGCCCGCTTAGGACTTGGGGTGTCCTGAAGTCACTACAAAAGATAAACACACAAGGGTGCACCAGCCTAGTACATTATCACAATATAACACTTTATTAAGGAGTAGTCATAAAATGTACTCACAAACGTATGAATAAAAACATGGTCATTGAGCTTTTCCTCTGTAGATAGTCATGGAGCACTCTAGAATACAGGGGGACCCCAGCAGGGTCCAATCTGTCCGACACGTTTTGAAGGCCACCCCTTCTTTATCGGAGCCGGGCTCCATGGCTCTGATGAAGAAGGTGTGACCTTTGAAATGCATCAGCCAGATTGGACCTCGGTAGGGTCCCCCTGTACTCTGGAGTGCACCGTGTCCATGACTGCTTACATACAGAGGATTAGCTCAATGACTGTTCTTTTAATCAAATGTTTGTGAGTACATTTTATGACTGTTCCTTAATAAAGCGTTATTGTGGGATAATGCACTAGGCTGGTGCACCCTTCTGTGTTTCGTTTGTATAGAAAATCTTCCTTCTTGAGATACCGTAGACAACCATAAAAAAGTTACAGCAAGCAAGGGTTCCAAAAGTAAATTGCCTTCAGCAACATACCGTAGTTAGGTTTTTGGTGGACTCACCTTGCTGGCTTTCCAGTGGACTCTTTGATGCCAATAAACCTCCCCCCATCAAATACCTATGAGCTTCCAGACAGGTACCAAAACTTTAGGTGAGAAAGCAAAGTTTGCAAGGAATATTGACCCCTTCAGGACTGTACCACAACTGAAATAAAGTTTCATATAAATGCAAAAACAATGCCACTAGGAATTAAAAAAAAAAAAAAAGTTTCAAGACTTCAAGAAACTTAAATGTAGCCATTTTTAAGAATACTAATATTTATAAGGGGATTGCATTAAAACCGGCTTGTGATAAGTAAAGGACTTCTATAACTTTATGTATGCACGCGGGATGGTTACAGGCAATGTCAAACTCTGATTACTTATGCTATATAAACACATTAAGTCTTTTGATAAAAACTGCACAACAATTTAAAGCCAAAACTGTAATCTTTCTTTTGTAAATTTTTAGCTGACTGTTGCTGAAATCCAGACAAACCGCGTGTTTGTTGTGCACTCACATCAATGATTACAGAAAATTTGGAACAAACTGTAATAACATGCTCTACAGAACAGAAATATTTTACTGATCGCACGTGTTATGGACAGATAACATCCTAACAGTCTACTGGGGTTGAGGAAATCGGACCACTACGGCATTCATTAGTAAATATACAAGGAGAGTAAACTTGTTCATTGAATGAGTGATTTATAGGCCAATTTAGGAAGACAAAGTGCATTGACACCACTGCAGTGTATCAGAAACCATCTATTATGGAACGTACTGCATTCAAATGAATTACATGTTAAAGGTTACTGTTCTTTGAATATTACCAATACATTGCCTTACCTAATAAACTTTCCATGTGTTATAACTGTTTTTTATTTAAGCTGGACCCAATTTTAAAAAGTATAAGGATTTGCAGTCTTTTAGAGAACTTCTAGAAATGGTAATTTTCAGCCAGAAAGATGAACCTTTTGTCTTCCTCCTAAATTATAGCTGTGCACCTCCTGTATCTAAATCCTCATAGCAGTATAGCTTGTGTCTGAAATCATTTAATTCACTAGTGCCACTGGTGTCACTGCTGCCCACTGTCCTAACCGGAGAGGAAGCTGTACCCAATAGCCTGCAGTGTAAGATCTTCCTGCTTCATTTAGTCTGTGGCTTCTCCAACTCTGTCTGCTTTTTAAAGTGGAACTAAAAGTATTTGTTGAAACAATTGCATGCAGTCAGGCTGTTTGTTTCAGAAGAGACAAGTAAATGTCTCTTCTGCAATAAAATAAACCTGCCTGCTGAATACGCAGCTCAGTATACATTTCGGCACTGTGCCAGGATGACTTGATGCCTGAACATGCACTGGAGTTGCATCATTCCACATACGCAACTCAAGAAGGCCAAAGACTGGCACCCAGAAGAAGCCACGGAGGAGGTGTCAGCACCGGCAAGGAACATTATGGGTGTCAGACCCAAGGTAAGTATTGTAGACTTTAATCCTACTTTAAATATTCCCCCATCAGTCATCAGGAGGCAGCGATGACAAAGAAAAGCCCTGCCTCTACCAAGATGGCCATCTCCATAAGGAGACTAATGGAATAAAGGTTTAGACAATCCTTAAAAGATGAAAAAAATTTAAAAAAAAAAATCAGCAGCAGAGAGCCTAGTATAGGCAATACTAGGGACTGATCGTTTGTTCTCTGCCTGCTCTTTTTTTTTTGCTAAGGACAGTTCAGGTCCTCTTTAATAAGCCATCACACCAGTCAAAACAGGACATAATAATTTGCCTTATTACATAATAAATCTGCCTTATTACAGAAGGAAATTACATAAGTATAATTGTCTTTTCATAGCACACTATGGTGGCATTATAGCTTTATGCAACATTGATAATTGCTGCACAATCCATTTTGTGATTTACTATTGTAAAATGTTAAAGCGGTTCTGCACTCTGAAAAAAAATTTTTTTTTTAAGGATGTAATATAAAGTGTGCTTACCTTTATTAGGGGACTCACCTGTTCCATCTTCCATCTCGATCGCCGCCGGTTTTCGTCCGATGAAGTTCCTCGTCTTCTTCTTTAGTGCTGGGGGCCATCTTGCCTGTGGGCATGTGAAACACCCACAGGGACTTTAGATGGCCCACCATGCACTGCCGTTACTCGCGCGTGCGCAGTAACGGCTCATCTGCCGAGATCTCACGAGATTTCGGCAGATGCGGCCGAAATCTCGGGAGATTTCGGAAGATGTGGCCGAAATCTCGCGAGATTTCGGAAGATGCCCGCACTGACTCCTGGGATCAATGACACCAGATCCCAGGAGACAGTGCGGCGTGACGACGATCGACGCAAGACCCCGCCCGCCGCCGCAGAGGGAGAAGACCGGAAGTCTTCAATTACAAGGTAAGTAAAAAAAAAAAAAAAAAAAAAACATTTCATTTAGTACTCTTTGCCTGATTTGGAAGGCAAAGAGATTTACTAAATGAAATGAGTGCAGAACCACTTTAAATACTATCTCTGGTGAAAACTAAAAAAAAAAAAAAAATAAATAAAAACACCACCATTGCAGTTGGGTTTCCCTTGCACTGCAATTGTTAAATGCCCTTTCACGCCTAGGGGAACAGAAATAAAAAAATAAAAATAAAAAACACCATTGACTTAACCCAGTTCCCCACTTTTGCAGCAGGTGGTGCTTAAATCATTTCCCTAATGCTCCGTCTATCAGCATTTTCACATGCAATGCAGGGCTACAGGACTGAAACTGCTGGAGCACCAAGGAGAAGAGGCTGCTTAGTGTAAAAGTCTTATCATGTAACAGGAACCTATGGAAGCAAGGGATTAGGGCACGTAAAATGTATTTTTCTGTGTACTCTAGGAATAAACGAGCAGGAGGAACCTCACTGCATGTGAGAGTTTGGGTTTACCTAGAACTCAGCTTTAAGGCTGGGTTCACAATATTGCGCATTGGATGCCGAATTTGCATGTCACGAGGGACAGGTGAGTGTCTGAGTATTAATAGTCAGCAGCTTTTTGTAGCTGTTGACCTTTAAATGGGTGGAACTCCACTTTAAATCAGATTGTTTTGATTTTTATCAAATTTTATTTTAGTAAAATGCTTTTGGAGTAAAAATCTAAAGATCCTTTTCTATTTAAGAAATATTAATAATTTAGTTTAGTTCATTCAGCATGAAATTCTGCAATAGAATTTTTAATATTTGCAAACAAAATGAAGGTTTCCTAACTACCAGCAAGAAAAAGTCCTTACATTAAAAGAGCAACTGTAATTTCAGATCCATCATGGCAGTGCCATTCACTCACCTGCTGCCGCCACGTCCCACACCTTGTATCACTAGAGTAAATGGGACTTTTGGTGAGTCAACCGCGGGTCAGAGGAGGAGCCACTCTGGGACAGTGATGACAGTTGGAAAAATTAGGATTTAAAAATCGATTTGATTTAAATCAAATCCACCCTGTCTGATCAAGAAGTTCTCAGTGCAGGGCCAGCGAGAGACCAATACAGCATCGCATTGATGAGTAATGGGTGGTTGTGAAACTGAAAAAAGTAACTTAACCCCTGATGAAGTGACGTGACTGCTGATAGACGTCGGGATTGACCGGCACATCGGAAGGGACACAGAGGTACGAGCTCGCCACTCGTGCATGATATACAGTGTCCAACCTTGCTTTATGTGAGTGTTTTATTTGCGAGAGTTATATTAATACAATTTTACTCAAACGATACTACACTATCTGGGCAACCCCTTTAATGAGACTCGGACAAGATTTTCTATGGCTATCAATAAGACAAAAATTTCTTACACCATAACAATTTGCTTGCGTCCATAGCTCACATTCCTCAGGATGCCCTTCTGTACACTAGAGACATAATGGGTGGTGGGTAGACACAGAGCACATCAGAGGGATACAAGTACCGGACACACCTGGAAGTGTCCAATGCTGATGATCTTAGTGCCTGTAACTTTGGAAAAGTAATGGTAAGTACAAGAGGTATTTCAAGAGACCCTGTCATTAGGACACATGTACAACAAGGCCTCTTTAACAAACAAGGGACTCCACTTTAAATAGGTCTGAACGTGCGTATGCATACTCGCCATCATAAATCCCCTAGGCGGCTCTGTGTAGCATGACCTCCAACCATAGCCCAATATCAGACACGAAGACCATAAAACATTAAACTGCCTTCTAAGAGCAGAAAGCTTTTCCTTCCAATTACTTCCACATTAATGTACAAGATGGCTGTATCAAAGAAAACATTTTATTAAAATTACACCATTTATCATTTTTAGCACAGTCTCAAAAAGAGACTAGCTGGTCAATTGTGTGAATCCAACATTTATCTGTAAAGAAATGACTAATCTTCCGCCGCTACCTGAGCAATCCAAATGAGAAGCCATGGAAAGTAACATTTATAAGATAAATTCCTTCCTGGCATTAGAAGACTGGACGTCATAGTGATTCATTGCTCATCCAGTTTAACGTGTTCATTACAAGTCTGCTCTACCCTGTTCATCCATCAGTGGGTATGCGGCACTAGGTATAGGATGCAAGGGAGCCACTGAGCTTATGAACCAGGTCATGTAACAGATATTTCATATTTTTCTATTAATTCCTTGTGCTATACGCAAACAATACCGCAGACTGACCTGAACCGGAGACAGTTTAAGATCAATCCACATAAAAATTATATTTAATTGCCTTCGTATAGCTCTCAGAACAACTAGCAGTGAGATCCCTCCGATTTTCTCTATATTATATAGCAAATAAAAAAATCTAATAGGAACAACCAGACTCCATAGCAAAGGGTGTGGCAGTGGGAGGAGCCAATAACACATGGACAGGGGTCCTACAGCCACTGATCCTGCCCACATTGTAGCCCCAGCTGGTAGAGATATACAATACACTATGCTGGGTAAAGTAGAAACTACAGCCCAAACTTTTTTCAGGATTAAAGTGGAAGTCCACCCTAACACTTAAACTCTCCCTTGCAATCATTTATGTGAGCCAAGTTCAGCCTTATGCCTCGTATATTTTGCAATATCCAGTGCCGTCACATGACTTCAAATCTACTGCCTTCTCAGCCTAAAATCAGCCAGTGGGTGTGGTTACTGAAAGTGACATCACTCCCTGAGAGGGACACTGTTCCTGTGTAGCCAGTGGGTGTATACAGGATGGGAGGAGCTGATCATAGGTTCCTGCCCAGTGTTCTCTCATTGTACATCCTAATTCATGAGAAAATTAAGAAATAATCATACTAACCAAAAGGCCTTGTGACTTTTTTTATCCTACTTAACCATTTTTGTCTTGCCTGCGCCGCTATTTTAAAAATGCCCTTGATACTGCTCATGTGCGAGATGACATGAACATCAAAAAAATAAATAAATAAAAACTTCCCCAAGATCTTGCAGTTTAGGTTCAGTATTGCCGTTCACAATGAGGCAGCACGACTTGCAAAACGACTTCTGTATAGAAGTCAAGTCAATGCAAGTCGCCTCAAGTCGCCCCCAAAGTAGTACAGGAACCTTTTTCTAAGTCAGAGTGACTTGAGTCGCTCCGATTAGAACGGTTCCATTGTACAGAACGGGACGCAACTTGTCAGGCAGCTAAGTCGCCTGACAAGTCATCCCAGTGTAAACCGGCTCTGAAGGCAATGATGGTGATGTTGCCTTCCCAGCTGGCATTAGTGCAGCATGTGCTCCGTCACCACTGCCTTCAAGGAAATCAGGCAGTAGAAGGAAAAAAAAAAAAAAAAAGGGAAGCAAAAAGGTTTAAAAAAGCATTAGGTGATTAGAGCTTTGACTGCCACTAAAAATGGCTGCTCCTAAACTCCTCTAAAAGCCTATGCGTGCATGGACAATGGCTCTGTTGGAGTCCACCTGCACAGTGGGAAATCTGTCCACTGATCCCCACAGAGCAGGCGGATGACTGGTCTGTGTCTCCTCTACTTATGCAGAAAGGACGCAGACATAACCCGCTCTCCTCTATGCGCGGTTGGATGTAAACGGACCACCTGTCCGTTTATACCCAACTGCCATACGATCCGATACACCAGACAGTTGGGGAAAGAAGCCTCACCCTCTGTTTTTAGCAGACCGGATCAGATGTTGGCACTTGCCGCTCCATAGAGGAGACTGAAGGGTCCGATCAGGTCCGCCTTAAAAACTGACACATGGACACAATCAGTCCGCCTGTGTGAAAGGGACCTTAGCCACTTCAGCCCCGGACCATTTGGCAGCCAAAGGACCAGAGGTCTTTTTTCAATTTCGCACTGCACTACTTTAACTGGTAATTGCGCGGTCATGCAATTTTGTAACCAAACGAAATTTGCGTCCTTTTCTTCCCACAAATAGAGCTTTCTTTTGATGGTATTTGATTGCCTCTGTGATTTTTATTTTTTGCGATATAAACGGAAAAAGAGCGAAAATTTTGAAAAAAAAAAAGAGATTTTCTACTTTTTGTTATAAAAAAAAAATCTAATAAACTCAATTTTAGTCAAACATTTGGGCCAAAATGTATTCAGCCACATGTCTTTAGTAAAAAAAATGCCAATAAGCGTATATTTATTGGTTTGCGCAAAAGTTATAGCGTCTACAAACTAGAGTACATTTTCTGGAATTTACACCGCTTTTAATTTATGACTGCCTATTTCATTTCTTGAGGTGCTAAAATGGCAGAGAAGTACAAAACCCCCCCAAATGACCCCATTTTGGAAAGTAGACACCCCAAGCTATTTGCTGAGAGGCATGTTGAGCCCATTGAATATTTTTTTTTTTTAGTCCCAAGTGATTGAATAAAGACAAAAATAAAAAAGATTTTTTTTTTTTTTTCAAAAAGTTGTCACTAAATGATATATTGCTCACACATGCCATAGTTATATGTGGAATTGCACCCCAAAATACATTTTGCTGCTTCTCCTGAGTATGGGGATACCACATGTGTGGGACTTTTTGGGAGCCTAGCCGCGTACGGGGCCCCGAAACCCAAGCACCGCCTTCAGGATTTCTAAGGGTGCAAATTTTTGATTTCACTCCTCACTACCTATCACAGTTTCGAAGGCCATAAAATGCCAAAATAGCACAAAACCCCCCCAAATGACCCCATTTTGGAAAGTAGACACCCCAAGCTATTTGTTGAGAGGCATGGTGAGTATTTTACAGCTCTCATTTGTTTTTGAAAATGAAGAAAGTAAAGAAAAAAAAATTTTTTTTTTTTTTTTCAATTTTCAAAACTTTGTGACAAAAAGCGACATCTGCAAAATACTCACAATACCTCTCAGCAAATAGCTTGGGGTGTCTACTTTCCAAAATGGGGTCATTTTGGGGGGTTTTATGCCATCTGGGCATTCCATGGCCTCCGAAACTGTGATTGGCAGTGAGAAGTGAAATAAAAAAATTACACCCTTAGAAAGCCTGAAGGCGGTGCTTGGTTTTTGGGGTTCCGTACGCAGCTAGGCTCCCAAAAAGTCCCACACATGTGGTATCCCCGTACTCAGGAGAAGCAACAGAATGTATTTTGGGGTGTATTTCTACATATGCCCATGACATGTTTGAGCAATATATCATTTAGTGACAACTTTTTGTAAAAAAAATATATATATATTTTTTTTTTTTCATTATTCAATCTCTTGGGACAAAAAAAAAAAATATTTAATGGGCTCAACATTGCTCTCATCAAATAGCTTGGGGTGTCTACTTTCCAAAATGGGGTCATTTGGGGGGGGGTTTGAACTGTCCTGGCATTTTATGCACAACATTTAGAAGCCTATGTCACACGTCACCCACTCTTCTAACCACTTGTAGACAAAGCCCTTTCTGACACTTTTTGTTTACATGAAAACATTTTTTTTTTTTGCAAGAAAATTACGTTGAACCCCCAAACACTATATATAATGTTAAAGCAAAGGCCCTACAGATTAAAATGGTGGGTGTTGCATTTTTTTTTTCCACACAGTATTTGCGCAGCGATTTTTCAAACGCATTTTTTGTGGAAAAAATACACTTTTTTTTTATTTTAATGCACTAAAACACACTATATTGCTCAAATTTTTGATGAAATAAAAAATATGATCTTAGGCCGAGTACATGGATACCAAACACGACATGCTTTAAAATTGCGCACAAACACGCAGTGGCGACAAACTACATACATTTTTAAAAGCCTTTACATGATACCACATTAGATTCACGGAGGAGGTCTACTGCTAAAATTACTGCCCTCGATCTGACCTTCGCGGTGATACCTCACATGCATGGTGCAATTGCTGTTTACATATGACGCCAGACCAACGCTTGTGTACGCCTTTGCGCAAGAGAAGGGGGGGCAGGGGTGCTTTTTTTTTTTTTTTTTTTTTTTTTTTTTTTTTATTTAGCTTTTTTATTTTATTTTTAAACTGTTCCTTCCATTTTTTTTCTTTGTTATGATTTTTATTGTTATCTCAGGGAATGTAAATATCCCCTATGATAGCAATAGGCAGTGACAGGTACTCTTTTTTTGAAAAAATTGGGGTCTATTAGACCCTAGATCTTTCCTCTGCCCTCAAAGCATCTGACCACACCAAGATTGGTGTGATAAAATGCTTTCCCAATTTCCCAATGGCGCGGTTTATATCCGGGAGGGGGGACATTCCCTCCCACTGCTTGTAAAAGCAGTCTAGAGGCTAATTACCCGCTAGAATTGCTTTTACATGAAAGCCGATCACTGGCTGAAAAGAATGATACCAAGATGATACCTAAACCTGCAGGCATCATTCTGGTATAACCATTCAAAGTCCAGCAACATACTGGACATATATTGTAATCTTTTTTTTTTCATGCAGCCTCTTGGCTGAACGAAAAAAAAGAGATTGATTGGTGGGTATGCCCACCATTAGAATACCTCCCTTCATCCACCCACTTCTAATGATGGGCATACATGCACCATTTATATATGCCGATGCATGGGGGCATCCTCCCGCAAAAGTTATGCCGTGTACACACGGTCGGAATTTCGACCGTATGTACGTGGCATTAGGAGCCAATCGCTCCTCCCCCCCCCTGCTGCCCCCATGCTTCGGCATATATGCTCTTTTTTTTAACTGTGGTGGTGAAATCACCTCCTACAGTGTTGGAGTCGCGTCTTTATGTATCGTGGGAGCAAACGCTGTTGCTGTCAAGATAAATAAATCCGCGTTGCAACTGAATGGCGCACCTGAAAACAAAAAAATGCTTAACACTAAAACACAGTAAACAAAATTACATACCTGAAAAGCAAGCATGATAAAACATGATAAAACATAATAAAACATTGCAGAATAGAATGGAGTAAAAAAAGAGCAACAATAGAGAGAGAATAGAGTGAGAGAGAGAACAATAAAACGACAACTATTTTTTTTTTTTTTTTTTTTTTGAGATTCACAGGTAAAAAAGCTCCTGACTGAAGCGACTGAATCAAAACGCTACCACAAAAAAACTGTTAGCGATCGCAGGGATCAGGCCTGACTCTGCGAACGCTGCAGTTATGTGTGCTTAGTGTTTTGTAAGTGACAGTGATCGATCGATACTGCACTTGGGTGGGCTGGGCTGGGCGGAGGGGGAAAACGCAGGTGCTAGCAGGTATCTGGGCTGATCCCGCTAACAATGCGGTTTTTTTTGGAACCCTAAACTGCTGGGACGCTAGTATAGATCTGATCAGATCAGATATTGATCTGTTCAGATACTGTGCCACTAAGGGAGGTGTATGCTTTGTGCGTGGGTGTTTGCGGTACTGGCACTAACCTGGGGCGACGCAGACCTTATTTGACCCTAAAACCTAATTGATATCACCCGCCGGGCGATCAGGGGGTTAAACCGTTATTGGGTAATAAATGGCGGGTGCCCTGACAGTATAAAAAACAAAGCTAACTAACCAGCGTCACCCGTAACAGTAATACAAAAAAAAACTGGTTACCTAGCGACACTAATGCAGCGATCAGAAAAACGATCGCTTAGTGACACTGGCAAAAGGGGGTGAAAGGGTTAACTAGGGGCAATCAGGGGGTTAAACCTTTATTAGGTAATATATGGGGGTACCTGACGCTATATAAAAACCTGACGGGGAACCTAAATAACGAAATAACTAACTGGCTAACCAGCGTCACCAGTGACAGTTATACAGTGATCACTGGTGAAAGGGTTAACTCTAGGGGCAATCAGGGGGTTAAAACCTTTATTTAGGTTGTAATATGGGGGTACCTGACCTATAAACCTATTTATGAACCTATATAAACATGGCGGTTACCTAAAAAAAAAAAAATGGTTACCTAGCGACACTAATGCAGCGATCAGAAAAACGATCGCTTAGTGACACTGGCAAAAGGGGGTGAAAGGGTTAACTAGGGGCAATCAGGGGGTTAAAACCTTTATTAGGTAATATATGGGGGTACCTGACGCTATATAAAAACCTGACGGGGAACCTAAATAACGAAATAACTAACTGGCTAACCAGCGTCACCAGTGACAGTTATACAGTGATCACTGGTGAAAGGGTTAACTCTAGGGGCAATCAAGGGGTTAAAACCTTTATTTAGGTTGTAATATGGGGGTACCTGACCTATAAAACTATTTATGAACCTATATAAACATGGCGGTTACCTAAAAAAAAAAAATGGTTACCTAGCGACAGCAGTGACACTAATACAGCGATCAGAAAAACGATCGCTTAGTGACACTGGCAAAAGGGGGTGAAAGGGTTACCTGGGGGGCAATCAAGGGGTTAAACCTTTATTAGGGGGGGTAGGGGGCTACCTTGGACCTAAAACTAACTGCCCTGACAGTTATTACAGTCACACTGACACTAAATGCAGTGATCAGTAAAAAAATGATCACTGCAATTAGTGACACTGTGACTGGGGGGGGAGGGGGTGATCTGGGGGGTGATCAGGGGGTGACAGGGGGGTGGAATATGTGCCTAACTGTACTGGTGTCAGTGTACTGTTGTGCACTAACCTTTACATGTTCGCCGCTCGGCGTCTCCGGTCACATAGACCGGCGCACCGAGCGTGACATCACTTCCGCCTTCCTGTCTATACAATAGACAGGAAGGGGAAGCTTTTCATTGGCCAGGAGCGATCGCGAGGGGGTGGCCAGAAACCACTGGCCGTCCCCTCGTCCCGGATCGCTCCTGACACGATCCCGACCGTCCCCGCCGGCGGAGGGGGGTCCGATCGGACCCCCCAACCGCCGGAAGAATGTCACGTACAGGTACGTGATTCTGCCTGTACGTGCCATTCTGCCGACGTATATATACAGGGGGCGGTCGGGAAGTGGTTAGGCAACACAAAACAAAAAAAACAAACAACGAGAACAGGTAAACATCAGGGAAGGCTGTAGTTGAAAAGCCTATCCTCTCCACCACTCCATGGGGCCGTAAAGGAGGTGGGAACATTATCTACAATGGAGGTCAACATTAAACTGCACATTGAAAGGTTAGTAGTAGGTGAATAAGGTGGAGATCGTTTCATGGAGGCAACTTTGCTTGACTGCTCAACTTTTTTCTGTTAGTCTTATTTGTAGCTAAAGTGCTGGGTATACAACACTGAATGTTAGGAAACCTTCAGGTATTGGAGATCCAAAAAAATCTCTAATTTAAAAGAACATGGTTTATGCTGGCAACATGTATTTCAGGACTTTTGCAACACCCCCTTCTTCAGGGCTCTGGAATTCAGCTACATTTTAGGCTTTTTCCCTCGATCTGTATAGGCTCTTCTATGCTGCGATTCATAGCTGTGTGCCAAAAATCTGATAGTGGTTCTAACCCTTCCCTAGTCTCTACCAAAAAAGAAAGTTTTAACTGGCAACAGGCTTACATACTTAAGGATGAATATCAAACATCTCTAAATGGAAGAAAAAATAATCCTACAACTTCCCCTTACTGACTGCAATTACAAATATATGCACACCATTGGGGGAATGAGTCTGCCAGACACAGTTGATAAGTTGATGTATTGTGAATGCATTGCGGATATAGCATGTGAAATGTATGTAAGATTCTTAGTGCATGCGGCCAGACTTGGGGTGAGATTTATATCAAAGCCATCAGCGAGAGCAGCAGCTGCAATGCAGACCGGCTGAGCTACTTGGAAAAGCATTTCCCACGGTGCACCTAGTGAGTGCCTCGCCTGTAGAGCTTATACAGTATTAATGTACAGAGCGGGCATTTATTGCTATGTTGTCAAAAGCATCCTTTCATTTCCTAATTAATCCTTGTTTGAAAGAACCTTCTGGTTCCTTGAATTATGGGGTACAACGGAGGGGAAAAGAAAAAAACTATATTGGCCATTTTACTGCAGCCTTATTGCTTCCTAAGGCCCCATGCACACGAGACGCTGTCAAACGCGTGTTCAGAGGCAGTTGGACACTTTTTTTCACCTGCCCCTGAACGCATGCAATGTTATCCTATGTGTCCATGTACACAGTCTTGTTTTTTCCCCGTTTTTATGCAGTTGCGTTTAACCTCGTTTTTCCAAAAGCAAAAAAAAAATGGGTTCAGACACTTTGCTTTTCCACGTTTCAGACGCAAAACACGGCACCCGTGTTTGCGTTTATAAAAGCGTTTTTAAAAAGGAACACAATTTTTTGGACCAGAAAACTCAGAAATATGATGGTAAACATAAAAATAAGTTTAAAATGTCTTAATTACTTTAGATAGTTCATAGAGCATATATACTCACTGATGAAATGCCATAAAAAAAAATCTATTTTTTTTTTAGGTGGCTTAGACAATGAGGAATGCCTCTACTTCTTTGCCCCAACCCTTTATCCAATTTCTAATCTAATCAATCAGTGACTCCACCTAGCCTGACCAAAGCATAGCAATGTCTTTTTTTCCACAAAGAAAAACCTGCCTACCAATGTCTAGTCAGCCCCAACCCCCCACCATGTTTGTGAAATATCCAACGGACATTCGCTGTGCCATCAACGGATGGGTCCAATATCGACGAGCTCTGACTCTGGACCTCTCAAGCAATTTGCGACGACGTTGCTGCCTCATCAAGAGCAACATCAGGAGCATTTCCTGCCATATTTTCAATATGGGATCCATTTCCAAAAAAAAAAAAAAAAAAAAAAACACACAGAAAGAGGCAAATCCAAGTGTACAACTGCTCTCTCTGCTGCTGCTGCTCACTCTGATCAAAATGGCAGAAATAGTTAATATATGCTTTCTGAGCTTGGGGAGGGTCTATATGATGTTAACTTTACAAGCGCTTATAGACGCAAACGCAGTAAAAGGCGGCTAAACGCGGCATGAAAACGCGGCAAAACTCGCGTTTTTAAACGCAGGTTTCTGCTTTTTAAAATATGTGTTCAGCAGAGTTTGCATCGGCGTCTCGTGTGCATGGGGCCTAAAGAGAATCAATAATGGTTTTGGGTCAATAGTATTTTACATTTCCCTGAGGTTTAGGTTTTAAAAACTTAAATTTTTCAACATTTACATTAAATATTATATAAAATCTATGTTATTCAAATATGCACTGGTTACGGGATGTACCCATGATGCTACTGTCAGTTTCAGGCCCCTTTCACACAGTGTCAGTTTTGACGGCGGACCTGAATGGGCGCTCAATGCTGGTCTATGGAGCGACGGATGTCAGCGGAGACATGTCCGCTGACATCTGACCCGGTCCGATCTGCCAAAAGCAGACGTCCAGATCCGTCGCTGGAGGATCAGATCGGGTGAGATCTGATGAAAACGGACATGCTCTCCGTTTTCATAGATCTCTCCATAGAGACCAGCGGCGCTGGACAAGCCCCTCCCCGCTCAGTGAGCAGAGAGGGACCTGTCATCCGGCGGCTCAGTGGAGATCAACTGAGAGATCTCCCGCTGAGCCGGCGGACAGAGGCGGACTCCGTGGAAGCGGATCCGCCTCGTGTGAAAGGGGCCTAAAAGGCAAGCAGACCTGTAAACTTTAAAACCAAAATTCTGTATGGAGCAAACTAAACAGATTCCACAGGGAGAGAGGGGGGAGGGGTCACTTCTTTGACTCACTGTAAATTTAAACTTGAGCTACTGAGCTCTGCAAACAGAACTTTTTCATCATAGCAGCCAAGAACAGACAGGTACATGTGTGCGAAGGAGATGGAAATGGGAATAAAAGTAGTAAAAAATTTAATATTTTACATCTAAAAAAAAAAACAAAGTACATATTTTGTAAAAAAAAAAAAAAATAAAAAAACACAACAACTGCAGAAAAAAACGACAAAATAACAAAAAAGAAAAAAGAATGAATAAACATAGGGGGGGAAAAAAAAAAAAAAAAAAAAAGAAGGACCTTTTTGCACACATTGACTAACAATTTACGTAATATTAAGCTAATTGCTTGTACTCCATCAATGACAATGCAAGTGCAAATCTACACTCAATCCAATCTGCTTCACATTTACATGTAGGAGAGAAAATTTTATGCTACCCATTTTCAATGGTGTATAGTACGTGTATGTGTGTGCACATGAATATGCAGACGAGCGTTTATGTCCCTGTGCACTGTACACTTTTTATGACCAGACTGTTACAAACAACCAGGGTCAAATTCACACTTCCAATTCAAAGCTGCAGATCTTTATGATTTAAAGGCATTATACTCTATCATTGTCCATTAACCTACTTGTTGATATTTTCAATGTTAAAATATAAATTTTCTAAAAAGCAAACCAACCCCTGAGGAAGACCGTGACCATGTAGGTCAAAACACGTCGGAAATTTCTACTACAGATCTTCTAATATGTGATGCTGTGTATAATCTTGGGTTTGCACTTTTTGTATTTGGAATTATATTATATCCCCCAGAATTCATATTTTTAACTGTTACATGTCAATGCTAACTTTTCAATAAAGAATCTTTTTTCATTTATTAATTCCTTGATATAATTAACTTTGCTGCTAAACCCCGGGGGAACCTTTCCCGTACGATACAATACGTCACTTCCAAATTTTTTCGTAACTTTAATAAACTCTTCATTTTCGATATGAGACTAGCATGCAAAAAAAAAACAAAAACAGATGATCATTTGTCCGATAATCTCGTGTTTACCAGGTATAAGCAACTGAAAGAGCCAGACTTATCCTCTGCCCAGCTCTTCTGAATGCCTTTTTCTCCTGGCACGTTTAGGCGTGTCATTGTCAAGCGTTTGGGTGTTCATGCTACTGATTATACCAGGCGTATTTAGAGCTTGTGCAATAATTAATTTCAATGGCCAGAGTAAATTAATATTCTGGCATTTGAATTAATTTATTCCAGGCATTTAAATGAACGCTCAAGCTCTAAACATGCCTAGTGTTTTAGGCACGTTTAGGCGCTTTTACATTCATTTAGGCGTGTTAGGCAGCGAAAGGTGGTTCTACAAAGTATTGACTCAGGGGGGCTGAAAAAAACATTTATCATTTTCCTTCCACTTCCCAATTATGTGCCACTTTGTGTTGGTCTAACACAAAATCCCAATAAAATTAATTTGCGTTTTTGGTTGTAACAATACAAAATGTGGAAAATGTAAAGGGGTGTGAATACTTTTTCAAGGAACTGTACAAATCCTTTTGCAGGTAAGGCAGCTCCTATATACTGTATGTATTAGAAATGCAGATTACCACCAGGGTCAACAAAGACACCAAATAACTTTGGTTATGAAGGTGTCAAGGGCTAAGAGAGTCTCTCTCTCTCTCTCTCATGGTCCATTTGCCACCATGTTACACCTTAATGGATGAAACATGTAACATGGTGTAAAAAGTGGAGTTTGCCTTTAAGCAGGTGCATTAAAATGCAGGCTTTTTTCATACTGGACTGATACGTCTGAAGACGCAGCCTGCCAATCTACTATAAACATGACATCAAGCTCAAAAATTCCAAGTTACATTAAAGACCATCAGTTCAGCCTGCAAAATTCTCTCCTTCGTTGTGTCTGGATGACAGGTACACTTTAACGTCTATTCCCTGTGTAGGGCACATCTGCTTCTTTGGAAAACATCATTTTTTATTAATGGGATTGCCAGCAGCTATATTCCACCTTCTATTAAAGTAGTCTTTACCAGCGAGGGAGGGTGTGAGCCGCCACAATGGATGCTACTGCTGCTAGCGGAAGGTAGGAGGATGAACAGGTCTAAGACATGCAGATAAAGAAGCTGGTGTGCACCGCTGACTTACCATTAACTGCCTACTTTGTGATAGAAACACACAGAGGAAGAGGAGGTGGGACAGGCATGTGATGTGGAATAAAAATAATGGATCGTGGAATTCACAGAAAGCACACGCCATTACTGCACCCTGCAGCTACAAAAGTCGTATTAAAACTACAGCGCCGCAACTTAAATTATGCAGAGTCCCTCCAGCAGCTGAGGAATCAGTACAGCACATGAATGGCATACTGAAATAGCTGGGAAATAAATAAACTCAACAAGTTATTTTCCAACCACAGGCTCAAATAAATCACCTATTCTTGTAAACATGCTTTCTGCAGAAGTCAAAATGTGTATAAATAAATATATATATATATATATATATATATATATATATATATATATATATATATATATATATATATATATATATATATATATATATATATATATATATATATATATATACTTCTGCACACATAGTGAGATAATAGCGGGCATCAAACAGGGAAGTGAACATTTTTGTAAGTTTTTACAAAGTGTATTATTCTCTTTTTTCCTTTTTAAGAAGGAAATGTGTACATTTTACTACTTTGACAGTTAGCCCTGATTCACACCAGTGCAACCTGTCCTGCGGCTTGACTGTTCAAAATTGCATGACAAGTCGCACCCCATTTTCAGCAATGGAACCCTTCAAAAAAAGCAACGGTTCCTGCGCTATATCAGTGCGACTTGCATTGACATCTGTTAACTGCTTCCATACTGGGCAAATTCCAGCATTCCCCTCCCACATGTAAAAATCTTTTTGCTAGAAAATTACTCAGAATCCCCAAACATTATATATTTCTTTAGCAGAGAACCTAGGGAATAAAATGGACATCATTGCAATTTTTGTATGTCACACGGTATTTGTACATGCAATTTTTCAAACACGATTTTTTTGGAAATTCTTGAATTTAAATAAACAAAAACAGTAAAAAGTTAGCCCAATTTTTTTGTATAATGTGAAAGATGAGGTCACGCCAAGTAAATAGATACCCAACATGTCACACTTTAAAATTGCGTACACTCATGGAATGGTGCTAAACTTCGGTACTTAAAAATCGCCATAGGCTACATTTTAAAAAAAGTTACCAGTTTAGAGCTAGAGGAGGTCTTGGGCTAGAATTATTGCTATCGCTCCAACGTTCGTGGCGATACCTCACATGTGTGGTTTGGACATAGTTTACATATGCGGACGTGACCTACGTATTCATTCGCTTCCGTGGGGTGGGGCGATTTCTTTATTTTTTTCCCTTACACTATCCCTTTAATTTTTTTATTTTTTTTTGCAGGGTGCATTTTTTTTATTTGGAAAAAGGAAAACTGCGCCAGGTCAAAACTAAAATAGTAATAGAGAAAAGGTGCACATGTATGACCTGTGTACCGATTGGTAGTGTTGAAAATACCGGTAACCTGAGAAATAAAATCTGCACACAGATTGAAAGGAGCATAAGCAGGCAATGACAGTATACTCTCAGGTTATTAAAGCATAAATGACAAGTAATCGACTACAATCGTTATAAACGATGGTATGTGTAGTATGTCCAAGTCTCTATGTGGGATGGATAACAAATGATGATGGGTCAGAGTCCTCTTATGCAGAAAGTTCCACTACACCACTGTGCTCCACTTCTAGTTAAAGTGCCACCACCAGTAAGTAGGCTCCTTACCAGATAAAAGTAAAACACACGCACTCAGATATGAGCCCAATTACGAAACTCCAAACGCCAGGGTGTGGTTGCCCCTCAAACCGTGTCCTCCAAGATGGATCGGAAACTCCAAAACCAGAGGGGGGAAGAGGCACACTTCCAAACGCCAAAAACGGTCAGACGAGGCACTCGGAGGTGCGTTCACAGATCCCCATGCAAATAATAGAGGCAAACCATAGTGTAATATTGTAAAGGACTAGAAATATTTATTAAAAAACGGATATTTACTCACATTCTATTGAGCAGAACAAGCAGTATAAAAATCCAATGTTGTCTTTTTAAAAGAGCGCCGGCCGGCATACAAAAAGCACCCTTCCTCCTTGTGATACGAACGTGGTGACGTCACTGCGCGTCCTCCCATACGCGTTTCGTCATCAACAGACGTTTTCAATGGGGATGATCATCCCCATTGAAAACGTCTGTTGATGACGAAACGCGTATGGGAGGACGCGCAGTGACGTCACCACGTTCGTATCACAAGGAGGAAGGGTGCTTTTTGTATGCCGGCCGGCGCTCTTTTAAAAAGACAACATTGGATTTTTATACTGCTTGTTCTGCTCAATAGAATGTGAGTAAATATCCGTTTTTAATAAATATTTCTAGTCCTTTACAATATTACACTATGGTTTGCCTCTATTATTTGCATGGGGATCTGTGAACGCACCTCCGAGTGCCTCGTCTGACCGTTTTTGGCGTTTGGAAGTGTGCCTCTTCCCCCCTCTGGTTTTGGAGTTTCCGATCCATCTTGGAGGACACGGTTTGAGGGGCAACCACACCCTGGCGTTTGGAGTTTCGTAATTGGGCTCATATCTGAGTGCGTGTGTTTTACTTTTATCTGGTAAGGAGCCTACTTACTGGTGGTGGCACTTTAACTAGAAGTGGAGCACAGTGGTGTAGTGGAACTTTCTGCATAAGAGGACTCTGACCCATCATCATTTGTTATCCATCCCACATAGAGACTTGGACATACTACACATACCATCGTTTATAACGATTGTAGTCGATTACTTGTCATTTATGCTTTAATAACCTGAGAGTATACTGTCATTGCCTGCTTATGCTCCTTTCAATCTGTGTGCAGATTTTATTTCTCAGGTTACCGGTATTTTCAACACTACCAATCGGTACACAGGTCATACATGTGCACCTTTTCTCTATTACTATTTTAGTTTTGACCTGGCGCAGTTTTCCTTTTTCCATATTATATGTGTGTTTATCCCACCATTCTGCAGCCGGTTTAGGTATCACTGTTTACTTACTTATTTGTTTATTTTAAAAATTTTTTTAATTTTCTCATCCTACTGTATGATCCTTTGTGTATGTCAGGGTAGCGCGGTCTTTTTGCTCTCATCCATTTTTTTTATTTGCTTTACTTCCTCTTTAAAGTGGTTCTAAAGCCTTGAGGTTTTTCACCTCAATGTATTTTATGAATTGAGGTGAAAAACCTTCTGTGCTGCAGCCCACCAGAACCCCCCACCCTTATTTCTTATCCAAGCCCAATTCAATCCAGCGACATGCATGACAGCTGTCCCTCTTCTCATTGGGTAGATTGATAGCAGTAGGAGCTGTCAATCAAAAACTGTGCCATGGAAGTGGGGTCGAGCTGCCCACTGTGTCAATAGACGCCGACAGGGCAGCTTGGGATTGAGCACGCATGGGTACCCCCATAGAAAGCGGCTTTCCATGGGGGCACCCACTGAAGAGGAGGGGCTTGAAGCGCTGGCAGGGACATTGGACATTGCACAGAGCAGGTAAGTATAGGCATGTTTGTTGTATAGACCATTTTAATAAAAAAAAAATATATATTATATTATTATATATATATATATATATATATATATATATATATATATATATATATATATATATATATATATATATATATATATATACACACATATACATATATATACATATACATACATATACACACACACACACACACACACACACACACACACACACACACAATCCCCAATCTTGCAGTTGTACAGGCCCTTCTCTTCTACTGAAAATGCTTACTCTTATTTTACTGCACACACAGTGATTTACAGTGTGCATTAGAAGCTGCAGCAAGTCAGGTAGAGCTTCACTTTACTTCCCATCTCAAACAGTGGTCGCAAACGACTAAACTCACAAGTCTGAATCCCGTGGACCACCAACAAGAATTTTACATGCCTTATACACACACAATGCTCCAGCTCTTTGACTCTTCCCCCCCGGATCACACTGCTGTCTTATACACATAGTGCTCTGACTCTCTGCATCACACTGCTGCCTTACACAGACCGATCACTGGATGTCACCTCCTTATCCAGCCATGTGCTCGAGCTCTGTGCTCCCTCCCACAGTCTACGATCAGCGCTGCAATTGGAAGTCCCCTCCTTCACCTCCCGCTCTCTGCACTACTCCCAGCGCCTCCATCTGAGTTTCCAGCACCAGGAACTACAGAGCAGGCTTCGGATATCAATTAAGAACAACACTGAAAAAACATTGGGCGGTATAAATTCACCACAATGTTGATTTGTGGCAGAGCCCATGGGGACCACCAAAATTTTCTCGTGGATCATCAGTGGTCCATGGATCACTGGTTGGCGACTGCTGGTCTGGAAGATGTCCAGCATCATCTAGCACTTTTCTCTCCAGTCTGACTGCCGCCCCTTTCATTAATCAGATTTCTTTCCTTCCAATCATGGAGGCTCACCATTACTTGTAGGCGATCTCTCCTCTTCAATGAAGCCGGCCGCTGGGGACATCATGTGACCGGAGTACTCAGGTAAACGGTAAGGATACACATCTTTCCTCTACAGCAGGGATATGCAATTAGCGGACCTCCAGCTGTTGCAAAACTACAAGTCCCATCATGCCTCTGGGTGTCATGCTTGTGGCTGTCAGAGTCTTGCTATGCCTCATGGGACTTGTAGTTCTGCAACAGCTGGAGGTCCGCTAATTGCATAAGGTAAACACACACGGACCCAGTTCCCCAAGCCACACTCAATGTGGATGGGGGAATCCTCCACGCTGAGCTCTTGTATTCTGATAGTGGGCCATCAAAATACATTGACCAGCAATGCAGGATGTAGCTGGTAGTGCCGATCGAGCGGGGGAAAAACTGACAGGACGATTGTACAGTAGATCAATTTTTGTACAACCACACAGTGCCCATACATGGATCGAACAGGGACAGGTGAAAGTTCTATGAACGCATGGCCAGCTTTAGAGAGACATTGTTCTAAAGTGAAACAAAGGCAAGTAATCATTATGGGATCAGGCAGGCAGTGAATACAGGTCTTGTCATCTATGGGGAGGCAAAGATGAAGTCAGCCAGATTCTCTAACCCAGCTGAAAAGCCTGAATTCATAGAGGAAGCGCCGCCCCACCCCTCAGTGAGGAAATTCCTGAGATTCTCAGCTTCCAAAGGGGCCCAAATTCTGAGACTTATTGATATTCTGCTGCGATCTCGGTGTCATGGGAGCCATGCTGGAACTGTGCCAGGGGATTCAGAAAGGGGAGAACAAGGACCATTGAAAGGTGTGCGGCACCCACCCCCTACATCAGCACAAACCGCGTCCTATGGGAACACTGGGCGTCTGTATAGAAGGACCAGTTTTTCCATCCACTTAAATATAGGACACACACACACACACACACACACACACACACACACACACACACTCATATTTTGGTGAGTTGGCCTTGATGGGTTCTGTCATAATTCTGATGCATTAACTCTGATGGATCTCATTTAGCAGGAGTGGGCTGCTCAGAGACATCAGTGGGGCATTAGACGTAATCAGCCCATTAGGTGATATAGCAAATTGCAACAAAGTGTTACTTTTCGCTGCAGGTGCCTTTATGCTTTTAGGTGATATGATACAAGAGCTAGGTAGCCAATGTGCCAAAATCAGATAACTTCTTGAGCATATCCTTTCCATTATTGTGAAAAAAAATAAAATAATAATATGCACGTCATCTCCTATGGGCTGCAATCACACTTTTGCACTTCTGTTGTTGCCAGCATTAAAGCGGTAGTAAACCGCAAAAAAAAAAAAAAATACTCCCTTCAAATTAAAAAGGTCATAATGTGCTGGTATGCATCCCATACTAGCACATTATGAAAGACTTACCTGAAAACAAAACCCTCCAACCACACTCTGTCACCGCTAACAGGGTTTCCATCTTCACCCGGTCTTCCTTCTGGGTTCGAGGGCAGCTGCCAATTGACTGGCCAAGCCGCCATGAAGTCACTCCCATGTATGCACGTTGAAGACACGGCCGCAGCATGGCTCTTTCTATTGATGGCACGCCGTCCATTGAGAGCGAGGGTGCATGCGCTGGTGACATCATCGGCGCTGCTAAAATTAATATCTCCTAAACCGTGCATGTTTAGGCAATATTTATTGTACCTACAGGTAAGCCTCATAGGCTTATATGTAGGTGTAAATTAAAAAAAAGCCTTACAACCACTTTAAAAAATAAAAAAAAAAATAAAAAAAAAAGGATTATAATTTGTTACAGTCCTGTCCCCTGCAGGGCAAGTTACATGTACGGTACTTTAAAAATATATTTATGCTTGGACTAATATAACTCTAATATATTACATAATTAGTGATAGCATCCAGCAAACATAAGTGCAATGATCATGAACCAAAACAGCAAAAAAAAATACCAAAGTATGTAGCACTAAAAAAACATCCATGAACAATTCAATTCACGCAAGATGTAATTGTTGGATCTGTGTATAGATAGGAGAACCCAACACCAACTTCCAAAAGTGATGAGCAGCAGCAGTCGCACCAAGGTGATCAACTAAAGCCTCTTACCAGATAGCAGTGACCCTCAAGTTATAGAGTGGTCACAAGAGCTTATGGTTACATTGGTCTCCCAAACACTCCAGTAGCACCGATACTCAGAGGGTTAGAATGTCACTTAGTAACCAGCACAGATCCAAAGTGAGCAGACATATCCTCAATAATGCTCCCCCCACCCCAAAGAATCCCCATGTTGATGAGGACAAGGGCCTCTTCCCGAGAACCCTGGCCATTGGTTGTCGGGGGCTGCGGGCAGGGAGCTTGTTAAAGGTGGCCCCTAGATCCCGGCCCAACACCCTATGTAAATGAGTATGGGATAAAATAAAACAGTACACTTTCCCCTCCGAACAGGGCATGCAATAGAAGCACACTTGTTGCTTTGCAGTGCACTGAAAAAGAAAAAAAAAAAAAAGAAGGTTAAATCTTTGGTCTATGAAAGTACGCTCAGGGCTTAATAAAAATGAAGGGCACCGATCCGTTCAGATCCGCCTGTCAGTTTTTAAGGCGGACCTGAACGGATGCTCCATAGAGGTCTATGGAGCGTTGGATGTCAGCGGTGACATGTGCGCTGACATCCAACCCGCTCAGATCCGAAAAAGTGTGACGGAGGAAAAAGCCATTTTTCCATCCGTCATCGAATCGGATGACGACGGACTCTACGGTCCGTCGTCACTGGATCTCCCATAGGGGAGAGCGGCGCTCTGACAGGTCCGTCTCTGCGCAGTGTGCAGAGACGGACCTGTCATCTTCCTGAACAGCGGAGAACGCTCCGGCGATCCCCGCTGAGCAAGCAGATATCCCTGCTGATCCGCCCCGTGTGAAGGAGGCCTAAAAGTGTAAATGAGCCCTAAAAGTTATTCATGTGTTAACGTTTATATTGTTGTTAGGTAGACTTCAGTCATCTCTGTGAAATATCTACAATTACCGTATACCCACTGCACCGTAAAACCTGGGTTCACCAGTAGGTGGATCTTTAAATGTAACTCCTGATACTAATAAAGACCAGAAGCTGCAGAAAAGCCTTGTTCACCCTGGCAGTCTTGCATTTAGCTTTTCTGTTCAAATCAATTCCTTGTAGTACAATTTAAGCCTGATCATTTTGTATGGTTCAAAACGCACTGCACTCGCAAAAAAAAAGGTGCATGCACCTTTTACCACACTGGAATCCTATTTCATGGGTGTTGACACCCCTGCGATCCAATTTATCTAATCGCACTGTATTTTGCGAACCTTTTTTGGGGTGTCGTTAACATTGAAACACATAGCGGTTTGCATGAACAGAGTGCAATTGTGACGCAGTGCGGGAAACGCACAGGAATCTCTGTGATTCCTGCACTGCATCAGGGTACACCAAGAAGGTTTACATTAATGTAACTATGTTTAGAGTCCTGGAAGCACAGAAATCCATTTTCCCTATAAAAAAAAATAAATAAATAAATAAAAAAAAAATAATTGGTCGAGCGGACCATACCTAAATCCAGGCAAATGAACAGTGTGAATGGCTTCATTCAAAAACCATTGGGTTCACACTATAGCGACATCGCATGCGATTCACACCGCACTGCTGTGCAGATCACATGCGATGTCTGTGCAATGCAAAGTCAGACATACAAATTGTATGGCTGAATTTGCATTGCATTCGTACCAAAATGGTGCGAGACCCTTTTTTTGGTCCACACTGGAATTCGATCGCAGAACACCCATGTGATCCGGTTACTGTCCAAATTCATAGCTCGCACTGCGATATGCAAACTGATCTGGGGGTGTCATTAACTTCGTATTGAAACCCACAGCGGTTCGCAGAGGGCAATGTGAACTGGCGGCGATTCAGGTTCGATGCGGGAACCCGCACTGGATTCGCAGGGTTTTCCCGCATCGCACAAGTGTGAATCGAGCCTAAAAGCTTAAAAATGCAGGTTGGACATGGCCAGTATGAATGAGCCCCAAGGCCCCTTCAGGGACGAGGTTCCAGAATGCAGAAGACGTGTGTTTCAGAACAGACAGGGCCCTAGATGCTGGTACCACTCTGCAAAGCATTGCATTCAGCCCCATCCCCCATCCCGCCGCAGCCTGCATAGCTTTTCGGCAGAATTCTTGCAACAGGGCTGGACGCTGCACCTCTCCATCCCATGCGCATTATACAGTTGGGAGGGATGCACTGCAGCTGAATGGCTTTGTGTGCAAGGAGCCCAATACTCGCATGCAAATAAGTTCTTCAAATCAGAAAAGATAAATTCTCAGGTACAAACAAATATACTGGACGTTCTGTATAATGCTTGCATCTAGTGCATAAACATACTTGCCAAAGCATGTGCATCGTTATTTTAAATTTTTTAATGATCGAAAACCAATGAGAAAGTCACTGTCGTGCAGATTCTGCCTGCACAATCTTAATTTGATCTCACCTTAAAGTGACTGCAAAGCTTAATTTTCTTATTAATAATTAAACATGTCATACTGTACTTACCTGCTCTGTGCAGTGGTGTTGCACAGAGTAGCCCCAAACCTGTTCTTAGGTCCTCCACCGGAGCTCCGGGACCCTCCTCTTCTCAGTGCGTCACCACCGGAAGCCACTTCTTATGGGGGGTTCCCCTGCAGGCTCACTCCTGAGCTGGGCTGTGTGTGTGTGTATATTGACACACACGGTGCCCACTCAGCCCTGCCTCCTGCTCACAGGATTTGACAGCAGCGGGAGCCAATGGCTCCCGTTGCTGCCTCTGTGAGCAGAGAGCGAAAAGAGAATGCCGCTGCAGATGGGCACAGCGGTTAAACAGGATCGGGTATGCATACAGGGTGTTGAGGGGACAATACAAATACAGACTTCTTTTACCTTAAAGGAGTTGTAAAGTCAAACTTTTTTTTATCTTAATGTATTCTATGCATGAAGATAAAAAAAACACCTTCTGTGTGCAGCAGCCCCCCCAGCACCCCCTAATACTTACCTGAGCCCCAGCTCTGTCCAGGAGTGTCTCAGTCGAGACTATCCCTCTTGATTGGCTGACACGGCAGAGGTGCCATTGGCTCCCGCTGCTGTCAAAGTCAGTCAGCCAATCAGGAGAGAGAGCAGATCACATGCGATGTCTGTGCAATGCAAATTCAGCCATACAAAAATTGTATGGCTGAATTTGCATTGCATTCGGACCAAAATGGTGAGACGGGCAGCAGCTCCATATCTACATGGACACACACAGCTGTGACCTGGCTCGGGTGCCCCCATAGCTGCTTGCTGTGGGGGGCACTGAACAGGAGGGAGGGGCCAGTAGCACAGAAGAGGGACCCGCAAAAGAGGAGGATCTGGGCTTACCACTACACAGAGCAGGTAAGTATAACATGTTTTTTTCTTTTTCTCAATAAAAATAACAAACGAGACTTTACAATCACTTTAACGCATTAAGGTAAAAATTGCTCAGCCTTTAAAAGCACCTCAATGTTATATTAATGATTTACCTGGATGCATTACAATGAAATGTACCAATAGTAAATTGAAGCAAACAAAGCTATTGTGCGCCCTGCTTTGATCTGTCTGGGGCTACACTAATGCTTCCGTCCTGATAAGATATCCTAAAACCACAAACCGGACGCCATCTTCCTCAGAATACAATGCTCCCATAATTCACGGCGATATCTAGTGCACTTTTACAACAGAATGTCAGGTTATACAAGTGGGGGAAATTGACATTATCAGCGCTTGTGTAGGCAGAGTCTGCAATGCTGAAGTCAATATTTGCTGATCTGACACATATGATGAGCAATGAGAGGGCTTTAAATACAAGTTTCAGAGCTGAGTCAGACTGCTGATTTACAATCCTTATCTAAACCTTCACAATACAAGTGTTTTTTTCCTTCATGTGGAACTAAAGGTTTGAGTCACTTGTTGCAAGAGAGCTCCTGACATTGATGCACTCAGCAATGCGCTTTGGCCCGGCACAGTCACCTCTAGAAGCCGCTCACACAGACGCATTGCCTTTGGCACCCACTGAAAATGCGAGATCACACCTTTCTTCCATCGATTGGATTTAGGGATTTTTATAGTTACTCTGTTTTGAGGATTTGAACTTTGTGGACTCCTTTTCTTTGCACTAGACCACAGAATGTAGATATATATATATATATATATATATATATATATATATATATATATATATATATTAATGAACTATGTATATTCATTTCTTGTATGCTATTAAAGTGAATGGGGTCGCTCCACAACCGCGAGTCAAACGCTACACTCAGCTGCGGCTCGGTATTCCCAATTGAAAATTCTGATCAACTGTCAAGAAAAAAAAAAAAACACCACCACAGGCATTCAGGCAGCAGCAGTATCTCCTATGAGGTGCTGTCAGCTCTGCCTGCACTGCTCTCTGAAAAGTGATCTAGCACAGATCGCTTTTCAGAGACCAATGAGCGCTCCTACAGCCAGCGGTACTGTTAAACTGAGGATAGAATTTTGATTAAAAAGGAATTCTTAGGAAAAGTCTTAAGAAATGTTGTATGAAACGTCTCAGAACATCTGAATGTTGTTCAAAAATTTGTTTGCTTTTAGGCACTTACGGACCGCCTGCCATGTACTGCAGACGGGCGACATACTTGCATGCCACTGCCAGTTTCCAGGGAATGGGTGCCCCACCCCACGACACCTACTGTGATTGTACGCAGCGGAAGTCTGTCAACAAGTCCCGGTCAATGATTCGTGGCCCGTGGACCTGCTGATCGGCTGTGTCCAATCACAGCCCAGAGCCTCTAAAGGATAAGAAACAAAATAAGGTGTAGTAAAAAGCAGCACAAACTATTACACACATAGTTAGGCACACATTTAACCCCTTGATCGCCCGTGATGTTTACCCCTTCCCAGCCAGTATCCTTAGTACAGTGGCAGTGCATATTATTAGCACTGATCACCATTAGTGTCACTGGTGACATCAGTCAGTTTCCTCCCCAGCGTCAAGTTGCTGATCACCGCCATTAATATATTATATATATATATATATATATATATATATATATATATATATATATATATATATATATATATATATATATATATATATATATATATATATATATATATATATATATATATATATATATATACACACACATACATACATACATACATACATATATACACACACACATACAGTGGATATAAAAAGTCTACACACCCCTGTTAAAATGTCAGGTTACATCTGTGATGTAAAAAAAATGACAAAGATAAATCATTTCAAAACGTTTTCAACCTTTAATGTGACCTATAAACTGTACAACTCAGATAAAAAACGAAATTGAAATCTTTTAGGTGGAGGGAAATAAAAATAAAACAATAAAATTATTTGGTTGCATAAGTATGCACATTTTCATTTTATTACAGCACTCAGTCTTTTTGGGTATGAGTCCATCAGCATGGCACATCTTGTCTTGGCAATATTTGCCCACTCTTCTTTGCAAAAATACTCCAAATCTGTCAGATTACGAGGGCATCTCCTGTGCACAGCCCTCTTCAGATCACCCCACAGATTTTCTAATCGGATTCAGGTCTGGGCTCTGGCTGGGCCATTCCAAAACGTTATTCTTCTTCTGGTAAAGCCATTCCTTTGTTGATTTGGATGGATGCTTTGGGTTGTTGTCATCCTGAAAGATGAAGTTCCTCTTTATGTTTAGCTTTCTAGCAGAAGCCTGAAGGTTTTGTGCCAATATTGACTGGTATTTGGAACTGTTCATAATTCCCTCCACCTGAAGAAAAACAGCCCCAAAGCATGATGCTGCCACCACCACCATGCTTCACGGTGGGTATGGTGTTCTTTTGGTGATGTGCAGTGATGTTTTTGCACCAAACATATCTTTTGGAATTATGGCCAAAAAGTCCAATCTTGGTTTCATCAGACCATAACACATTTTCCCACATGCTTTTAGGAGACTTTAGATGTGTTTTTGCAAAATTTTGCCAGGCTTGGATGTTTTTCTTTGTAAGAAAATGCTTCTGTCTTGCCACTCTACCCCATTGCCCAGAAATATGAAGAATACGGGAGAATGTTGTCACATGGACCACACAGCCAGTACTTGCCACCTTTAAATGTTGCTGTAGGCCCTTTGGCAGCCTCACTGACCAGTTTTCTTTTTGTCAATTTTGGAGGGACGTCCAGTTCTTGGTAATGTCACTGTTGTGCCATATTTTTTTTCTCCACTTGATGATGACGGTGTTCGCTGTGTTCCATGGTATATATAATGCCTTGAAAATTCTTCTGTATCCTTCTCCTGACTGATACCTTTTAACAATGAGATCCCTCTGATGCTTTGGAAGTTCTCTGTGGACCATGGCTTTTGCTGTAGGATGCGACTAATGTCAGGAAAGACCTACCAGAACAGCTGAAAATTTGAGGTTAATCAGAGGCACTTTAAAATGATGGCAGGTGTGTACTGAAACCCATTTAACATGAGTTTGAATGTGATTGCTTAATTCAAAAACACTTATGTAACCACATTATTTTAGTTTTTTTTTTTAGTTCCCCCCTAAAAGATTTTAGTTTGTTTTTCATTTGCATTGTACAGTTTATAGGGCATATTAAAAAGGTGGAAAAAGTTCAGAAATTATTTTTATTTATTTACATCACGGAAACATCACACACAGGGGTGTGTATATTTTATAGAACCACTGTATATACCAGTTTGTAAGCCCTATAACTTTCAAGCAAAGCAATCAATATACACTTATTGGGATTTTTTTTTCTCTCTTTTATCAAAGACATATAGCAGAATACATTTTGGCCAAGATTTATGAAGAAATTCTATTTTCTTTATTGAATATAAAGCATATTCAATAAAGAAAAATCGAAGCAGAAAGTAAAAAAAAAAAAAAAAAAAAAAATTTCAAAATGTTGTCTTAACCACTTCAGTCCCAAAAGGATTTACCCCCTTCCTGACCAGAGCACTTTTTGCGATACGGCACTGCGTCGCTTTAACTGACAATTGTGCGGTCGTCCGACTTTACACCCAAACAAAAAATTGACGTCCTTTTTTTCCCCACAAATAAAGCTTTCTTTTGGTGGTATTTGATTACCTCTGTGGTTTTATTTTGAAAAAAAAAAATATATAATTTTTTACTTTGATATAATATCCCCAAAAAATATATTAAAAAAAAATAAAAAATTAAAATAAAAATAAACATTTCTTTTCTCAGTTTAGGCCGATATGTATTCTACATATTTAAAAAAATAAAAATAAAAATATATCCCAATAAAGCGTATATTAGAGCTGCAACTAACGATTATTATGTCTGTCGACTAATCTATCGATTATTTTTACGATTAGTCATCGACTAACAATTATTTTTATTTTATTTAATCAAGTATTCTTTTTTTTGATTAGCCAAATAATCCTTTGGATAACTAAAAAAAAAAAAAAAAAAAAAGTACATAAAAAAAAAAAAAAAAGTAAGATAAAAGAATAACTACATACATATAATATATATGTAGTTATATTTCATCTTACCTTTTTTTATGTACTTATTTTTTGCAAAGTTAAGGTAAAAGAATATAACTAATAATAATGTATATAGAAAGAATATAACTAATATATATAAAAAATATAATGTATGTATGTATGTATGCATGCATGCATGTATGTATGCATGTAGTTATATTCTTTTATCTTACCTTTTTTTTTTTATGTTCCGTTTTTATTTTCTGTTCAGAAGTTTAGAATTTATTTTTTACAATGCTTTCTTTTTTTTTCTTTTTTTTTTTTTTAAGGGGGGGGGGGGGGTGGGGACAGTGTCAGTGTGTTTTTTTTTTTTCTCATTTATTGCAATTTTTATCAGCCCTGTTGGGGGCTATGGTGAGATATCAGGGGTCGTAACAGACCTCTGACATCTCCCATTTGAGACAGGGAAAGGGACACAGATTCCCCACTCCCTTTCTCTGTAACCTCCGCTGCACTGATAATGAATGGAGAGAAGACAGCGGCTTCTCTTCATTCATTAATGTGAATGGACAGAGTTCATTCAGAAAACGAAGGAGCCGGGTTTACCAGCTCCCACCCTTCGCTCTCCATCCTGAGATACCGAGGGGGAGAAGAAAGAGGGGGACAGCAGCATGGAGGGGGACAGATGCACGGAGGAGTGAGGGGGACACGGAGCAGCATGGAGAAGGAAGGATGGGGAAAGGAGGATAGGGGACAGTCAGCGGTGATGGTGAAAGCCGCGGTGGGGGTGTATTTACCTGCAACCCACGCAACGTGTGACGCATCGGCGCTTTTCACGCACGTCAACGTATTTTCTTAGTCGACTCCGTCGATGCGTCGTGGCAGCTCTAGTGCCGACGTATATGTGGTTAATTTGCGGGAATCCTCCCTGCTGTGCTATTATATTCCGACAGGGGACTCGCACCAAAACTTTCCAACAATCGCATTCGTTAGGTCAATTATTAGATGGACTTCTCACAAACAGAGAGGAATGGCCATAGGTGGATTGAAATTTGCTCCTGCTGACCCGGTCGAATTTCGATCCATCTATGAACAGCTTTAGTCGTCGATAGTTTAAGGGCTCATTCAATGGGTTAATCTTGTCAATAGAGACAGAGTGCGTGTACGAACTCACCCACAGCTCCCATTTTGACAGGTATGCAGTGTGTCTGTGAACCCGTCCCTGCATACCTATCAAACTTGGAGTTGTGGGCGAGTTTGCGCACGTGCTCCATTGACAGAAACAGGCTGCCTTTGCACAGCTCCATGCTGTTGAAAGGGATAAATAAAAGGCTCTTCACACTGCATGGGACAGTTCACCCTTGAACAGAAAAAAGCTAAAAAACTTTTAGGCAGTTTTTTATTTTTATTTTATTATCTTTTGTAAAAATTATTTAGCCTAGGTTCACACAAATTCGGTGCAGGCGAGCCAGTGATCCCTGCATGTTTCCTGCACCGCATTGCAATCGCACTGTATTTGCAATCTGCTACGAGTGTCAATACAAAGTTAATGACACTCCAAACACATAGCATATGCAATGTGGTTTTGCCTACACTGGATCGCATGGTACAAAACGACCATGTGATCAGGCTAAAAAAAAAGTGCCTGCGCTTCTTTGGCGCGGTGAGATTTGAGCTTATTCAAAAATGAATGGGTTCAAATGGCAACACACTGAATCACATTTGAATTGCGCAGGAATGCGGTTCCTGTGCAATTCAGATACGGGTTATAGTGTGAACTGGGGCTTAAACCTCAGGAATAAAAGCACAAGAGACTGAAATTTAGAAAAACTGAAATCAATGGGTTTTAGTTCAGCTTTAACTTAATAAAATACAAAATAAATAAAAAGACTGATACATACATATTAAAATTGAACTTCAGCGTGGCAGAGTTGTTACAATCTGAATAGAAAACCTACCAATAACTTAGTTTTCATATTTTAAATTGGGAGGGTTGTTTATATGCAATCTAATCTCCAGAAGCAGATGACTAAAAACTATTTCTCGCCTGTGCCAGGAGAACGCCACCCATATTCGAGGTCTGTATAGTTGCTGGCAGGTTGATTCAAATTCAGGCTTTTAATAATATTTGGAGATTCCAGAGGTAAGAGCACCAAAAAAAAAAAAATAAATAAAATAAAAAATGTACACTTCTCTTTAATTTTCAAAGAGCATTTAAACCCAACCACTATAACATTCACATGATCTCTGACACGTTAAAGTGGTTGTAAAACCCGAAGGTTTAAAAAAAAAAAAATAAAATAAAAAAAACCTTCCAATATGAAGCCCTCCAAATACTTACCGCACAATCTCGATCCAGCAATGTGCACAAGAGTGGCTGCTGTCTCAGTTCTCTGCCTCCTCATTGGCTCCCACTGCTGTCAATCACAGCCAGTGAGGAGGGAGCGGAGGCCGTGCCAAGTCCCATTCGGTGTGTCTTATGGATACACAGAGCAGGGCTTGGGGGCGAGCAGGCACAAGTCCCCCCCAATACAAGCGGCTTGCTATGAGGGCACTCAGCAGGGGGGAAGAGGAGCCCAGAACGCCGGCAGGGGACCCAAGAAAAAGAGGTTCCATTGCACAGAGCAACTAAGTATAACATGTTTGTTATTAAAAAAATAAAATAAAAATATAAAGCCTTTAATTTCACTTTAACATCATTTGAAAAGTCATTTTCAATCTACCTACTGCTTTCTTGCCATGAAAGTCCTTGGCAGGCGGGCACATTGCTATAAGGCCCGGTTCACTTCTATGCAGTTTGCTTTTCATCTGCTCCTGCAGTGCTTTATGCGGTGCGTTTGCCCAATTTTTTTGAGGCGTTTTGCGTTTGCTTTTTTTGCCCATTTTGCTGCTGGGCAAATGAAAAAAAAAATGCAAAAACGCATCAAAAACGCACTACATGCCTTTCTGCAGCGTCTCCATTGAAGTCTATTGAACCAAAAACGCACCTCTGCTTTTAAAAAGCAAGCAGCATGCTATAGGAGTACTTGGCAGGGGGAAGGAGCCAGGAGCACTGTCAAGGCATCCCAGAAGAGAAGATCAGGGGGCTGCTCTGTGCAAAATGATTGCACAGAGCAAAAAACTATTTTTCACAATCCCTTTGGGCTGTTGTCAGCTAAAAGGCTCATTCAATATAAATCCCAGCAGTCAGTTGTCTTCACATGGTAACACACAAATGCAGATCTGCATAAAGAAAAGTGCCGAATAAACATGCACAGACGATAACAGAGCTACTGACCACAGCAGTGGAGGTTCCTCTACATTTTTATGTGCAGTTTCTTTGGTCCAATAGTTGGCACACAGGGCCTTTGCATGGGCATTACTCATGTAATGAAGTTGTAGAGATGAATGAGTCACCCTGCCTCTCTATACAAGGTGACGTGAGCAGAGTAGCAAAAAGATGTTGACAGGCTCCAGTAGTTCATTCAAATGGTAATGAAAGTCTGGTACACTCAATTACGGGCCGAGGGCCATTCACCTGGCACATTGGAGGTTCCTGCGTGCAATCAGAGGTCTACGTCATTCAATACAAAGTCGCAAAGTGTTTAGCTTCCCCCTACAGCACTTCTACTGTGAAAGGAGCGATGTGCCAAGATGACAAAGTCTCATCCAAGCAGCAAAACAAGGCAACAAATACAAGGAGCACAAATACATAGGAACAAATCAGAATAGACTAGAAACATGACGACATTTTGATAAAGCCCAGGCTCACACTGATGAGATGCGGGAAACGCAGCGAATCCTGTGCGTTTCCTGCACTGCAATCGCACAGCGTCCATGCTGCGGATGTCAATGTTAGATTAACGATACCGTGAAACAGCTAACAAAACAAAGTGCGATTGCCAGAATCACATCGCATGGGTGTGATGCGATTCAGGTTTGGGAAAAAAAAAAAAAGGGTCCTGCACAGACACCGTATGTGATGTGCACAGGAATGCGGTGCGAATCACATACAATTTCTGCCGCAAAGCACAGTGTGAATCCAGGCAAAATCGAATAAAGTTAAAGTGTCACCAACCCAGGACCCTGCATTCACTATATCTGATTTTACAAGCATTTTAAACTAGGGCTTATTTTTGGGGTAGGGCTTATTATGCAAGCCCTCCTGGAAAATAACGCTGGGTCTCATTTTCAGGGAAACATGGGTATTGGTTGGGGACTGTGGAAGGAGGAGAGGATCAGAGAGACAGGATCAAACAGCCTTTTTACACAATACAGAGGATTAACCCCTTAGGTTCCACAGTGAGTATAACAAGCATGCTTCACTGCATATACAAACTGATTTTACTGTTGTGGGTTTAGTCACACTTTAAAGCACATGTAGGATTTTTTTTTTTTTTTTACTGCTTTAGTCCAGCCTGAGATCGTGTGGATGGGCTTCTCCTATGGGTCACAGGAGTGCAATTCGTTTCGCACTCCTGTGACCCATTTTCAGGTCTGAAGTCCGCTCTCTGCTGACATCACAGAAATCAGTCCAGGCACCGCGTCATCACGACAATAAAGTGTGGATCCGCCAGATCCCTGGACTGATACCCGTCTCAGCAAGCTGCTGAGAGCCTGAAATGGCCACTCCCCGCCCCTCCACAGCTCAGCCCTCCAGTGAGCACAGGGGAGGCAGAGCGGAGAGATGCTGATTGACAGGCAGCAGCTCTCTGCTGGGGGGGAGCAGTGAGAACAGAACCATCTGCGATGTTCGGTGGCTCGGTTCCCAGTGCAGAGGCGATGGGAGACTGATGCTGCATCCAGCCAAGTATGAATAGGGGGGCACACACACTTCTCTTTTAAAGTAGAACTATGGTAAAAAGAAAAAAAATTGCATCAATGAAGCAGTCTGTCAATGGCATTAACAGAGCAGCTTTTGTTTTTCCAAGTCCCCCATAACACCGTTTTATTACATGTAATGCTGCCAGTAGATCTGTTATTTTTCCACTTTAGCAGGCCCAGTCAGTCCAGCAAAAATGTTACAGAACTCAGTACAAACTCCTAAAGGCCTCATTGACACAGGAATACCGATCCACACACCTCTATAGGACAAACAGGTGTTCCATGCAGAGCTGCTTTACCTGACAAAACAGTTTGTATTTTAGTGAATCCTTTCCTGAGATTTACACAGCTGTGCCACACTGCTTAGGCCTGTCTGGCAGAGGAGGGGACCTGATTTTTAATCTGCTGCAGTTTCAGTTTACAGGTCCCCACCCTTTGATTGGGCGGTGAAAGAAGCAGTAGCACACCAATGAATCAGGCCATCTGTTGATTTGCTCCTTGTCATTCACTTTCTCTTAGCTTTACTACTGTAAAAGTAGACTGCCGGAGGCTGATAAAGTACAATACAAGCACTTGCACTGAACATAATCATATTTCTGCCTTTTAAATATGCTGGAAGTTCACATAAAGCGATCTAATGCCCCGTATACACGGTCGGAAATTCCAACCACAAAATCCGACGGATTTTGTCCGACACTGGTGTTGCATACACACGGTCGGACAAAGTTGTTGGAAAATCCGATCATCCTGAACGTGGTGACGTTCGTTGCGTACGACGGGACTACGTAGAGGCTAGTAGCCAATAGCTTTGGTCTTGTAATGTGATCTGAGCATGCGTGGCACTTTGTCCGTCAGAATTCGCTACACGCGATCGGAAAAAGTCGGATAGGACTTTGTTGTCGGAAAATTTGAGAGCAGGAGATAAAAACTTTGTCCGTCGGATTTTGGCCGATGGAGCCTACACACGGTCGGAATTTCCGACAACTTTGTCCGATAGGACATTTTCCGTCGGAAAAATCCGACCGTGTGTACGGGGCATAAGAGTAGAAAACAGTAATAAAAACCTGACAGAGGTTCTAATTCTTACTTTACACCAAGAAGCAATGTGAATAAAAACGTGACCTCCAAGCATCCTAATAGCACATACAAATGACATGTAGCCCATAAAGCTGGTCTGTCTGCCCGTTTTTATTACTCCCAGCGGATATTTAAATCCTACACAATCAGAGCGGGGGGGGGGGGGGGGGGGGGGGGGGGGGCGGGTTATTAACCTAACAGGAAATGACAGTCTTCTTAAAGTAAATACATAGACATTGCAGGAAGCAAGACGGTGAGAACGGGTTTCCCCCACTGGAAGATTTTCATTATCCCTCGTTTCTTCTGACAACGCAAGAATTTGGGGTATCGTATCACCTTCTGTACCAGAGACAATTGTTAAGCACCAATATAGAGGGCAACTCTACCCAGGAAAAGCCCAACAAATGTTCTAACCTTCCATATTTCCAAAACTAAAAACAGTTTAGGTTTTACATGAACTTTAAAAAAGTTTGTTAACCTCTTTGCGCCGGATTCCGATATTTATCCTTTTGGGTCTTGTAAAGTTGGAATTTTGTGGTTAGATCCACTTAGGTGTACTTCTCCTTTAAGCCATGTTTAGTATGAAGATGCAGGAAATAGAGGTGTGCTGCTCGGCTTTCCAGGAAAAACTATCAGAAAGACTTGTAGGAGGACTGCCCAGGTTTTTCCATGTTGACAAGTACATATTTAGCTGTGACCCAATAACTGGAACTAAGGAGGCTGGAAAGCCAACTCCAGGGCCCACAATACTAAACTAAGCAGATCTCTTAAAGGGACAGGAACACAAATGAATAGTTTGTGAAAGGCTGCAGTCACACTTGTATGGAAATGCGCAAAATTGCTAAATTTTGATGCATTCTTCTGCAAATATGACGCCGGGCATATTGCTAATTGCATAGTTAAATGATATAAAATATATTTTACCAACTAAAAATTAGATTTTCTGACTGTTTATTCCTGAGATTTACACAGCCCGATCAGAGAGCAGAACCTCTTCCCTGATGCCCCGACTTCTCTGCTGCAGGTAAAGCCCAATGCCAGTTTGGGAGATGGACTTAAAGCGGAGCTCCACCCACCCTAAAATTTGCTGCAAATTTAAAAAACGTCCTGGGCGTTTTCTGAGCACTGCGGGTTTCCAGATTCTGATAAGCCCCCTGCCCGTAGACCACCACAACCACCTAAAATGGCCTGGTATGGATTGGGGGCGGGTGGGCTCCCTACACTATTTTTTTTTTCTTTTTTTCTCCCCACAATGTTTATTGCTGGAATTTTTTATTACATTCAGCTGTCAGTGGGGGAGCCCGCTGACAGCTGATAAGTCATTTGTTATTAAAGCGGAGCTCCACCCAAATGTGGAACTCTCACTTATACGCTTCCTCCCCCCCTCCGGTGCCACGTTTGGCACCTTTTGGGGGGGGGGCTGTATTTGACAGGTCCCCTTCCCCACTTCCAAAGACGGGCCGCAGACCGATCTCCCAGATGTTCGACCCCTCCTCTTTACCCTACCGCCAGGCCAATGAGAAAGCTTTGCGATGTGAAACCAAAAGGCTTCACTATCAGGTTCCCTTAGCAGGAATGGCGGGCAGGCGGCAGCACCCAGGATTCAATCCGAGGATCGGCTTGGATGCCAACATAGCGGGCTCCCTGAAAAGGTAAGTGCCCTAATATTAAAAGACAGCCGCTACAGTATTTGTAGCTGCTGACTTAATCTTTTTCACCCAGGCTGGACCTCTTCTTTAAGAACGCTCCTTAACAGCCATCAATTGTCAAAGACACCAGTGACCACCGGCTCCAAAAACTTGCATCTGAATTCGTAGGCTGAACAGCTGCTTGGGAAATTCGCTGTGAAAACGCAGGGGAATTCGCACTGGACATGTGTGAACCTAGCCTAAGGCTTTAGAACCACTTTAACCCCTAAATGCTCGTAGCACGATGCCGCAACCGCCAAACCGCGATTTGGTAGGGTGGTAAAAACTCAGCTCAACCAAGCCTGAAAAGTATATTATTGTCCCCTAATTAATCTTTATGTGGCCCGATTGTCATAGCTGATGCTGCAACCCACTGCCTGCTTATGGTTGGGTTCCTATTTATGGCAATATGATGATTTTGTTGAATCAAAGGATCAGCGTTTAGGCTCGGTTCACACTGATGCGGTACAAATTGATGCAATTTCACAATGCAATTTTGTGTTTTGACAGGTGCTAAATTTCCTGCGATTTCTGAGGGGGACTAGGTATAGCTGGAGATTAAATTCGCACTGCACTCGCACTAAACTCCCACAGGACCCTTTTTTAAACCAGATCAAAAAAATGGGACCGCAGCGATGTGAATGCCCTTCATAGAAAACAATGTGTTTTCAGATGTCATGCGAAACTTAGAATTTTGGATCGCAGCGGATTCGCATCAGTGTGAACCGGGCCTGATACAGCCATAATTAGAACATGGCTTTTCAATAACATTCTGAAACTACCACTTCGAAGATAGAAAAAAAAAAAAAAAACAAGGATGTAGCCACGCTGCCCCCATCAGCCACCTTGCTGAGCCAATAATACTTGGACCTACAGTGTGTGTGTGTGTGTGTGTGTGTGTGTGTGTGTGTGTGTGTGTGTGTGTGTGTGTGTGTGTGTGGTGTGTGTGTGTGTATATATGTATATATATTATATATATATATATATATATATATATATATATATATATATAATATATATATATATATATATATATATATATATATATATATATATATTATAAAACAAAACAAAAAAAGTCTACACACCCCTGTTAAAATGTCAGGTTTCTGTGATGTAAAATAAGAATGTGACAAAGAAATCATTTACAAACTTTTTCCACCATTATGTGACCTAAAAAAATAAAAATAAAATAAAACTGTACAAAAGAATTTCCAAGGCATTAGAAATACCATGGAACACACTGAAAACAGTCCTCATCAAGTGGAGAAAATATGGCACAACAGTGACATTACCAAGAACTGGACGTCCCTCCAAAGTTTATGAAAAGACGAGAAGAAAACTGATCAGGGAGGCTGCCAAGAGGCCTACAGGAACATTAAAGGAGCTGCGGGAATATCTGGCAAGTACTGGCTGTGTGGTCCATGTGACAACAATCTCCCGTATTTTTCATATGTCTGGGCTATGGGGTAGAGTGGCAAGACAGAAGCATTTTCTTACAAAGAAAAACATCCAAGCCTGGCAAAATTTTGCAAAAACACATCCGAGGTCTCCCAAAAGCATGTGGGAAAATGTGTTACGGTCTGATGAAACCAAGGTTGAACTTTTTGGCCATAACTCCAAAAGATATGTTTGGCACAAAAACAACACTGCACTGGTGGTGGCAGCATCATGCTTTGGGGCCGTTTTTCTCCAGTTGGAACAGGAGCCTTAGTCAAGGTGGAGGGAATTATGAACAGTTCCAAATACAAGTCAATATTGGCACAAAACCTTCAGGCTTTTGCTAGAAAGCTGAACATGAAGAGGAATTTTCATCTTTCAGCGTGACAATGACCCAAAGTATCCATCCAAATCAACAAAAGGAATGGCTTCACCAGAAGATTAAGGTTTTGGAATGGCCCAGCCAGAGCCCAGACCTGAATCCCAAAATCTGTCAGATTGCGAGGGCATCTCCTATGCACAGCCCTCTTCGGATCACCCCACATATTTTCAATGGGATTCGGGTCTGGGCTCTGGCTGGGCCATTCCAAAACTTTAAAGAGGAAGTAAAGCCTCCTACAAGAAAAAAAAAAAAAAACGGAACCTGCAAGGCAAAGGCATAATGAGCTAGTATGCATAGCATCCCATCAAGCAGGGTCTCGCTGCTCCAGCGCTGTCATTCGCTGGATCGGCGATGACGTCACTCCCGCGCATGCGCACGAAAGCGGCATATCGGCGTGATCTCGGCATGCGCAGTGCGTCTGCCCGCCGCTGTCCGACAGCCGTAGACAGCGATGCCTGTTTTTTTTCTAAATATCTCCTAAACCATGTAGGTTTAGGAGATATTTATTGGACCTACAGGTAAGCCTTAATCTAGGCTTAACTGTAGGTCAAAGTGGTTTGTAAGGGTTTACAACCACTTTAATCTTCTGGTGAGTGGGCAAACCAAAATCCAAGTCAAGATGTGCCATGTTGATAGGACTCGGACCCAAAAAGTGCTGTAATGAAATCAAATGTTGCTTCAACAAAGAATTAGTTTAAGGGTGTGTACACTTAAGCAACCATATAATTTATTTTTTCTTCCTTCCACTGAAAAGATTTCAGTTTGTTTTCAACTAAGTTGTACAGTTTTTTTTAGGTCGCATTAAAACGTGGAAAAAGTTCCGAAATGATTTCTCTTTGTCTCATTTTTTTACATCACAGAAAGCTGACATTTTAACAGGGGTGTGTAGACTTTTTATATCCATTGTATAGAGAGACCTGTGAGCCCCGTGTCCTTCCAGTACAATGGTTCTTCTGCAATCACCGCGGACGTATCTGCAGCCAGACCTTTCCCACCAGTGGAAACATCTGACAGACATTTGTGAGGCTGAGGGTTGGGGGGCCTTCATGGAGAAAGGTGAAGAGAATAGATTTCACAGTCTGAGGCCCCACACACACACACACACACACACACACACACACACACACACACACACACACACACACACACACACACGGGGAGGGGGGGGGGGCAAGGATCACTAACTTATAATGAAATCTGGAGAATTAACCGACTGCTTCAACTAACGAGCAGCCAGCTTAATTAGTAAAATTATATAAACACCTACCACTGCGGGGACAGCAGTTGAACGAGCTACATGCCGCGTTTTAATAAATAACCATAACAACTAATGACCCGCGTTCCAAAGGGCAACATTATTAATTGTACATGGGGGATGGATGAGGTCATTCCCTTAATAATGTAATACGACCGGTTAGCAATGATCAAGTGCCGAAAACCCAAGGTTACATGGAGGCGGAAAGGGGTGTAGAGAGCCAGAGGTGAGAGGAGGATTGGAAGTGACACACAGAACGAGGGGAACATCGAACGCAAAGAAGAGACGTACAGGAGAAAACAAAGTTGAACTAAAGGCAAAAAACGATTTTCTTTTTAAATAAGTTTTATTTTTGTCATTTGTGTCCCACTGGGGAGATTTTCTCTCACTTCCTGTCCCACAGCCACAAAAGGAAGCGACAGGAAATCCCTCCAAAGTGAAGAAAATTCCTGGTTGTCAAAAGCCAGTGTGTCGCCATTCTTTCACTTTCTTTACACAGGACAAATCGCCCCAAGCCCTGGTTCACACTAGTGCGATGCCAGACAAACAATCGCATGTAGTTAGCAGCACCACTGCTGCTCACATTACATGCAATGTCTGTGTGGTGCGATGTCAGCCATACAGATATTATGGCTGATATTGCACCGTATTCGTGCAAACGCGCACAGGACCCTTTTTTCTGTTCAGGCCAGAATCGTATCGCATGTGTGTTCACACATATGCGATCCGATTCATATCCAAACTGTCAGTTCGCAGTGCGATATGCGAGCGTCGTTAACATATAATGACACTCCCCAGCAGTTTGCATATGGCAGTGTGAACTGCCGCACGTGTCGGGTGCGATGGGGAACCCGCAGTTGATTCGTAGGGTTCTCGCATTGCAATAGTGTGAACCGGCACTAAATCACAAAAGAATGTGCAGGCCATTCCTGCGCAATTCGAGTCCATACATTTCCAATGGGCTCAAATTGCACTACATCGCACCAAAAGTAGAGCAGGGCAGTAGAAACGCACTGCAACCGGGTCAAATTGTACTTTTGTACCATGCAATCTAGTGTAGGCAAACGACCTGCGTTTGGGGTGCCATTAACTTACAATCTGCAGTGGGTGTCAGTGATAACTGCAGTGCATTTTGAACACAGTGTGGAAAACAGCACGGATCATGGATTTCCAGCACCGTGTTATAGAGCAGAGGTCTCCAGACTTTCTAAACAAAGGGCTGGCTTACTGTCCTTCAGAATTTAGGGGGGGCAGAATGGCCAGTGGAAGTAGAAAAGAAAATGCCTCAGAGTCAATGGGAGTAAAAAACAAAAATAACATTGTGCCTGTAGTCAGTAGGAGGAATAGTGGCCCATTGGTATCAGTGGGGGGGGGAATAGTGCCCATCATTGGCATCAGTGGGGGGGGAGGAATAGTGCCCCATCATTGGCATCAGTGGGTGGGGAGGAATAGTGCCCCATCATTGGCATCAGTGGGTGGGGAGGAATAGTGCCCCATCATTGGCATCAGTGGGTGGGGAGGAATAGTGCCCCATCATTGGCATCAGTGGGTGGGGAGGAATAGTGCCCCATCATTGGCATCAGTGGGTGGGGAGGAATAGTGCCCCATCATTGGCATCAGTGGGTGGGGAGGAATAGTGCCCCATCATTGGCATCAGTGGGTGGGGAGGAATAGTGCCCCATCATTGGCATCAGTGGGTGGGGAGGAATAGTGCCCCATCATTGGCATCAGTGGGAGGGGGGGGGAATAGTGCCCCATCATTGGCATCAGTGGGAGGGGGGGGGGGGGGGGGAATAGTGCCCCATCATTGGCATCAGTGGGAGGGGGGGGGGGAATAGTGGCCCATCATTGGCATCAGTGGGAGGGGGGGGGGGAATAGTGGCCCATCATTGGCATCAGTGGGAGGGGGGGGGATAGTGGCCCATCATTGGCATCAGTGGGTAGTGGCCCATCATTGGCATCAGTGGGTAGTGGCCCATCATTGGCATCAGTGGGTAGTGGCCCATCATTGGCATCAGTGGGTAGTGGCCCATCATTGGCATCAGTGGGTAGTGGCCCATCATTGGCATCAGTGGGTAGTGGCCCATCATTGGCATCAGTGGGTAGTGGCCCATCATTGGCATCAGTGGGTAGTGGCCCATCATTGGCATCAGTGGGTAGTGGCCCATCATTGGCATCAGTGGGTAGTGGCCCATCATTGGCATCAGTGGGTAGTGGCCCATCATTGGCATCAGTGGGGGGGGGGGGGGGGGGGGGGGGATAGTGGCCCATCATTGGCATCAGTGGGTGGGGGGGGGACAGTGGCCCATCATTGGCATCAGTGGGTGGGGGGGGGGGGGGGGGGGGGAATAGTGGCCCATCATTGGCATCAGTGGGTGGGGGGGGGGGGGAATAGTGGCCCATCATTGGTATCAGTGGGGGGGTATAATGCCCCATCGTTGGTATCAGTGGGGGAGGTATAATGCCCCATCGTTGGTATCAGTGGGGGAGGTATAATGCCCCATCGTTGGTATCAGTGGGGGAGGTATAATGCCCCATCATTGGTATCAGTGGGGGGAGGTATAATGCCCCATCGTTGGTATCAGTGGGGGAGGGGGGGGGGGGGTAGTGCCTAGTTGTTTATATCAGTGGGGGGCAATTATGCCCTATTGCTTGTGTCAGTGGGAGAAATAGTGTTCCAGCATTGGTGTCAGTGGAAGGAATGGTGCCCCCTTGTTGCTGTCAGTGGGAGGAATAGTGCCCGAGGGCTGGACAAAGGCAAGTATAAAAGGGCAGCACTAGGCCCATGGGCTGCAGTTTGGAGACCACTGTTCTAGAGTGAATGAATGATTTGTATAGCGCTGCAACTGCGAACTGAATCGCCTCGAGGCGCTTGATCCGATCTGCGTTGATTCCTTGGTGGGTCTTGAGTTTTTTCCTGAAGGTCCGATGGTCTTTTTCCAAGCGGATGTTCGTAGGTAGAGCGTTCCATAGCCGTGGTCCTTGGACTGCAAATCTTCGTTCTCCCCTTGATTTGTACCAGGACTTGAGGAGGAGGTTTTGGTTGTTTGATCGGAGGTTGCGATTGGGAGTGTAGTGTTGTATTTTTTCACATAAGTACTGAGGAGCATCTCCTTGTGTGCATTTGTGGTTCAGGCAGAGGGTCTTGAATGTGATCCGGTCCTTTACGGTTAGCCAGTGTAGGATCCTTAGGGAGGTGGAGATGGATTCCCAGGGTTTTTTTCCTGTGACTAGTCTTGCTGCCGTGTTATGAACGACTTGTAGGCGTGCAATCTGGAATTTAGGTAGTCCTATGTAGAGGGAGTTTGCGGAGTCGAGAGTTGATGATTGTTCCTACCACTATGGCTTTTTCCTTTTCTGGAATGAAGGGGATGAGTCTACGTAGCAGGCGTAGAAGGTGGTAGGATCCGCTGACTACTGATCCTATTTGTGCATCCATTGACATTTCTGAATCAAAGATGACTCCGAGACTTTTGGCTTTTATGCTTAGGGGATGGTCTGTCCAAGGATGGTGGGTAGAGAGTAAACCTAACAGGGACACAGACAGCTATAAATAAACTGGCAGGGGGTTCTAATCCTTCTCCACTCTATCCAAAACAAAAAGGTTTAGCCTTCAATTAGATTCCTGAATGGAAAAGGAAATTAAATTAGTATTAAAGTGGAGTTCTAACCAAAAAAGTGCCACATTTGGCACCTTTCGAGGTGGGAGCTAGTACCTGTGTTTGATAGGTACTTTGTCCCCACTTTCGTCGGACCTCGCCGAGGTATGTTAGAGGTCCGGCCCCCTCAGGGAGCATAGCGTGCTTCGGGCATGCGCAGTAGGGACCAGGCTTCACTGCTGTGCTCCCTTAACGGGAATTGTGGCAGCAGCACCCGACAAACATCGGCTGGGGTGCCGACATAGCCGGACTCCAGGACAGGTAAATGTCCTAATATTAAAAGTCACCCGCTACAAAATGTGTAGCTGCTGACTATTTTTGGAGGGGTGAGCGGAACAACGCTTTAAATCCTCTACAGTCCATAATTCCTTTATTATATTTATAAGTTCCGTCCATTGGGTGCAGCAATGAATCAGTGTAACTTCTAGTCAAGGAGCATGCACAACACTCCTCAATACCACTGATGAGACTACATGTCCCATGATCACTTGCACACATCGCTCATGTGCAATGCTGTAACAGAGAGCTGTTTAGGTGGGTGAACCTCAGCTTCCATTCATCTCCATCCTCTCTGTGCTGACTGAGCATGTCAGAGCTGCAGCACACCACTATGTAGTCCCAGGCTAGACAAGTGTGCTGCTGTGGCTCTACAGAGTCAGTGAGTGGAAGGAGCCACTGCACAACCTAAAGTAATAGCATTCATTCTTAACCTCTTTGCACTGGCGCCTCCCGGCTCTTTAAGGGGTTTCAGATGCCGGGTGACGGGTGGGGCTTAATAATCATGTGACTGTCACATCGGTCACATGATTGGAACGCTTTCCATTGGCCGCCAGCAACTGTGCACAGCTCTAAGTACAATCTGGTGCGCAAATATGCGGCCGCTCTGCCTTATGGCCCACCTGCCGAGAGGCTGCATATTTGTGCACTGTCGTGTGAAGGGGTTAAAACGAATCACAAACCAGGAAAACGTAAGGGTGGCCATCTGTTTACTTTTTGTATTCTATTGTATCTGTGTTCAGCCTGGAGTTCCTCTTTTGTTGTTAGGTTTTTCTTTTAAAAAATTATTCTTTTATAGTAAGTATAAAAAACAGTAATCAACCAGAGTTCAAGTGTTACTAAACCCACAACAGTAAAATCAGTCTGTATATGCAGTAAAGCATGCTTGTTATACTCACTGTGGAACCTAAGGGGTTAATCCTCCGCATTGTGTAAAAAGACTGTTAGATCATGTCTTCTCTGATCCTCCCTTTCGTCCACTATCCCCAATCTCCTGAGAGGAGAGAGCCTTGGGGGGCATTCTGCACATGCTCAGTTTGGTGTGTATTGCTAGAGTTTGTTTTTTTTTTTTTTCTTGGGAGAACACATGTGATCAGCACAGGGCCAATCAGCACTGTCCAGACAGAGGGTCAGGGGTCCTAAATCCTCATAGGACAATCAGAGCAGAATGACAACTCCTCCGTAAAGCTTTAACCAGACACAGACTGCTATATACAGCTGATGGGAAAATTTATTTAGCAGTTTATATTTACTAAAACGATTGCATTTCTATGTTCTGTGTACTGTGGGAGAGCAGATATAGTGAATGCAGGGTCCTGGGTTTAGTAACACTTTCAGATATTAAAGCAAAGCTGTATGGACAGATGTGTTGAACCTGCCATCTCGGACATCCTTCCAGATTTTAGAAACGTTAGCTGTGCCTAAACAGTCTTGAGTTCTTCCTGAAAAGTAACCTTGTACATCTTGGTACATGAGGATACCTAGGTAACCTGTGCCTACAGCATCATAGCTGTGTATCTGCAGCATGAGATCTAAGGCACTGCTGTCTCTCACGGATATCTGCAATATAAACACTGAGGGATTCCCGCATCAGCACTGCCTGTGTTGATGGGGGGAAATCAAGCAAATTTGTTTTTTGCAACCCGTGGTTGCAGGAAAAGATGTTTTGCTTTGTGTATAGCCGGCCTTACCGCCATCTAGAGGCCAAAACGTGGTACTTCCCCTTTTAAAATCAATGAAAAAAAAATTTGACCAGCACAGAAAATAGTCCAATAACGTTCTTTTTTCCCCATTAAAAGTCCCTTGCAACATGGAAGAAAGCAGGCTACATTTGCACGGCGACTATCACTGGCGCAAATGACAGCGGCAGGAATCTGGAGACTCCTGCAGCTGTGAGTAGCTAAAACTACAGAATATAGAAGTTGTACAGTGGCTGGTTAAAGGGTAGATGTATGGGGGCATTTGCTGCGATTGTATTTTATATTGTGCTAATGCCCTAATATCCTATACAGGAGCACATAGGTTTTGTTTACACTGGCAGGGGAGGGGCAGTAAAAACAGGCTGTTGATCTGTAGTTTTACTGCCCCCAACAGCACACCTTCAAATTTACATGACAGGCAGAGGGGTGTGTTCATATACGCTTCACAGAGCAAAAGTCAGCACCACCTCTAAAACTTCAAATAAGTCAGTGGGAGCGCACTGCAACTGCATGTCAAATGTGGCTATAATAATAGTGGTAGCATGGTTGTTCAATGTAAAAATCGCCATTAAGATAGAAAAAAAATCCCCCTGAGGATTAAAAGACAAGATGCACAGAAGGCAGCAAGTAGCCTCCTGAATGCCTGTAAACCAGCTGCCAACCGCAGTCTGAAAAGTGATCCACTGAGGATCATCTTTCTGAAAGCGTTTAAGTTTGCCGCCTGTGTGAAGGAGTCCATGGACCTGTTTTTATATTGATACTGGAAAAGAAACTGATATTTTAACTAATGACACCTTAAAAGGCCAGGGGGAAAGAAAAGAGTATCTGTTGTCCAACGCAGCCGTTCTCAACCCTCTTTCAAACGTAAATGTCACATATCATCAATGGGAAACCTGAGCCCAGGACACTGCATGCAACTGTCAACACCAGAGATCTCCGCATCACATCAGAAGCCCCCCCCCCCCCCCCCCCCCCCTCCCATCACATAACAGATCCCCCCCCCCCCCATATCACATAACAGATCCCCCCCCCCATATCACATAACAGATCCCCCCCCCCATATCACATCACAGATCCCCCCCCCCATATCACATCACAGATCCCCCCCCCCATATCACATCACAGATCCCCCCCCCCACCCCCTATCACCCCACACCCACTCCCCCCCCCCCCCCCCCCCCCCCCCCCCCTCACCCCCCCCACCCTCACCATTACCCCCCCCCCCCATAACCCCATCCCACCCCCCCCACCCCTCACAGATCCCCCCCCCATATCACATCACAGATCCCCCCCCCCCCACATCACAGATCCCCCCCCATCACAGATCCCCCCCATCACATCACAGATCCCCCCCCCCCCCCACATCACATCACAGATCCCCCCCCCCCATCACAGATCCCCCCCCCCCCCCCCCATCACATCACAGATCCCCCCCCCCATCACATCACAGATCCCCCCCCCCCCCCAATCACATCACAGATCCCCCCCCCCCATCACATCACAGATCCCCCCCCCCCCATCACATCAGAGATCCCAGGATCTGTCAATGAAGAGACTCAATGGAGTCTCATTAGCCACCGTAGCAGAGGACCTCAATGAAGAATACTTGGGCTGGACGGACATTCCTCAGGAGCCTGTGTATTGTACCCACTGATGCAGATCAGAGAAAAATAATTGATATTTTTTTTTAATTTATATAGATGAATTTATTATATTTTGCAAAAGGTGAATTTAGCTATTCCTGTGAAAGCCCAGCCAGATGTTTTCTAAAATAAGACTGCCGATTATTCCTAATGATTCAATGGAAAACTTTATGGGCAATCTCTGGTGAACATGCCAATCAGAATATATGTCACAGTCCTTCCATGTACCACAGGTGGAAGCTGTCCTATACGTTTTATTTAGACATCAGCATAGAGATTATGTACATCTGTCATTGGAATATGATAATTATAACAATTATTCCCATTATGCAATCACTCTTGAACTACATTACACCAATACAACTACCTACTAACACTTTCCAGGAAGCCTAAAGAGTACCTGTCATCACAGAGCACAATCACAGCTCCATTCTGCTCCATAAAGAACCAGCATCCCTCATCCTCCACCTTCAGCGCTGGATGGAGACATGGCTGGTGATGGGGAACAGTCATCCCCAACAGGTTCCCTTTAACTGCCAACTTCCTCGGAGTCATGATAATGAACATTTCCAAGACCTGGGCAGACTTTATATAGGTGATCCCAATATGCTGTCATACCACATTACTACAGCGGGCATACGTACACCCGTGCCACCCTTTCTGCATCATCTCAGTGTATCATATTAGTACATGAGCTCATCAATGCAATCCTACAACACAGGCTGGCCAGGCTCATAGTGTCACTTCATAGGTGGAAGTCATGGTCCCCCCTCCGGATCCATGGAAGAGGTCTGCGAACATCTCCAGGTGATCAGATCACATCGAAGCTCTGTGGAAGAGCTGGTCAAAACTGGAGCAGTTGTGCATACAACAATCAGCCAGAACTTTATGAGCACCCCCTAATATTGAGGCCGTCCCCCCTTTTACTGCCAAAACAGCCCTGCCCCAACTAGACATGGACTTTACTGAACCTCTGAAGGTATGCTGTGATATCTGGCACCAAACTGTCAGATATGCCTCGTTTCCACTGAGTGGATCGGTTCGGGTCGGTACAGTTTGGAAGGGTTAGAATGGTCCGGCCTATTCAGGTGAGCATTTCCACTGCAAGTCGGACCACCAGGGTCCATACGGGGTTTAGAAAAAATGCCTAGCGTGGCCTCACACTGATTGGCAGACGTTTTTCTGTCCGCCAATCAGTGGAATGTATCGTAACTCCGCCCTAACCGTTCCATTTTCTATGGCCCCATATCTGAAAGCCGCTTTCATAATGGAAACACTGAAAATAGCGTACCGTACCGAACCGATCCACTCAGTGGAAACGAGGCATAACTGATCCTTTATGGCCAGTTCACAGCACATGCAGTCCAGTGCATTTTTGTTCTGCATCAAAAACGCATGGAAAGTAGGTTATATGGTTTCCAATGGCATAGTTCACACCAGTGCAGTCAGTTCCAGGGTTTTTCAGTTCCAAAAAAAAAGTAGAACGTGCTGCATTTTTCCTGCACTGGAACACAGTAAAATGCATCAAAAACGCACTGGACTTTAGTATAGTGAAAAAAAAAAAAAAGCACATGGAATGCATCCGTAAACGCGTCAAAAACACACCGGAAAGGCGTCAAAAAAGCGTTAACGCGCATGCAGAGACGCATACGGAACGGATCTGGAGTGCGTTTCTGTGGTGTGAAGTGGCCCTTAAAGCAGAACTCCAGGAATTTGTTCCTTCCCATGCAGTGGGGCTGTGCCTGCATTGCACGGGTAAACTGCTTGTTTTGTGCCGGGGGGGGGGGGCACAGAAGGAAATTTACTCACCTGATCCTTAGATTCCTGGAAAACCGCGCTCCCCCACTTCCAGTGATGGACTGGTCCTGCCTTCCTCACATCCAGAGCCTGTCTATGGGCATCATGACATCATGAATAGTCCACCGTACAAGACCGCTTGCGTGCAGCGGGGGGCAGAAGCGAAGGAGACTGGTCTTGCGCTTGGAGGATTGGCAGGTTATGCAAGTATATCTCCACTCTCCTCACCCTGACCGAGCAGTAACCCATGAAGCGGGCACAGCCACACTGCATGGAGACACATTTTTTTCCGTGGAATACTTCTTTAAGTTCTGTAAGTTGCGAGGTGGGGCCTCAATGGAGTGGACTTGTTTTTCCAGCACATCCCACAGATGTTCAATTGGCTTGAGATCTGGAGAATTTGGAGGCCAAGTCAACCCCTAAAACTCAGTGTTGTGTTCCTTTTTTGTGGCAGGGTGCATTATCTGTCTGAAAGAGGCCATCAGTGAACACCATTTACATGAAAAGGGGGGGGGGGGGGTACTAAGTTAGGAACAATGTTTAGGTAGGTGGTACTACATGTCAAGTAACATCCACATGACTGGCAGGATCCAAGGTTTCTCAGCAGAACATTGCCTCCACCGGCTTGCATCCTGGTGCCATAACTTCCCCAGGTAAGTGACACACACCCGGCTATCCACATGATATAAAAGAAAACATGATTCATCAGACCACACCGCCTTCTCCCATTGCTCTGTGGTCCGGTTCTGATGATCACGTGTAGGTGCTGTTGGCTAGGGATACAGGGGTCAGCATTGGCACCCTGACTGATCGACACAACGCACTGAGATGCCCATTTCTTCTGCTTTCAGCAGCCCAACTTCAGGGACAACATGTTTACTTGCCCACATATATCACTGACTTTCTGATGCCATGGTAACCAAATCATTAATGTTAACCTGGTCACTGGTCATAAAGTTATGGCTGACCATTGTAGTAACCAATCAGCTTCGATCTCCATCTTGTTCAGTTAAGCTTTGAAAATGACAGTTAGAAGCTGACTGGTTGCTCTGCACATCTGCTGTGTTCTGATAACCCCCGTCTGTGTACACAATGAGAGCCACCATGACAGCACACCCTCCATGTGTCCACACACTCCTATCACAGGGTGGAGGGCGCTGCGAGCCAGGGATGAGCAGGCCAGGCAGGTCTCTGGACTGATCGGACATGCTGTGACTTGTAGTCCCCCCAGCCCACACTCACCGATCACCTCCTGCAGCTCATAGTCATCCCTGTTGATGGACCATGGCAGGGAGCTGAGGTCCGGCTCTGTCATGTCTCTCGCCTCCGCAGAGGGGGTGTTGGATGACAGTCGGGCTGAGCGGCGGCGGCGGCTCTGTCTGTCAGTCTGGGTCTTGCTTAGCCGAGGCCGATAATCCCAGTATAAACGAGGCTCGGAGGCCGGAGATAGAGAGGCACCGGTGAGGGCAGTTCCCGGAGGCTGCTCTGTCTTGTCCCCTTCCCCCGGTGTCTCACTCTCACTTCTTCCCCAGCACTCACATTGCCAAACTTTGCCTTTCCCCTGCCCGGCCTGCCGTGCCCAGGGCCGCGTGACGTCACCGCGCCACGACGTCCTCTCCGAGTCGCCATATTGAGTGTGGCAGAGCTGGGCAGGAGACGTAGCGCTTTGTGTGAGGCTCCATTCATACGGGGCCTCTGGGTTTGGAGGATGTAAATGCAGAAGAAATTATGTTAAAAAAAAAAAAACCTTAGCCTCACATGATATTCTCTGCTGTTTAACATGCACACCATTTGCAGTGGGACTGCATGGAGCAGCCTTGTGTTTGTGGTGGTATGTGCTGAAATAAAGTACAGCGTTCGCTACTTTTACTTTTCAGCGCAGCAGCACCGTGCAATTCAGTCCACAACCTCTCACTACAATGTAGTCAATAGAACTTGATAAAATGTCACATTTAAATAAAGTTTGTTTAAAAATAAACAGTATGATGCGTCACAATCAGCACTGCCATCCTAATGCAGCGCCTGGTGTGAATGTACCCCTAGGCCTCATGCACCCAGATGTTTAGGCCTCTTTTCGCACAGTGTTTGATCCGTGATAGACATGTGCACAATAGAAAAATTTGTTTTGTTTCGTTTCTGTTCGTTTCCGTTGATTCGTAACGATTCGTAAATTCGTAAGTCGTCGGTGTTCGTATTCGGACTCGTTCGTATTTTCATAAGAGTTATTTTTTCATGGATTCGTTTTTCCGTCTAATTTTCGTTTATTCGAAATTCGTATTTTCGTTATATTTTGTATTCGGACGCATTCGTATTTTCGTAGATTTAGTTACATTCATACTTTCGTAAGATTGATTTATTCGTACTTTCGTAACATTGTTTTCGTACATTCGTAATCGGAGCATAATTCATCATTTTATGTAATGTGTATGCTATTATTACATTGTAAGAGACATGGAAAATTACAAATCAAAAAAAAAAAAAAAAAAGTTACGAATGTACAAATTTTTTTCGTTCATTTTGATTTTCGTTGTTCCTGTTTTCGTTTTTCGGATTTTCATTCTTTCGTAGTTTCATTGTTTCTAATTTAATTATTTCGTATTTTCGTTGTTTTTCATATTCGTTCGTTTCGATAATTCGTTATTCGTTAGAATTTTTTGCGAATCATTCGTACGATAACGAATGAACGAATATAACGAATTCGAACGGAAAACGAATTAAAACGAAACGAATTGCACATGTCTAATCCGTGACTCATGCAGGGCCGTGTTCTACTAGAACTGAGGTGTTGCATATGTCTCTTCATACAGGCAGTCCCATTTATGTCTTTTATATTGTAGCAGCTGCACAGACACGGCCGCTCTGTGGGTCCTTGAATTCACTCTGGGTGCGTTCAGGGCCATGCACCCACATAGATGTCATGTTGGGAGCAGCGGCTGTGTCCATGCAGCCGCTGCATCCCAATTGACATGAATAGCACTCAGGGCTGGTGCTCCCACTAGGCAGCCACCTAGGGCGCACTGCTGCCTAGGGCGCCTGGCCACTGGTGTTCCTACTCTCTTCTCTCTGCAGGTAGCAAATAAGTTGGCATCAGCAGGCAGCAGCCGCTCCATTCACACATAGTGTGAGAGGCGCAGCGTCGGCAGAGGACTTAGGGTTGCCACCTTTTCTTCAAGTCAAACCCAAACACTTTAGCGGTGCACTGAACTTTTTTTATAGTATAAACTATACATATTTTGCTATTAAATAACATTTCTAATCATATGAAGTTAATAACAAGAGTTCCCCTTTACATCTGAACTCGCAGAGTTCCCTTTCACTGTAAGGGCGAACTCTGCAGACTCTGATGTAAGGGAGAACTCTGGGGACTCTGACTTAAGGGATGCTCTGGGAACCTTGATTTAAGGGGGAACACTGAGAACTCTGATGTACGGAGAGGACTCTGATGTAAGGGGAAACACTATGGCCTCTGGTGTAAAGGCAAACTCTGATGTAAGGGGTGCTCTGAGAACCCTGATTTACCTTAGTGTACTCACTCAGAGGCAGGAGAGAGAAGGGGGGAGACTTCAGTCACAGACAGGGATGGATAGTGAGCTCACTCACCCCATGGCAGTCAGCACCTCTCATCCAGATGTATCGGAGGCTGCTGGACATCAATCCCAGGTGCTATGCCTCAGAAAAAGAAAGTTGGGACTGGAAATTTGGAATGTGGGCAGACACAGAGGGGTAGGGGTGGGGGGGGGGTAAGAGGTGCAGATTGAGCCCTCTCTCCTCTCCCGTCTGTGTGTGTGTGTGTGTTTGGGGGGGGGCGGGGTTTGTTAATGCTGGTTTTAGGGGCTGTGAAAGAGTAACAGACACTCTCAGCTTAGACAACTACAGCCAGCAACCCTGCTGGGAAGTCATAGTTCAGTCTAAATAATGTGTCCGGGTTTCAGAAAGTCTGAAACCCGGACACATGATTCCAAACCCGAACTGTCCGGGTGAATCCTGGACAGGTGGCAACCCTAAGAGGACTGTGTCTGTGTCCCGACTCACGAATGGAAGCAGGCAAACATTAATTGATGGGCGCTGGTGAGGCTGCATTTAATGGGTGCTGGTGAGGCTGCATTTGATGGTCGCTTCACTAAAAAGGTGGGGTATACATGGGCAGGGCAAAGGGGGTGGAGCCAGGGGGGGGCAAAATTAGGTTTTGCCTAGGGTGTCAAAAATCCTTGCACCAGCCCTGATAGCACTGTGGCACGGGAGATATGCAACACCCCCATGTCAGCAAAGCATGGCCCTGCATGGGGCACGGATCAGATCGTTGCATGGAGCAGCCCTCCACACGGGGCCCCTGGGTTTGGAGGATGCAAATGCAGGAGAAATTATCCACAAAGTGTAAAAAAAATAAACTTTATCCTCCTCACATGATGTTCTCTGCTGTTTAACATGGGCACCGCTTGCCGTAGGACTGCATGGGGCAGCTTTGTATTTGTGGTGGTATGTGCTGAACATTTCTGAAATAAATAACAACGTGGACTACTTTTTCTTTTCAGCGCAGCATCATGTGACGCAGTCCACAGCCACGCAATACACTGTAGCCAATAGAACTTGATAAAATGTCACATTTAAATAAAGTTTGTTTAAAAAATAAACAGTACGATTGCGTCACAGTCAGCACTGCCATCATCCTAATGCAGCACCTGGTGGGAATGTACCCTTGGGCCTCATGCACCCAGATGTTTAGGCCTCGTTGGCACAGTGTTTGATCTGTGTCTCGTGCAGGGCTGTGTTTTACTGGGAAGAAGGCGTTGCATGTCTCTTCATTTTTTTTTTTGTCATAATGTAGAGAATAAGATTTCCTTTCATTTGAGCCCAGTCTTGCCACACAGATTTACTCGAGGCCTGAGCAATCCTCTTTTATTGTTCAGTTAGAGAAATCTTGACAAAGTCTTGAAAAACTTTGTCAAAAACTCCCCCTTGCTGTGAGTGACAGGTGATTTACATATCTCATGCACTAGCCTGAGACAGGCACATCCTGTGTAAAAAGTTCACAATTCACATCCCCCTCCCCTCCCCTCCAGCTCTCCCAGGATTGGCTGCCTTTACTGTGTTTTGACTGGATGTTTCTCATCATGGGATGTGATCCACAGACCAGAGTGAAAGGAAATGCATTCTGCAGTGAACAGCAAGAAGATTATAGGGGAGATGTATGTAGTCAGAGCTGGGCAGAGTAGAACATCCAGTGATCTGATGATTGTTATAGTGCAGTGTGTGTGTCTGAGGTCACCTGATCACAGTTGCAACATTCCTTTCCATCACCAGGATTTGTTATGTGGGGTGGATTTCTCACTTTTTATAATTACACCCAGTAAGGCTGAATGAGCTTAGGGCCAGTTCACACCAGTGTGCTGTGCGAGATCGCATGTGATTCCCACCGCACTGCAGTGCAAATCACATGCGATGTCCGTGCAGTGCGATTTCAGCCATACAGATAGTATGTGTGATATCGCATCACATTCGGACCAAACTCGCACAGGACCCTTTTTTTGGTCCGCACCAGAATCGCATGGGTGTTCACACCTATGCGATCCGATTCATGTCCTAACTGTCAGTTCGCAGTGCGATATGCGAGCTGAAATGGGGGTGTCGTTAACATTGTATGACACTCCCCAGCAGTTCGCATATGGCAGTGTGAACTGCCGTGCGAGTCGGATGCGATGTGGGAACTCGCAGTGGATTCGCAGGGTTCCCGCATCGCACTAGTGTGAATTGAGCCTCAAAGCATACAGCCTAAAAATGCCTTGCTCCCACCAAGGCTGCGATTCGGGAACCCTGCGAATCAACTGCGGGTTCCCACATTTCATCCGACTCGCACGGCAGTTCACACTGCCATATGCGAACTGCTGGGGAGTGTCATACAATGTTAATGACACCCCCATTTCAGCTCGCATATCGCACTGCGAACTGACAGTTAGGACATGAATCGGATTGCATAGGTGTGAACACCCATGCGATTCTGGTGCGGACCAAAAAAAGGGTCCTGTGCGAGTTTGGTCCGAATGTGATGCGATTTCAGCCATACAGTTTGTATGGCTGAAATCGCATCGCACAGACATCGCATGTGATCTGAACAGCAATGCGGTGCGAATCACAGGAATGCGGAGTGTACAGTGGTGGGTAGTACATGCAGGATGGTGTCAGGATAGTGGACAGTGTCAGATTATTTTTTTATTTTACAATTTATTTTTATTTTTTCAAAAGGTTTTTTGGGACCAGTGGATTATTTTTATTTTGATACATTTTTACAATTTAATTTTTTTTAATTTATTTTTTTTTACATTTATTTTTGTACTATTCTAACAATGATGGGAGGGTGGGGTTTTATTTTTTAAATATTTTTTTCACAGTGCTTTTGGGAAAGGGGGGGGTTGGTGTCAGTGGGTCAGTGGTCGGTGGTCAGTGTCAGTGGGGCAGTGGACGGTGTCAGTGGTCAGTGTCAGTGTCAGTGGGGCAGTGTCGGTGTCAGTGTAGTGGGGTGTCAGTGGGGGTGTGTGGCAGTGGACGGTGTCAGTGGTGCAGTGGACGGTGTGTCAGTGGGGCAGTGGACGGTGTCAGTGGGTGGAGTGGTCAGTGGGGTGTGGTCGGTGTCAGTGGGGCAGTGGACGTGTCAGTGGGGCAGTGGACGTAGTCGTGGGCAGTGTCAGGGGGCAGTGGACAGGTCAGTGGGGCAGTGGTGGTGTCAGTGGGGCAGTGGTCGGTGTCAGTGGGGCAGTGGGGCAGTGTCAGTGGGGCAGTGGACGGTGTCAGTGGGGCAGTGGAGTCAGTGGGGTCAGTGGTCAGTGGACGGTGTCAGTGTCAGTGGGGCAGTGGTCGGTGTCAGTGGGGCAGTGGACGGTGTCAGTGGGGCAGTGGACGGGTCAGTGGGGTGTCAGTGGACGGTGTGGGGCAGTGGTCGGTGTCAGGGGGCAGTGTCAGTCAGTGGGCAGTGGTCGGTGTCAGTGGGGCAGTGGACGGTGTGTGGGGTCAGTGGGGCAGTGGTCAGTGGTGGTCAGTGTGTCAGTGGGGCAGTGGACGGTGTCAGTGGGGCAGTGGACGGTGGTCAGTGGGGTCAGTGGGGCAGTGGACGGTGTCAGTGGGGCAGTGGTGTCAGTGGGTGGCAGTGTCAGGGTCAGTGGGCAGTGGACGGTGTCAGTGGGGCAGTGGACGGTGTCAGTGGGCAGTGGACGGTGTCAGTGGGCAGTGGACGGTGTCAGTGGGGCAGTGGACGGTGTCAGTGGGCGTGGACGGTGTCAGTGGGGCTGTGGACGGTGTCAGTAGAGCAGTGGGCGGTGTCAGTGGGGGCAGTGGTCGGTGTCAGTAGGGCAGTGGACGGTGTCAGTGGGGCAGTGGGTCAGTGGTGGGGTCAGTGGACGGTGTCAGTGTGGCAGTGGACGGTGTCAGTGTGGCAGTGGACGTGTCAGTGGGTCAGTGGGCGTGGACGGTGTCAGTGGGGCAGTGGACATTTTCAGTGGGGCAGTGGACGGTGTCAGTTGGTCGGTGTCAGTGGGCAGTGGTCGGTGTCAGTGGTGTCAGTGGGGGGTGTAAACAGAGACCCCTGACATCTCCCATTTGTCACAGAGAAAGGGACAGTGGTGTCAGTTTTTTTTTCTTTTTTTTACGATTTTTTTTTTTTATTTTTTTTTTTTTTTTTTTTTTAACAATTTTTTTTTCTATCTCCATTTTTTTTTTTTTCTCAGCCCGGTTGGGGGCTTTGGTGACATGTCAGGGGGCTAAACAGAGACCCCGGACATCTCCCATTTGAGACAGAGAAAGGGACAGAGGATACTGATTCCCCAGTCCCTTTCTCTGCATTGAACATGAATGGAGGGAAGACAGCGGCTTCTCTCCATTCATAAACTGAGCAGAGTAACACACAGGTTACTCTGCTCAGTTATCACAGGTCACAGAGCGATCGGTAACGAACGCTCTGTGTCCCATTTCTCTGCTCTCCATCCTATTAAATTGATGACCGTGGGTTTACATCCACTTTAACTTTCCAGAGCCTAAAAATTGGGAAAGCTTTCTTCTGCACATGTGCAGGAGTAACATGAGCGCGCTCTGCTTCTTCACAGAGCGCGCTCTGTCACTCCTGCACATGCACGGGAGTCTGACCAAGAGCGAGGCTCGTCCTGGCTAGCAGTAGGAGTGTAGCGGTGGGCGGAGGCGTCCTCTGACGTCAAGACTCCGCCCACCGAGTGCCGAGATGTAAGGACGCCCACATTATGGAGAAATTTGCGGGGCTTCTAACAGGTGAGGGGGCGATTTGGATTTATATATAAGGATACATGCAGGAGGCATGTAAATCCTTATATATTTTAACTATACTAATACTATTAAATTGATGACAGTGGGTTTACATCCACTTTACAGGCAAGCTTTTTATTGCAGAAGAGACACACGGGGGTTGATTTACTAAGGGCAAAGAGACTGTGCACTTCTGAAAGTGCAGTTGCTCCAGAGCTTAGTAAATGAGGTAAAGGTTCACTTTACAAAGAACAACCAATCACATGTAAGGGAAATAAGAAACAGCATTTTTTGCTTGCGTATGATTGGATGATGGAAGCCAGCAGAGCTCTCCCTCATTTACTAAGCTCTGGAGCAACTGCACTTTCAAAAGTGCACAGTAAATTTGACTTTAGTAAATCAACCCCAAAATGTCTCTTCTGCAATAAAACACACTTATCTGCTTGCTCACAGACTTCTCCGGCATGTAAATTGAGCTGTGCATGCACCGTTCAGCTTACATCGCCGTCACAGTCCTTGTGTGCTAGGATGACTGAGTCATGTGCATGGGAAGGAGTGACATCACCCCACGATAGTATTGCCACCTTTTCTTCAAGCCAAATCTGAACACTTTAGCAACGCACAGCAAATTATTTTTTAAGGGGGATTGCTGTGAACTCTGGTGTAAAGGGGAACTGTGATGTAAGGGGGTATTTGCTCACCAAAAATCTGCAGGAGACAGGGGAGCACACAGGGGGCCTGGGCAGCAGAAATAAGAGTAACCTAGACAGGAGGTGCAGCGGTGGTGGCATATACAGGGACCTATCCCCGCCATTTTTCTCCTGCTTCTGCTGAATGTTGGTGGGACAGAGAGGAGGAGAAGCAGTCTTTCAGCGGCTGCAGGAGGAAAATGGAGGAGATCAGTTCCAGTAGATGCCCCCCCCCCCCCCCGTCCGGGTGTAAAGCCAAATGTGACAGGGAGGACTCATGGGCTCCCTTGGGCATGGGCCAGGTTGCTATTGAGACCCCTGAAGCTATGCCAGTGGTGTCTGGGTTTCAGGCAGTCTGAAAGCCGAAACACATAATTCAAAACCCGGACTGTCCAGTTGAATCCCAGCCCGGTGACAACCCTATCCAATGACAGCCAATGAAGACAGCCAAAGACTGTCATCCTGCAGAAGATGCTGGTGAGGGGCGAGGACCATTGAAGGAAAAGTAAGTTTAGCTCTGCTTTACCTTATTAGACATAATATAATGTACAGGTATTAGTTGTAAATACAGTAAACCCCTGTATTGTCACTGCCTTCCTTGATCACAGGCAAAGCAATAAAAGTAAATAAATTCAACCCACTTCACAGGTCCCCAGGACTAGCAGTCAGTCAAGTTCTGAGGGAATTCAGGCCCCACTGACCCATGTAAAAGGTTGCAATTCATTATTTATTAGAATTGCAATTAATTTTCAATAGAAATGGCAACTTACCTTGTCTAGTGCACCCCCCCAAGGAGCCGCAGTTGAACTTGGATCCCCCACTCCTGCACAGCCAGGCACACCAAATTTTCACAGGCACTCCAGAGACAGGGAACAGTTTTTGTTATTTATTAGGGGTTAATAACTTGAAAAGGGAAGGGAGGTTATGGTATGCTCACTTGACTTCAGCAAAACTTTGACAACAATCTTCAGGGACTTCTTCCTATATACAGCCTATATACAGTCTATTTACATTCCTCCTGCACACGCTTGCTTGCAGACCCCAGCTAAATCACGGTTAGCAGATCTGACACGCTCTCAGTCAAATTTTATGCAATGGCCCCTTACAGGCAGGAACTCAAAGCCCCTTGTGTAGCAAATACAGTGATTATCTTGTACTTAACACTACTGATCCCAGCGCCACCTCTTCAGACACTGCCAATCCACCTGGCTGCAGCTGCCCCTTTCACTAGCCCTCCAGGCTAACTTCTCTGCCACAGTTCTCCAGACTGACTCTTCACCAGCCCATACGGCTGACTCTTAGGAGATCTCGCAGGGAAGGAATAAAGACTTGGCACACCGCTGTCTTCAGGGAAAACTGGCTTACACATATGGCAGTCTCCCCCCCTTGTAAGTCTCCAGTAGTGCTGACCTAATCGCACTGTCCTCTTTCTTGCTCCCGCGCCTCCAGGAAGGGCTTCCTCCGTGTGTTGTGGCGGGATCCTTCCAGCACCCGAACCCTGTCCCAAGGTCACCCCCCCCAGACTAGGGGGTACCCCCAGAGGCGTAGCTTGAAGCTTGTGGGCCCGATGCAAAAGCCCCCCACTACTTCCAATGTGCGTGCAGATACTTTCACCACATGCCAAGATACTCAAAGTGGCTTAAGAGTTTTGAGTTCCCAGAGTTCCTATTTACATCAGAGGACAGGGATCACCATTGAAGAATCAGAGGACAGGGATCACTGCTGGAGAATCGGAGGACAGGGACCCCTGGCAGGGCTCCTTTCCCTTTCTCGGTTACCATTCCATGTTGCCAGCACGCAGCACAGACACTTCCCCATCCTGGGCTGTTCTCACCTCGTTATCCTCTCAATTCAGGAAATGGCTCACAGCTTCTCCCCAGCCAATGGTAACAGAGGGATGTGGACTGTGGAAGGCGAAGTAGAAGCCCAGTACTGGAGCATGGCTGTGGGGCCCTAGGGCAGATTGGAGCTGGATTTTGTGGAGGATATGATTATATGACAGGGAGGCTGCAGGGGCCCCCTGGAGCTAGGGGCGGGGTTGCGATTGTGATCCCTGCAACCCCTTATGCTACGCCCATGGGTACCCCTGAGGGCCACCGACAGCCTCCTCAGCACTCCATCTCCATCTTCCACCTGACTGCCCTTGCTGACATGGCTCATGGCTGTTTATGAGGTAAGCTTTACCCCTGCCAGCCCACTACTGGGATTGGCCAAGGCCTCATAAATATTCCAGGTAGCCCCTCCTCACCTCCTCCCACTAGCTCTAGAACATTTTCCAATGTCCCAGAAACAGGGGGAGGCACCAGAGGAGCTGTTAGGGTGAGTCATCCAGCCCTGACTCACTGAACCCTGACCCAGATTCAACAGCTCAGGCTTAGCCCTGAGCTAAACTGCTTTTTCCTACTCTAAAACTACTTCTAGCACATACTAGAGGGTGCTTAACTTGTTTGCTACGTCTTCTTTTTTGCCTTTATTTCATCACCTTGCAGGGTCCAATGAAGCCACTGTTTCATGTGAACTCCTGCATCAGAGACTCTGACACTGACATTAGGGCATTGCCTGCACCAACATACAGAGGATGGGATCGGTGAGTGCATGTTCTTTGCCCCGGTCCCCGGAGTTCAGGGAAGTAATGCAAAGAAAGCTGGAGGCCGGTGGTTGCAAACAGACCAACTGACCTAAAGAGACGTAATTATAATAAAACAATGAGGCTTCAGTATTATTTAGCCTACACTAAAGCAACACGAACCTGAGTAACAATAATATTGTACAGCGAGAACAATAGTATACTCGCTCTTATCTTTACAGCACAAATGTACAGTTGCCACCAGAACAGGAAGTAAAAAGGAATCTTCCAATCAGAACACACATTCTAGTGACAACTCTGATGCCCCATACAAACTTTCCGACGGAAAATGTGCAATCGGAGCTTGTTGTCGGAAATTCCGACCTTGTGTAGGCTCCATCGGACTTTTCCATCAGAATTTCTAACACACAAAAATCCGTTCCCGTAAATTCCAATCATGTGTACACAATTCCAATGCACAAAGTGCCACGCATGCTCAGAATCAAGCATCAAGCAGCACTAGATATTTAACTTTTTTTCGACTTGTCGTACGCGTTGTACGTCTCCGCGTTCTTGACGTTCGCAATTTCCGACCAACTTTGTGTGACCATGTGTATGCAAGACAAGTTTGAGCCAACATTCGTCGGAAAAAAAACATGGATTTTGTTGTTGGAATGTCCGATCGTGTGTACAGGGCATTAGAGTGGGGTATCTAATTTTTTTTTTTAACAAGAAACAGTGGGGTATCTCATTTAAAGAGCTAAACACTTACACCCTGCCGTGTCTCCAGGACAAGACATGAGGTAAAATCTCCCCATTGGTGTTTTAACCATTCTATACTCTATTTCCAACTAAAAATAAAGGTTTTGGTAGCTGCAAGCACTGTGGAGACATTCACCCTCATGTTTATAGCACAAGCACTAAAATCATTCAAATCATTTTCTCAGCAGCTGAGCTCACTTCTGCTCTTTGCTTACATTAGGCCCCTTTCACACTGGGGTGGTGGGTGCGTCGTCGGCTATTTTTAGCGGCGCTTTACCTTGAATTTTGCGGCGCTATTCGGCCGCTAGCGGGGCACGTTTACCCCCCCCCCCACGCTAGTGGCCGAGAAAGGGTTAAAACCACTGCAAAGCACTGCTTCAGCAGCGCTATGCCGGCGGTATAGCCGCGCTGCCCTATTGATTTCAACGGGCAGGAGCGGTGAAGGAGCAGGACTTTTTTTTAGCGTCCTGCCAGCGCACCGCCGTGGGCTTTCACATTGGAGAGACAGCAGCTGCTCTTTCAGGGCACTTTGCAGGTGCTATTTTTAGCGTTATAGCGCCTGCAAAGCGCCCCAGTGTGAAAGGGGTCTTAGAGATTGGAAGATTGCTGGCTAACTGCAGGGAGGGGGAGCTGAGCTTAGAAAACAATTTTAGTGTATTTGCTGTTGATGACTTGCCCCACAATGCCTGCAGTTACAGGGGTCAGTCACATTTTTTTTTTTTTAGCTCATTTATTGCTTGATAAAAAATTGTAATAGGGCAGCACAGTGGTGTAGTGGTTAGCATTTTAGCCCAGCAGCAAAAGGGTCGCTGGTTCAAAACCCAATCACGATACTCTACATGCTTTAAGTTTGCATGTTCTCCCTGTGCGGGTTTACTCCCACACTCCAAAGACATGTTGGTAGGTTAATTGGATCCTCTCTAAATTGGCCCTAGTATGTATGGATGTGAGTTAGGGACCTTAGAGTGTAAGCTCCTTGAGGGCAGGGACGGATGTGAATGTACAATGTATAGGTAAAGCACTGCGTAAATTGATGGCGCTATATAAGTACTTGAACTAAATAAAAAAAATCACTTGAAAAGCCATACCTGGCCACAGATTCACTTTAAGTGTACAGGAAGATGCCAGTGGAGTAGAGACAGCAGGTGCCATTGTGCAGCATCTAAAACTGGCCATACACAATAGAATCTGATTTACCATTAACTATGCAGTGCAGTGGTCTGCCAGATTTGAATGGGCTGTTTAGGTTTGTCCATAGTTTTGATAAGTCTCATAAAGATTGTACAATAAGATTGTATAGTTTATGGCCAGCTTTAGACTGAACGTGGAATCCAATCCTACTAAAAATGTAACCCATCATCTCATGTCTGTGTTAAACTACAACATGCTAGGAGGTGGATACAGATATACTGATATGTACTGTATATTTAGCCTGGTTAACCCATTCTTTTTGGAACATGCCTGGCCTCATGGAAATCTCCTTTAGACATTGTTATCCATTGTGTATTGTTTTCCTGATGCTTATGCTACCTTATTCTTATTTTTTTAGAATGTTATACTTTATTATATTCTGTCTATGATATACAACTTCAATAAAAAGTTACAAAAAAAGAAATACAATAGGCTAAGTTCACACAGGCATTGAATTTTATTTCTGCCTTTGAGGTTCACTAACTGGCCTATAAGCATTAATACATGTTTCAGATGCTTTACACACACATTCAAGTCACGTCAAGCAACGCTCCTCAAACGCTGTCAGCGATATGTTTTTTTTTTGCACATCCTGGGCACTTTTAATGCTTTGCACCCACATCGTAACCACCCCGTAAATAAATTTATGGCGTGCTACAATTGTAGCCAGTGGAGTGGCTGCAAAGCTTCAATCCCTGCCAAACTCTGCAGGAAGTGTTATTTTTGTCTCACATCAATACAACTCAAACAAATGCATGTGTACAGTTTTTTTTTTTTTTTTTTTATTAATTAAGAGTGTTGCTAGGCAGATGGGGAGCAGTAAATATGTGGCTAAACTTCCTGTATTTGTTACCTGCCTGAATTAAAACCAATACTGCATTAGCATGATCTTCTATATAAGAGAAAACAATGTGACAACAAACAAATAAATATAAAAATATGCAAATAAAACAACGGAAGTTATAAACCCGTACCTACACCCAACCATGTAAACTGATAAACAGAAAAAACACATTTTCAATTAAATTCACAATAAAGGAATTTCATATTTCAGTGTTCATTCACATTTATGCATTACGGTATCATGTGTGTTTTTCACTACATTACCACAACATATGGTATTGGATGAATCACAAAAGGATCTATTGATAAAACATTCGTTGGATGACTGTCATAAACATTTGTCCAGGCTGCATCAATTCTCCCTGTATTTTTTCTTATACGATGACTTACATAGTTACATAGTAAGTCAGGTTGAAAAAAGGCACAAGTCCATGAAAAAAATTTAAAATCATACAATCCCATATACACAATCCTATTCCCACAGTTGATCCAAAGATGGGGCCTTGTTTTTTTCCCACAGACGCCGGGACCTTTTCTACTTCCAATGGCCACTGTCTGGCCCTCCTAAAGTCTGAAGGACAGTAAACTGGCCCTATGTTTAGAAAGTTTGGAGATCCCTGCTCTAGATGTAAAGTGTGCCCCCCTTGTCCTCTGTGATGACCTTAAAGTGAATAACTCTATATGGACCACTTATGTATTTGTACATGTTGATCATATCCCCCCTTAATCTCCTCTTCCTGAGAGAATAAATTCAGTTCCTCTAATCTTTCCTCATAGCTGAGCTCCTCCATGCTTCTTATCACTTTGGTTACCCTTCTCTGCACTTTCTCCAGTTCCCAGATATCCTTTTTGAGAACTGGTGCCCAAAACTGAACTGCATATTCCAGATGAGGTCTTACTAATGATTGCTATCATTGTCTTCATCTAGTGGCTAAAATGCAGGAAGTTTTTCTGAAATAACTCAATCAGCAAATAAATCAAGTTTTTAACACTAGATGGAGCTGACAATCATAGGAAGGCATAGTATTAGAGAAATATGGGAACATTTGTGCATCCTGGAGGAATGCATGTGACATTCATCCAACAAATGTTTTATAAACAGACCCCAGTGTGTTGCAGTGCCATTCATTTTGAGTGGCACCCCAACAAACTGTTACAGTAGCGGTTGTTTTGGTGCACTGCATTCAAAAATAGGCCTTTGTCATTTTTAACAAGGTAAGGCATGCTGCCAACTCATTTAATGTAATGGGCTTTCCATAACACAGCACATGTTAACGTGCAGTAATGCAATCAGTGTTGCCAACCGTCAGTATTTTTACTGGCAGCCAGTAAAAAAACTGGCAATTTTCTCCTGCCAGTAAATGCCAGTAAGAGAAAAAGGTTGCCAGTAAAAAATATAGCTGCGACGCTTGGCTCGGAACTGGGCATGTGCAGCTCGGGTCCAGAGCCGGCCAGGACCATCCAAGTGCCTGCTACAGTGTATTCCGGTGGTACCGGCGGGGGCAGGTCTGGCGGAGACGGTGCCTGAGTATGTCGTGTGATGTCATGGTGCAAAGGAGCCGAGCGGAGAGGGCAGAGCCTCGTGTGAGGGTCTGTGGTATGGGAGACAGGCAAGCCAGGAGCGGGACTGTCAGTGCTGTTTGGACTGGAGGGGACTGAGAGGACCACCAGGCATGGAGAGAGACTGTCACTGTGACTCATGGGATGTGTCAGTGATCTGTGCTGCTGCACAGTCCTGTCCTTGAGCCACTTACTATATTGAAAATAAAATAAGAAATATGTTTTTTGCTTTAATATCTACCTTAAATCACATTGCTAATTGCATATTGTACTTATTTGTAGACTAAATAAACTGAAATTTGCACTTTGCACAATTTGCACAACTGTAATTTTATAACTTTTGGAAATGCCAGTAAAAACTAGGCGGTGCCAGTAAGTTTATGGTGTCCTGTCAGTAAATTTCAATCTAGTAGGTTGGCAACACTGAATGCAATGCATATTATTACTTGGGCCCTGAAGCAAAACCTAATGCAAGTATGACACAGACAGATATTCCTTTAAAAAACATAATATATAATTGTAAATAGGCAGTAAGGGCCAAGGCAGAGAGAGAAGAATGTGCAATGATAGTTGCTATTGCAATATCTTTCCAGAATTCTCCCTCTTGTGGTCAGTACTAGTGCTGCACCTCTAACTCCAATATTGAGGGCTGGTTCACACTGGGATAGCAGACAGGATTGCCAACCGTCAGTAAATTTACTGACAGATTTTAAAAATCAGTGACTTTTACAACTTTCCATAAATATTAGGGGTTGATGATTTGTCATGCTGTGTTGACTTTTGTAAGTATTACTTGTTAGGTGTATTGTTAGTGTTTCCATATCATGTTTAAATATCAATTGTCTGTTATTTTTTTGGTTGTCAGTAAATGTGCTCAGTCAGTAAATTTCCCTTGTTTTGTCAGTAAAAAATGCTGCCGGAGGTTGGTTATCCTGATTGCAGGGGAACAGGCGCGTCCCTGCGCAGTGGGTTTTGACAGCCCATTCATTTGAAAGGGGTTCAAAACACACCGAACAAGGCAAAAAGTAGTGCTTGCACTGGAAAAAATCAATAGATGGTGTCGCGCTCCTAAGCTGATGTCAGTGTAAAAATCGCATACAGTCGCTGTTGTGTGGAATCAGCGAACTAATGGTGGTATGCAAATTAAAGTGACTGTGTGCAACTCAGGCTAAAACATCAGTAAGACAATAGAATACATATAATGCAATGACTAAAATCATCGTGAAAATAAAATTAGGAATAGTCGCTAGGTCGCTGCAGGCAGTGCTCGACCAGCGGAAACATAAAAGTAATGGTAAAGTGATGACCAGTGGTCATCACTTTACCATTACTTTATTGTCACTTTATAGTATAGTCACTTTAATTTGCATACCACCATTAGTTCGCTGATTCCACACAGCAGCGACTGTATGCGATTTTTACACTGACATCAGCTTAGGAGCGCGACACCATCTATTGATTTTTTCCATTTCTCTCTTTTGGGTATTGTTTTAACCCTCTCGGTGTTCGCTGCACCTTACACATTTCCACATCCAATTCTCCGTAGTAGCGCGGGAATATTATATTCATACTTTAGTGCTTGCACTACTCTTAAAAAGCACTGCACCAAATCACAAAAATGGAACTTCTGCTTATCTGTTTTCAACCACCCCCCCCCCCTCTCCGGTGCCACATTTGGCATCTTTCCAGGGGGAGGGGGAGAACAGATACCTGTTTTTTACAGGTACTGTTCCCCACTTCCGGGAGACGGGACCATGTTCCCTCCTCCTTCCTCCGCCACTAGACCAATTAGAAAGCGCAGTGCGCTTTGCGCTTGCGCAGTAGGGAACTGGCTGTGAAGCCGAAAGGCACATCTTTGGTAATCAGGCGAAAAAAGGCAGAACACGCTGCAAACTCCTCTCTGAAGTCTGCACCTCCCTTTAGGAGAGTCACGGACAGCATCACAGGCTCTGTAAGTGCTCTCGAGACAAGCACATGGGACACTTTCCCCTGTCTGGCTGCCACAATACCAGTCTGTCTCTTCTCCTGTGTCTTCCTCTCCCCCCCCCCCCCCCCAATCACAGCTCTCCTGCGCTGCTATCCAATCCTGTCCTCCCTTGTTTTTGTTGTTAGGGGTGGGCTTCCTTCTTAGCTATAGCAGTAACTTATATCTGCCTTCAATCCTGCAGCTGTACCCAATAGACTCTCTTCTGGGCTGCTATCAGTTTAGACAGAAAATGCAACGCAATGTTTCAGAGAGCAATATTCTGCATATATTACAGAGGCAATACTAAGCCAGTGCTACATCTGTGTTTTGTGGTTATATCTGCACTTTATGAAAGCGCATCAAAACCCATGCAGTCAGAAAGTGCTCCGAACCCACAGGTTATAATAGAAGTCTATGGCTAAGCGCAGCAAACCTGCAGGAAAGCTGTATATACATTGCACTGCACCCACGGTGTGTGTAAACCGCAACACATCAGTGTGAAAGCAGCCTTATACTAATATATCCAGTGTATTGCTTCACATTGACCTGACAATCTCTTCTTTGCTGCTGCTGGCACCACTCTGGAGACCGCTCGCCGGGATAAGAAGTGGAGTGCATTTGGTATCACTCCGCATGGGACAGGAGCCAGCACTACAGAGGAGACATCTTGCTCCCTACTACAGCTCCAAATTTACAAGTAGTCCCTCTGCATTGCACTCTGTTTGATGCTCTGAAATGGCGGGTCAGCAAGCCCAGATTGCGATATACCAGTCACCTGTCTACGATCTACTGGTACATTGCGATCTATGGGTTTCTGACCCCCTCTCTAACTGCTACATCTACAAGCTTATTCTTTTGAAAAACAGACTTACTGGCCAGATCACCAGGTGAAAATAATGGAAAGAAAGCATAAAAAGAAAATGAATGCAGCCATCACCTCTAAAAATTGGTAAGCTGTAATTTAACAAATGTTTTCTTTTGGGTTTAATACCGCTTTAAACCGGCACTAGCCTCAACCTGGATCCCCACCACTGTGTGTACATTCCAGCAGTGCCAGGGATCTGTTGTTTAGTGGCATGAAGATGATCAGGCATGTGTCCATGAATCATTGTGAACGTGAACGATGTGGATCTACATCGCTGGAGGATGTGATTGGCCAGTGGCAGATGGTGGTATATGGTCGGTCGATTGGGTATCCCGCATACCCCCAGGTCGGGCGTTCATTCCCCGCACTTACTCCATCTAGGTCGCTGGCTTCCTCTGGGCGGCTGCTTCACCCTGCGTGTCCTCCCTCTTTCGGCTTCACGGTGGCGGGGCTTCCCCTCCGTCTCCCTTCTAATCCTCCTCGGTGACCAATAGGATTGCTTCTCCTCTCGGTCAATCGGGTCTCAGGACCCACTTCCTGAGCGGGATTGGCTGGGAGGAGAATCAGGAAGACAACAGCAAATATTAATTCGCTACTGTCACACAACGTGGTGGGCTCGGGGAGCAGTGCTTTTTTTTAAGCCAATTAGAGCCTCTGGCTCATGTGCTTTAAAAAAACAAAAACCCATTGGAATCCATGCGTCTGTCACCCTGTATGTAAATTAGGGGCCGGCGCATGGATTAGGGGGATGGGCTGCCGCTGTTATTGGCGTTAGAATTCCATCGGGGGGAACATGGTTTATTTTGTTATTTTTATTTATTTTTACAATGAAGGACTGCTTTGACGGTGTGGATGTTATTATTATTTGCATTTTTATGTGAATGAGTAACAAGGGGTACTGTGTACTCTGTACTCATTCCCCTGGGGAAGGGGGCAGATATCTGGGGGGATCCTTATCCCAAAAAGGACTTCCAGTCCCTCCTTCACAGACCTCAACATCCCTTGTGGATGGGACAGTGACAGGATGTGCAAATGAAGCCCTTGCCTCCAACAACTTGGGGAAAAGGTGCCTTGCAGGGGGGAGGCTTCGCTGCTCCCCCCTGCAAGGTATCCTCCCAATATTGTGGGCATGTGGCCTATTATGGTTCAGGAGGGGCATGCACCCTTGCTGCCCCCCTTTTCCTGGCCACCCAGGCTGCATACCTGGACACAAATCTTTTATAAAGGAGATTGTGTGACCAAATGCTAATGCTTTTGGTCATGTGCCCAGCACCTAAAGGTACACAGTCCATATTCCCATTGCACACATTCCTGGAATGGGCTCTCAAGGTACCGGGTGCTGCAGCAATCACCAGCTGGATATTAGAATGTTCAACACAGAATGTAAATATTCGCAAGCACACCAAGGATCTTTAATTACGTCCAAACTTTTTTTTTATTGAAGAAAGATCACATCACAAACAGTTTCGGAGCCACAAAGGACCCCTTCGTCAGGCATGAGTCTGGAGTAGCATACTGCTAGTAGGCCTAACACTAAACATGCTTACAGGAGGAGAGCAGAAGAACGATCTTGTTTGTTGTCACTGTCTAATCACGGGTTCCAGCCAGGCCGTATTACTTAACTGCAATGTTTTGTATCAGACATTTTGTTGATAGGATCATATGAATCTCACAATAAAGGATTTCAGCAGGTGCACAGTGACAGCTCTTATCTATGGAACTGACACAGCTAAAGATCTGTATGCATAAACCCCTTAAATGTGTAAAGCGGGGTTTAAGAAAAAGTTTTTTGTCTGACTAAAACCTGTGTTTCAATTTTGATAATTTTTTTTTTTTGGGGGGGGGGGGGGGGGAGGAGGTGGGGGGTTGGGGTTGGGGGTGGGGGGGGGGGGTACAAGGCTCAAGGTATCTCCATTACATTTCCTTGTTTATCCCAACTGCCACAGCCATTAGCAAGTTAAAGGATGATGTCATGTTCCCTTAACATTTTCCATCATTTTAAATAAACAAATTTGGGTAGGCCATCTACAACAGAGGAACATCTTCATGGTAACTCATGATCTTACAAACTACATACAAACATTATCATGAGTAGCCAAGGACTTTCAGAGGGACATGGAGAGGCAAGAAGGACACTGCATATATGTATGTAGCACCCTGGTGTTTAGGCAGGGTTGCTAACCAATTTAATTTGCCAGGTAGTTATTGTCCTGCCTAACTGTTAGGAGATCCACTGATTTCCCAATTCTGGAATTTTCCACTTCTCTCTTCTGTCACTAGGTGGTATTGTTGCTGGTGACATTAGATAGACGAGGGCATAGCAAGGACAGATTATGAATGGATTAGGTGTCTCAGCCAATAGGCAAGGATTTCTTTAAGCCCCTTGGCCTGCTGGGAGAGCCTATTTATTTGGGTGGAGTCAGGTGATCAGGGTTCTGTGCCACCTGGACAGCTGTCTGGGTGGATGTGTGTTATGTCGCCCCGGGCTGCTGGGCAGGAAGCCTGAGGCCTATCCCGGGGACACCTGGGTGCTAGGCTGCCTGAGGCCTATCCAGGAGCAGGAGAAGCAGTGTACAGTTGGGACTGCAGGATTGGAGTCCAACTGAGTTGAGAAGGTTCAGCCGGACGGGGAACCAGTTGTGGTCGGAGGTAGAAGAGGAAGCTGTCGCCACTAAGGGACCATCCACCTTGTTACCGGAGACTACTGGAAGTAAGCTAAAGCAAGTACTTGAGCAGTTTTCTCACCAGCTGGGGGTGGTGAAGAAGTGGGAAAGTATCAGCAAGTGCCAAGCCAGGGACCCAGCAGGATAGCGGGGGTGACACTTGAGGAGTATACAGCGGGATAGCCGTAGAAGAGCTCAGGGGATCCAGTGCCAACTGGGATCCGGAAGTCTAGTGAGAGACTGGGAGCTCAGTGAGTGAAGATCTACAGTGGGATACTGTGAGATAAGTAAAAGGACAGTTCTGTGTTACCAAGAGATATGTACAACTACGGTTAGTGACTGTTGCAAGATTATTTGCCATAGGAGACAGCTGTCCTACCTATACTGAAGTGTTATCTGGCTGGAGGCCTTCCACTGTATAGCTGTCTACCTATAGAAGTCTTGGAGTCCGACAATTACCATTGCATCTACTCAAGGGTGTCCTGGCCCTAACCCTCTCTCCCACAGTTCTGTTAAGAGACAATAAATCTCTTGTTTGCATTCAAAAAGTGATTGGCGTCCACCATTCTTCTTGCATCACACCCACCATGCCAAGGAAGGATGTCAGCTCTCCCTAACCCTTGAGGTCACCATTAGGTCTTACTACATAAAAACCCAAAATTTTATTATAAACATTCAGATAAAATCAAACCCACAAATAAGAAATAAATGATGAAGTGCTAAATGTTGGGTTTACACAATATAATCCACATATGGACGCAACGCATTTCGATTGATCTTCCTCAGGAGTACATGTGAATGATCAGCATGATGAAACCCAAAATTCCCTTAAAAAAAACATAGTAGCCAATTGACTGCAAGAACGTTTGGTAAAAAGAAATGGACATTGTGATATTTAAAGTGGTCTGACGAAAGGATGTGGTTAAGTCCCTGGCTCTCTTTACCTTGTTGATGTATAAATGGTGTTCTGCCTTGACCATTTAATGGATGCGTGGGACTGATATTTCCTTATGGAATGACTCTTGCCTACTCAACCTAGAACTATGGATGACCAATGAGGGCCCCTTAATAATTTTTGTCATCTCTCTGAATATACCTTGTGACTGTTTTTCTTTTTGTTCACAGGTCAAAAAATGAGAGAAAAAAACAACAAAATTTTGAGGGCATTTCCCTCACTTTAAACATATTTTCTTTCACTTCCTGTTGTGCGTACATTACAGAATGTGAAGAGAAATCTCCCCAGTAGGACAGCATTCTCTTCTCTATTTAAAATGTAAAAAATGGCTTGGCTTTAGATTTATTTCTATGCAGGGACATGCGGTGAGATCAGTGGCTGGTGAGGCACTGACTAGTATCAGAGCCAGGTACACACAGGTCACATACGCCGCGAACGTTAGAGCGAGAACAGTAATTCTAGCACTAGACCTCCTCTGTAACTCTAAACATGTAACCTGTAAAAAATGTTAAAGCATCACCTGTGGAGATTTTTAAGTACTGAAGTTTGGCACCATTCCACAAGTGTGCGCAATTTTAAAGTGTGACATGTTAGGTATCTATTTATTTGGCGTAACATCATCTTTCATAGTATACAACAAAGTTGGGCTATCTTTAGTGTTTTTATTTTAAATTTTTTATTGTGTTTGAAAAATTGCTGCGCAAATACTGTGTAAAGTTGCAATGACCACCATTTTATTCACTCCTTGATTATTTCCCGCCTTGACTACTGCAACTCTCTCCTTAATGGCCTACCCTTACGCAGGCTATCCCCCCTTCAGTCTATTATGAATGCTGCTGCTAGACTAATACACCTCACTAATCGATCCGTGACTGCTGCCCCTCTCTGCCAATCCCTTCACTGGCTTCCCCTACCCCACTGTATAAAATTCAAAATGCTAACCAAAACATACACGGCCATCCACAACATCGCCCCCAGCTACATCACCAACCTCATCTGCAGATATCTCCCAAATCGTCCCCTCCGCTTCTCCCAGGACCTTCTGCTCTCTAGCTCCCTTGTTACCTCCTCCCATGCCCGCCTTCAGGACTTCTCCAGAGCCTCTCCCATCATCTGGAACTCCTTGCCCCGATATATCCGATCAGCCCCTAACCTGTCCACCTTTAGGAGATCCCTGAAAACTCACTTATTCAGGGAAGCCTATCCCAACAACTGTCTCCGAGCCACCCCCATCAAATCATTCCCCGCATCTATTACCTTTTGTACCACCACCCCCCCTCCCTTTAGAATGTAAGCTCTACGAGCAGGGTCCTCCTGTCCCTTCTGTATTGAACTGTACTGTAATTGTGCTGTCCACCCTCTACATTGTAAAGCACTACGTAAACTGTTGGAGCTATATAAATCTTGTATAATAATAATAATATAATAATTTTATTCCCTAGGGTGTCTGCTAAAACAATATATATATATATATATATATAATGTTTGGGAGTTTTAAGTAACTTTCTAGCAAATAAATGATGATTTTATGTAGGAAAGAAGTGTCAGAATTGGCCTGGGTGGCAAGGGGTTAATTACCAGAAGTAAGTAATATACAAATAATTATTCTATATTGTCTTTAAGGTAAGTTACTATGTTTTCAAAATCTGTACTCAAGCAGGTGGCTTAACGTTTGAAGTTATAACTTCAAACCAGTAATTTCACAGTAAATAGATAAACAATAAATTATTATCTTATAACATATAGCATAATAATATATGATTTAGCTTGTACCTTTTCAGCAGCAGCAGATTCTCATTCTCCCTCCTAACTATGTGAGAAAAACATGGTATTGTGGGTAAATCTAAAGCCCCGTACACACGGTCGGACTTTTTGACAACCAACATGCAAATTAGGTGGTTTGGACCAACATCCGACCGTGTGTACGCTCCATCGGACCAACTTTTTCCAGGTTGCATCGGACTTTTGTTGGCTGTGCGAACGGACCAACTTTCTGCCAACAAAAGTCCGAAGGACCAAAGTCCGAACGTGTGTATGCAGTACCAACTGACTTTTGTCCACAGTACAAACACGCATGCTCAGAACCAATGCAAAAGATCAGACAACAATATATAAGTTGACCAAAGGTGGCGCTGGAGTATTCGAACGTCCTCTTTTGAAGTGTCGTCAGTACGTTGAAACGTCACTACGTTCGTGTTGGTTGTCTCAAAAGTCCGACCGTGTGTATGCAGTACCAACTTGAGGGCCAACGCCCTTTGGACAAAAGTCCAAGGGAAAGTTGGTCCACGGTCCGACCGTGTGTATGGGGCTTTATACTCATAAACCCAAGTTTTTTCCTTCTAGTTAAAGCGGGAGTTCCGCCGAAATGAATTTTTTTAAAAGTCAGCAGCTACAAATACTGCAGCTGCTGACTTTTAAAATAAGGACACTTACTTGTCCAGCGCGCCCACGATGTCGGCACCCCGAAGCCGATCTGTCGCTCGGCTCTCGGGTGCTGCTGCTGCCATCTTCGCTAAGGGAATCAGGAAGTGAAGCCTTGAAGCTTCACTTCCCGATTCCCTACTGCGCAATACGGATAGTCCCTGCTGTCTCTGGGATCCGTGTGTTTCCCAGCAGACAGCGCGGGGGGGGGGGGACAGGAAGTGGCGTAGATACCCGCAGTATTTGCGGATATCTATGTCCGGGAGTGGGTGCAAATACCTGTATTATACAGGTATCTGCACCCCCCTCCCCCTGAAAGGTGCCAAATGTGACACCGGAGGGGGGGAGGGTTTCCGAAAACCGGAGGTTCCTTTTTTGTGTGAACCTCCGCTTTAGGGGTGGGCTGGAAGGGAGCATTTGTCTTTTAGATACATGCCCCTTCTATGACACTGCAGTGAGAGGAGAGCCTCCACTGCAGCATTTTTATTGGACAGCTTGGGCCAATGGTACTTTACCATTGGTAGAATACTTCAAGATGTTCATTGAGCTCAGTACCTCTGACAAGAAGTGAGGAGAGGCACTGTGAGCTCATCCTCTCAGTCTGCTGCAAACAGCGTGTGCCAGCTTGCATTTAAACTGGCTGCTCTGTATTTAGCTTCTAACAGGCTGCCCCATAAATTTTGACCAGTGGTGGGGTAGGATTTCAGCTACCTACACCGAGCTACAACCCTCGTATTCGATCCTCTGCCTCACCTGCCTCCCCTGACTGCACGCCCCTGCTTCTATGTGCAACAAAAAAAGTAGAGCAGTGATGTTCTTCGTACTAAACAAGATGAGAACTGTGTGTGTGTGTGTGTAACAGATGTGTAGGGTATTCAAATGAAATCTAGGATTAAAATAAATAAATAAATGCTAACAAGAATATGCAGATGACTCGGAGCTGTGAACCTGGACTGAGCCTAAGGCCCATAATATAGCTGTTCTAAGAAAATGCAGCTGAATGCTGTGCATGCTTTAATGACATGACATATGCACCCCCTAGGGGGGATTCTCACAGTTTTACAGCAAGAAATTACACCACGGAGTGTTTGCAATTTGAGCAGATTGCCTCTGAAAGAAACATACTTATTTTAGCAGAAGTATAAAATTCTGGGAAAATAAAGAAATATCCACACATTTAAGTCCTATGGATAAACATCTGAAAGACGACCCGATTGTACATATTGCTGGAATATTATTGTTGCATTTACCCCTGCCCTGCCTAAATTGTGATTTTTTTTTTAATATGTTTTTACTGGCTTGCAATGGCACAGATTGAAAATCATATTACTGTAGGTGCGCCACCTAGTGGCTATCTACAGCATTTATCATTCTTGGGGACATTCATGGTCAGGGTTAACAGAAGTTTTCTTCATTTAATCAGTATATAGTGTTGGTGGTATCATTTTAGATTTTTCAACAGACAACATTTTTCTACACATTTAGCTTTGTGAATAAATCAAAATAAAAGTCTTTAGGAAGACAAAGAACAACCCATTCTTATGAGAATGCATCATCAGAACGCAGATCTTACTGCAAGATTATACCCATGAAATGTAAAATGGTCTCATCCAATAAAGAGGCTAATTCCTTTAAATATTACGCTGCACTGACACAGGCGTCTAGCCACACTGTGAATCCCAGCTGCAAGAATCTACTGATTCCTGTTTTGGACAGATGTGTGCAGATAGGTGCTGCCGCCAAGATCATACAATACATTGACAAGCTGACGACAACTGCAAATATTCATGCCTGCTCGCAGCGATTGCCTGCGGCGAACGTGGATGGATGCACTTTGTCTCGAATGGCTGCGACTGCTGACAGTCTATTATTGCACTGTACAGGCTTGGCGGCCGCTGCTATCCTCACACAGATGTCAATCCCAGCTGCAGGAATTAAAAATATTGGTTAACCACCTGATTACTGTGCACTTAAACCCCCCTCGTGACCAGACCAATTTTCAGCTTTCGGCGCTGACGCACTTGGAATGACAATTGCGCGGTCATACAACACTGTACCCAAATGAAATTTTTACCATTTTTTTTCCCACAAATAGAGCTTTCTTTTGGTGGTTTTTAATCACAGCTGGGGTTTTTATTTTTTGCTAAACAAATAAAAAAAGATGGAAAATTAAAATAAAAAATATTTGTTATAAAATTTTGCAAACAGGTAATTTTTCTGCTTTATTGATATGCGCTGATGAGGCGGCACTGGTAGGCACTGATAGGCTGCACTGGTGGGCACTGATAGGCTGCACTGGTGGGGACAGATAAGTCGGTACTGATGGGCACAGCAAAGATGGCACTGATGGGCAGCACGGATGGGTGGCACGGATGGGTGGCGTCGATGGGCACTGATGGATGGCACTGATGGGCACTGATAGGGGGCACTGATAGGGGGCACTGATAGGGGGCACTGGTAGGGGACACTGATGTGCAGCACTGGCACTGTGGGCACTGACAGATGGCACTGTGGGCACTGACAGGTGGAGCTAGTGGGCACTTTTATTATCCAAAGGTGGGCACCATGGACCCTGGGCATATTGCAGTGAGAGGGACTGATGTCCCTCTCACTGCCGCCGGTGATCGGCTTTTTTTTTTTCTCCTCGCACTGTCAGCGCGAGCAGGAAAAAAAGCCGATTGTTATTATCACATGATCACTTACCGTAATTTTCCTTTCCTGGCCTGCCCTCACGTCAGCACACAATGGGTTCACCCCTTCCTCCTCCAGTCTCTCAGTACCACCTTCTCTTAGCTGATAAACAGGGAGCCCCTCCTCCCCAGCCCTTGTTCCATTAACTAGCGGACGACAGGCTTATAGGGAGGGAAAAAAAAAGATTGTGCTGACGTGAGGGCAGGCCAGGAAAGGAAAATTACGGTAAGTATTGGTAACAATTTTCCGTTTTCCTGGCCAGTCTCACGTCAGCACACAATGGGATTTGATTTAGCTGATATAGGGTGGGATAACAAAAAAAGAGTCGAAAAACAACTGGTAATGCTGCTTTAGTGAATATTTTATTTTGCTTGGAAGGGTGCTGACACCACTGCGTTTCCAAAATTTGATGCACTAGCTGCTGTGACATCTAAACTGTAATGTCTTGCGAAAGGTTTCGCAGGAGCTCCAACTAGCGGTCCTGCATATGTCTTCAACCGATATTTTAGCAGAAGCTGCCCATGAGGCTGCCACCCCTCTTGTAGAATGAGCTCTAATAACTTGTGGAGGCGTCAGCCCCTGTTTCTCATACGTGAGGCTTATCACCTTGGTGATCCAGGTAGCTATGATTCTAGCTGATGCCGCTTCTCCTCTTCTAGGTCCTGACGGCAGGACGAACAAGGTATCCGTTTTGCGCATCTGTAGAGAGCGGTTTAAGTAGGTTGAAAATAACTTGACCATGTCCAATGGTCTGAGATCTAGTTCCTCCGCTTGTCTCGGCGGTTGCCTGAAGCTGGGTAGGACCGCCTCCCAATTTACATGGAACTTGGAAACCACCTTAGGGGTTAAGGCTGGTGAGGGCCTTAGGATCACTTTGTCCGGGAGAATGATGCAAAAGGGATCTTTGCAAGATAGAGCTGCCAGCTCTGAAACTCTCCTTGCTGACGTTATGGCTGTGAGGAAAATCAGCTTGACTGTCAGGAACCATAGTGGGCATGTCTCCGCAGGCACAAGCTTTTAGCACTGTGCCCAAGTCCCAAGCTGGGAATAGGGACTTCCTTGGTGGTCTTATTCTTATGGCCGCTCTAAGAAATTGCTTTATTAGCGGCTCGTTTGCCCACTTGTGGCCTGTGAAGCAAGACAAGGCTGACACCTGCACCTTTATGGTGTTGTATGCTAAGCCCATACTTAGAGCTGACTGTAAAAACTCCAGCACCTGCGCAATGTTTGCGGACAATGGGGAGAAATTTTGTTGTAAAGCGAATGCTGTAAATTTTCTCCAAATCCTGGTGTATGTGGCATTAGTTGTGGCCCTTCTTGACTTCAATAGTGTCGAGATTACCTCCTCTGAGATGCCCTGAGACTGCAGTCTGGCTGATTCAACAGCCATGCTGTCAGTTGCAATCTGCCTGGGTTTGGGTGACACCATTGGTCCTGCTGTAGAAGGTCCCTCTTCAGCGGCAGCCATATTGGGGGAACTGCCGCCATCTGCAGGAGCAGTGGGAACCATGGCCTCCGTGGCCAGAAGGGTAGGATTGCAATTGTATGGACGTTCTCCCTCGCAATTTTTAATAGGGTTTTCATTATCAGAGGTACCGGTGGGAAAAGGTAGACTAGGGGAAATTCCCACGGGATTGAGAAGGCATCTTGAGCTAGCGCTTCGTTGCAGTGGAATCTTGACACAAACTGGGGTACCTGTGCATTCCATGGGGTCGCCATCAGATCTACCGAGGGTGTACCCCACCTGTAAAAGATTGTTCTTAGATAGTCCTTGTTGAGTGCCCACTCGTTTTTGTTGGGAAAATCCCGACTCAGATGATCTGCTATGTAGTTCTGACTGCCCGGAATGTAGGCTGCAGTCAAGGCTTCCACATGTGCCTCGGCCCAGACGAATATCTCGGTTGCCAACTGCAGCAGTGGCAAGCTCTTGGTTCCACCCTGTTTGGTTATATAAGCGACCGCTGTCCGGTTGTCCAACATAAGCTTGACCCGAGCTCCCTGAATCAGGTTCTCGAATGCCAGTAGGGCTAGGTATGCTGCTTGTAACTCCAAAAGGTTGGAGTGTCTGGTCTCCATCCTGCTCCATTTGCCTTGAACCCGTCTGCCAAGGCAGTGAGCACCCCAGCCCCGGAGACTGGCATCCGAGGTTATTTGGATCCAATCTCCGGGGCTGAGAGGCATGCCCCGCGACAGAGTTCCTGGCGCTATCCACCACGCCAAGCCCTGGCGAATCCGTCTTGGTATGAATATTTTTTGGTGGAGTGATACGCCATCCCACTGGTTCAGAAATTACGTTTGGAATGCCCTTGTATGGAATCTTGCCCAGGGAACAGCTGGGGTTGCTGCGGTAAACATTCCCAGAAGCGTCATACAGTCCCTCGCCGACAGCGACGAGGACTCCATCACGCTGTTCACGCAGGCTACTAGCTCGGCTATCTTGCGATGTGGTAGCGAGACCTGCCCTTTGCTTGTGTTGAAAACAAGCCCTAGGTACTCCATCTCTTGGGAGGGAATCAACTGGCTCTTCTGCTTGTTGATAATCCAGCCGAATTCGGATAGAATTTTCAGCACCACTTCGCCTTGTGCTGTTAACTCCTCGCTTGCACAGGCCACTACCAAGATGTCGTCTAAGTAGTGGAAAATATTTATGCCCCTTAAACGTATAACAGCGATGGTAGCTAGCAATATCTTGGAAAAGACTCGGGTGCTGTGCTGATTCCGAAGGGCAGACATTTGAACTGGAAATAATCTTCCCCTACCATGAATCTCAGGTATCTTTGATGATGCCTGTTGATTGGGACATGAAGGTAGGCATCTGCTAAATCGACTGATATTAGCCAGTCCCCTGGTTGCAGAATTGATATAATTGTAAATATTGATTCCATCTTGAATGTCTTGGGATCGATGTAGTGGTTTAGAGATCTTAGGTCTAAGACTGGTCTGAGATCTCCGGACGCTTTGGGCACCAGAAAAATTGGGGAGTAAACCCCTGTTCCCTGCTGCTTTAGAGGAACCGGCAAGATTGCCTCTTTCTGAAGTAATTCGGTCACATATTCTTGCAAGCACCTTTGTTTCTTCGGATCCTGTGGCCATTCTGTCTGGACAAAGATGTCCGGTGGTTTCTCTCGAAACATTATCTTGTACCCTCGCTTGACTGTTTTCTGGACCCATTGGTCCTTGACCTTCTCCGCCCATACCTTCCAAAAAGATGCCAACCTGGCACCCACCTGGGGGTGATGGGCGGTCAACCCGTCAAAAGGACTTCTCCGGTTTCTTAGCGGTCTGAGCGGCCTTAGACTTCACGTTCCGAAGAAAGGAGCTTTGTGAGCCTCTCCATTGGGGTCTTGTATATTCTCGGCCTGGTCTATATGACCTGGCCTCCTGCGCCCTTCTGAACTCTGATTGGCCTGACCGAACGGTTTGCTGTCTCCTTTTGGGTCTCTGTGGTAGCAGACCCGACTTCCCTCCAGTAGCTCGTTTAATAGCTTCCTCCAGGGTGTCCCCGAAAAGCATCTTGCCCTTGTATGGGATGTTACAAAGTGCCTGTTTCGAGGTACTGTCTGCCACCCAATGGCGTAACCATAGGGCCCTTTTTGCCGTTACTGAAAACGTCATAATTCTTGCGAGCAGTTTTACTAGGTCTATAGAGGCTTCTGCCAAAAAGGCGGCTGAGAGATTAAGTTCCTCCATTGCCGAAATGATTCTGGCCGTCTCTACGCCAGACTTCAGGGCCGTCTCCACATTTGTGACCCAGACCTTCAGAGCCCTGGAGATCGAGGTTAGGGCTATGGCCGGGCGACAAGCTGCACCAGCAGTTAAATAGATTTTCTTTAGATCTGTGTCTGTGCGTCTGTCCATCGGGTCTCTGAAGGTTGTAGAATCCTGCAATGGCAGGGACACCTGCCTTGCTAGGCGCTGCAAGGCCGCATCTACCCCTGGAGGTGACTCCCAAAAGGCAGCATCTGGGGTGTTAAATGGGTATAATTTTAAAAAGCGATTTTGTATGTTCGCCTTCCTTTCTGGCTTTCCCCATTCCTCATCGAATAATTTGCGGATCTCCGTCATGAACGGGAAGGTTGCCCCTTGCCTTTTCAAGTTAGGGAAATATCTTTTAATTTTTTCCGGAGGCTGAGTGTCTTGTTCCCAGTCTATGGCCTCCTTCACTGCTACGATGTAAGGGTCTATGAGTTGGAAGTCGAACAAATATTCAGACGGTTCATCAGAGTCTGAAGAATCTCCTGAAGATATTTCAAGCCCCGGTGAAGAGTCTCGCTTCTGCTTAGATGCGTTTTTGGCTCTAGGCTTAGTCCCGGAGTCACTTACGCCTGCGACTGCCTGCATACTCTCTGTCACCGCCTCCTGAATATAGTCCTTTATCCTACGTGCCTCAGTTTCTCTATCTGTGGCTACATCTCTTATGCATTCTGCGCACAAGAGCTTCTCAGGGGCGGATGGCGCTGAACAAGTCCAGCAGAGGCCTTCAGCGGGACGGCCTCTTGTCGCACTTGGTTCTGCCGCCATAGCTGTCTGAGCATTTTTGCGGCGTGGACTGCCCGTTGCTTGGGGTCTATGTCCTGTGCGTGACTGAGATGCATGCGGAGATTTTGAGCGGTGGCGGGACTTTTCCTTCCGCGACTGTCTTTTTTTAGGACTTCTGCTCCTATAAAGACAAAACACCTTATTAGACTGGTGTTGCACTCTTTTGTTTTGTGGCCCCCGTAGACCCCTCCTACCTTTCCGACGATCTTCGTGCATTTTGGGGCTGTGGTGAGCTCATACTACAGCAACAAAAGACAAGATATAGAAATAAGAAAAAAGAAGTTCCTATTCTATCGCTTTTTTTTTTTTTTTTTTTTTACTGGCTCTTTAAAGGAAATAACTTTACCTTAATACTGGATAAGGAGTCACTCAGGGTGGCAGCAGATTTGTAGGGTATCTGAAAAGCTGTAAACACATGGTGTAATGCATTTTGTGATCATGGCTCAGTAAACACTGACACAGCCCAGCCACCCCTCCCCCTCTGTGAAGGAAAACTCACCAGTACACTTCCCTCACTAGCTGTGGCAAACAGCACTGGAGCTTCTGGCTCTCCAGGCTTTATAGCCCTACAGCCCCGCCCCCCTGTGAGGTCATCATCAGAAAACACAGGGGAGGCGGCCGGCGCAGCACCTAGGAAGCAGGAAAGGAAAGCACAATACTACAGCAACACCACAGCCTAAAATGGTAAGCTCTTTAAGCCTTAGTATGCCCGCATGGCTCCTGCACATAGAGCGTCCAGTGTGATAAAAGGAACTACCTTTATTGTTCTGGACCTTCCGATCCCAGGAGAGGCTTGAACCTGGGTGGGTAGGTTCGGTAGGGGGGTGTAGTCTAATCCACGAGCATGGTAGTCTGGAGTCCGACCAAAAAAAAGGAACAAGGGCTGGGGAGGAGGGGCTCCCTTTTATCAGCTAAGAGAAGGTGGTACTGAGAGACTGGAGGAAGGGGTTAACCCATTGTGTGCTGACGTGAGGGCTGGCCAGGAAAGGAAGTTATTACCTTAGTACATTTTTTATTTTTGCTTTTTGCTATAATAACTATCCAAAACAAGATGTAAAAAACTAATTTCTTCCTCAGTTTAGGCCAATATGTATTCTTCTACATATATTTATTCTTCTACATATTTTTGGTAAAAAATCCCAATAAGCGTATAATTGATTGGTTTGAGCAAAAGTTATTGCGTCTACAAAATAGGGGATAGATTTATAGCACTGTGACATTACGGCGGACAGATCGGACACTTTTGACAATTTTTTGGGACCAGTGACATTTATACAGCGATCAGTGCTGTAAAAATAGTACAAAGAATAGAGCAGCGCTAAATATCACAATTAATACATCTCCTCATCCAATAAATCAATACATGAAAAATTTAGTTATTGGAAAGGAAAAATCATAAAAAGTTCATATAGAAATCAGGATTCCAAAAATGTGCATCAATGAAGACTAAAGTCAGAAGTGTAACCTCCACCATAAGACACTCTTTGCTGCTCACCTCAATGATAGGACCCCTATTACTGCACTCATCACCTCTTTCTAACTCTAAGCCCACTTACTAACAAACCCCCCAGGATATTGAAGCACGTCCCCTCATACAAATCATATTCTCATATTACCTCCCTTACTCTTCTGCTTCTCCTAACCTCTGGGAGATATTTCCCCAAACCCTGGGCCTCCCTTATTTAACTGTACCCAACACACCCATCACCCCCCACACCCTCTGGCAGTAGTCGCAATCTATGCAATTTAGTCTCCATTCCTCTTCTTCCCAACGCCAGCCTCCCCTTCTCCTGTGCCCTCTGGAACGCCTGCTCTGTCTGCAACGAACTCACCGCTGTTCATGACCTCTTTGTCACTAATTCCTTTAAGCTACTTGCTGTCACCGAAACCTGGCTCCACGAATCTGACACCCCTTCTCCTGTTTCCCTCTCCCAGATTCTGATAAGCCCCCCGCCCGCAGACCCCGACAACCAATTGCCAGGGTTGTCGGGAAGAGGCCCTTGTGCTCATCAACATGGGGACAAGGTGCTTTGGGGTGGGGGGGCTAGCTCCGTCTACCTGAAGTCACGTGCTAAATGAACGGACTTTCCGATGATCGGAAAGTCTGTTCATTTCCAAAAGTTCGGCGGACTAGCATACTAACGGCGGGATTGTCCGCCGGACTGCCAAGTCCAGCGGATAATTTTAAAACAAAACTTAAAACCTAGTCCGCCGGACTTTTGGCGCCAAAAAGTCCGCCGGCGCCCACACACGGGCGGATTGTCCGGCGGACAATCCCGCGGGAAAGTCCGCTCGTGTGTACGCGGCATTAGGGGGATCCTGCAGACTCTGATGTAAGGGGGAACTCTGTGCTGGCCGGGTTATAGTAACCTGACCTTCATGTCAATGGAGAAATATGTTTTTTTTACTTTTGTTCAACTTAAACACATTGCTAATAGCACTAGCTATGTGTTTATAGTTTAAATATTTGATATTTGCACTGTTTGGCACTGAAAACTGTAATTTATGTACTTTTTTGCAGTGCCAGTAAAAAATTGGTGCCATTTGTAAATTTCGGCATTCTGCCAGTAAATTTCACGTCGGGGGGTTGGCAACACTGCTGCCAGGTGACCCTCCTGATCATACACAGTTCACTGCCCTCCCTGTGCCACACAGCTCAGCCCTGAATGCCTGCCATGCTCGCCTCTGCCACTCATCTTACCTCAGCTTTTCCCGGTCACTACAGTGGCATACTCCCAGCCCCATGCCGGGTGACGTGCAGAGTGCAGGCACACTGCAGCTTCAGTCTGATCTCCGGGCATCTAATGCTGTCCCCATATGCTGTCACTGGAAATTCACCCCTAATGCTGCACTGTCTTAGGAGACGGCCAATAGGGTTAAAGGAGGAGGGACTTGACTAAAGATTACTGACAATTGGCATGCGTCGCAGCCAATCATTTGGTAACTCCTGCGACTGTATGCTCATGGCTGGTGCTAACACTGAATGGGCTGACAAAGGCTCAGGTACAAGGCCGCAATTTTCAAACTGGCGCCTGGGATTTGTCGAGCCCTGATACAAGAGATTGTCAGAGACAGCAGACATGATAGAAGAGATGGTCAGAGACCGAGGACATGATGCAAGAGATGGTAAGAGACTGCAGACATGATACAAGAGATGGTCAGAGACTGGGGACATAATACAAGAGATGGTCAGAGACTGAGGACATGATACAAGAGATGGTCAGAGACTGAGGTCATGATACAAGAGATGGTCAGAGACTGCACACATGATACAAGAGATGGTCAGAGACTGCACGCATGATACAAGATATGGTCAGAGACTGCAGACATGACACAAGAGGTAGTCAGAGACTGAAGACAAGATACAGGAGATGGTCAGAGACTGCACGCATGATACAAGATATGGTCAGAGACTGCAGACATGACACAAGAGGTAGTCAGAGACTGCAGACACAATACAGGAGATAGAGACTGCAGATATGATGCAAGAGATTGTCAGAGACTGCAGACATGATACAAGAGAGG